>ML662442.1:10482533-10530546 GCA_007570785.1 Antilocapra americana
TATGATCTCCTTTTACATTCCACATGTAAGCGATGTCATATGACATTCATCTTTTGTCTAACCTACAACAATCACTAGATCCATCCAAGTTGCTCAAATGGCATTATTGAATTCTTTTAATGGCTGAGTAATATTCCACTGCATAGACGTAATTCAGTTTAATTCAGTTTAGTAGCTCAGTCGTGTCTGACTCTTTGTGACCCCCTATATTTCTATTACTGTGTGAGTACCATGCTTTTTGATGACTATAGCTTTGTGGTATAGTTTGAAGTCAGAGAGCCTGATTCCTCCAGCTCTGTTTTTCTTCCTCAAGATTGCTTTGGCTCTTTGGGCTTTTTGTCTCCCAAAAAATTTGAAGATATTTTGTTTTGGTTCTGTGAAAAATGTCATGTTAATTTGATAGGGATTGCATTAATCTGTAGATTGCCTTGCAGATTGCCAATAGTCATTTTGACAATATTGATTCTTCCAATCCACAAGCATGGTATATCTTTCCATTATTTATGCCTTCTTCAATTTCTTTCATCAGTATCTTATAATTTTCAGAGTATAGATCCTTTGTCTCTTTAGGTAGATTTATTCCTATGTAATTTTTTTTTGGATGTGATGGTAAATGGAATTATTTCTTGAATTTCTCTTTCTCATATTTTGTTGTTGTATAGAAATGCAATAGATTTCCATGTATGAGTTTTGTAACCTGCAACTTTACCAAATTCATTGATGAGTTCTAGTTTTCCGGTATCATATTTATGATCTGCTATATATAGCACCTTGTCATCTGCAAACAGGGCCAGTTTAATTTTTATTTTCCAATTTGGATTCCCTTTACTTCTTTTTTTTTTCATTGATGTAACTAGGACTCCCAAAACTATGTTGAATAAAAATGTTGAGAGTGGGCATCCTTATTTTTTCCTGATCTCAGAGGAAAATTTTTCAACTTTTCATCATTAAGTATGATTGAGTATGATGTTAGCTGTAGGTCTGTCATATGTGGCCTTTACTATGTTGAGGTATGTGCCTTCTATGTCCATTTTTTGTAGAGATTTTTATCATAAATGGGTGGTGAATATTGTCAGAATCTTTTTCTTCATCTATTGAGATGATCACATGATTTTTATTCTTCAGTTTGTTGATGTGGTGTATCACATTGATTGATTTGAGGATATTGAAAACTCCTTACATCCCTGGGATGAATCCCACTTGATCATGGTTTATAATCATTTTAATATATTGTTGAATATAGTAAGTATATTAATAATTAAATAAATTAATATATGTTGAATATATTCAGATTGTTAGTATTTTCTTGAAGATTTTTGTATTTATGTTCATCTGTGATATGGGTCTGTAATTTTCTCTCTCTCTCTCTCTTTTTTTTTTTGTAGTATCTTTGCCTGGATTTATAGTTAATTTCCAAGTTTTCCTTCCTCTGAAATTTTTTGGAACAGTTTCAGAAGGATAGGCATTAATTATTATCTAAATATTTGATAGAATTCACCTGCAAAGTCATCAGGTCCTGGACTTTTGTTTGTTGGGAGTCTTTAAATGACAGTTTCAATCTTAATGCCTGTAATTAGTCTGTTCATATTTTCTGTTACTTCCTGGGTCAGTCTAAGGAGACTGTACCTTTCTAAGAATCCATCTATTTCTTCCAGGTTGTCTAATTTATTGGCTTACAGTTTGTCACAGTAATCATCTCTTATGATCCTTGATATTTCTCTGAAGTCAGTGTACTTTCTCTTTTTCTTTTCTATTTTTATTCATTAGAGTCCCCTCACTTTTTTCACTTGATGAGTCTGACTAGTTTGCAAATTTTGTCCATCTTTTCAAAGAACCACCTGCAATTTCATTGGACTTTGTGATTACTCTTCTTGTCTCTATTTCATTTATTTTTGCTCCAATTTTTATAATTCCCTTCTTTCTACTAACCTTATGTTTTGTTTGTTCTTCTTTCTCTAGCCATTTTAGGTATAAAGTTAAGCTGTTTATTTGTGATTTTTCTAGTTTCTTGAGATAAGATTGTATTGCTGTAAACTTCCCTCTTAGAACTGCGTTTGCTGCTTCACATAGGTTTTAGATCATTTGTTTTGTTTTGATTTATCTCTAGGTATTTTTTACTTCCTCTTTGATTTCTTCATTGATCTATTTGTTGCTTAGTAGTATATTTTGTGTGTGTGTGTTTGTAGTTTTTTTTTTTCTTATAGTTTATTTCTAATCTTATAGTTAGTTGTGATCAGAAAAGATGCTTGATATAATTTCAGTTTTCTTAAATTTGCCAAGGCTAGTCTTGTGGCTTTAGTGTGTAACCAATCCTGGAGAATGTTCCATGTGCACTTGAGAATGTGAGGTCTGCTGTTTTTGGATGGAATGGTCTATAAATATCAATTAACTCCCACTGGTCTAAAGTGTCATTTAAGACCTCTCTTTCCTTATTAACTTTGTTTCTGGGCAATCTTTCCATTGATGAATGTGGGATATTATCCTTACTCTCTGTCTCTCTTCTCCTTCTTGGACCCTTATAATGTGAATATTGGTGCATTTAATGTCCCAGAAGTCTTGTAAGCTATCTTCATTTTTTTCTTTTTTCCTTTTTATCCCCCCCTATATTCTGTTTTTATAGTAGTGACTTCATCATTCTGTTTTCCAGGTCAATTATCTGTTCTTCTGTCTCAGTTATTCTGCTATTAATTCTTTCTAGTATTGCTCATCCTTGTTTCCTTATTCTTTAATTCTTCTATTTCTTTGGTAAACATCTCTTGTATCTTCTTCCTTATTTTTCTGAGATCTTGGATCATCTTCATTATCATTAATCTGATTTTTGTTTTTCTGAAAAGTTGCCTATATACTCTTCATTTAGTTGTTTTTCTGTTATTTTTTCTTGTTTCTTCATCTGAAAAATAACCCTCTGTTTTTAATTTTAGTTTTCCACGATTGTGGTTTCCATTCTAGAGACTGAGGGATTTTAGTTCTTTTTACTTCTCCTGTCTGCCATTTGGTGGTTGAGGCTAAGAGACTTGTCCATGTTTGCTGATGGGAGTGACTGGTGATGGGAAAAACTGGATCTTGCTCCGGTGGGCAGGGATGTGCTTAATAAAACTTTAATCTAACTGTCTGTTGATGGGTAAGGCTGTGCCCCTTCCCTGTCGGCTTCTTTTCCCTGTGGGGCCCCACATCTGAAGTCTATCGACTCTATGATAGTGCTAATGGTGACTTCCAAGAGGACACATATTGAGGGACACCTCCCAGGCCTATTGCTGCCTGTGTCCCTGTCTACATGGATAGGGACCCATGCCTGACCCATGGCTCTATAAGAGCTTCCCCAACACTAGTAAGTAAGTCTGATTCAGTCTCCTGTGGAGTCATGTTTCCTTTCCCCTGGGCCCTGGTGTTTTGCTTTGTTTTTGCCCTCCAAGTGTTGAGTCTCTGTTTCTCCCAGTCCTATGGAAGTTCTGCAGTCAAATCCTACTGGCCTTCAAAGTCAAATTCCCTGGGAATTCTTAGTCCCTTGTTTGGATCCCCAGGCTGGTGTCAGGGCTCAGAATCTTCACAGCTGTGGGAGGATTTCTTTGGTATTATTCTCTAATTTCTGGGTCGCCAATCCTGTGTGTATAGGGTTTGATTTGCTCATGATTGTGCTCCTTCTACCATCTCATTGAAGCTTCTTCATTGCCTCTGGAAGTGAGGTATCTTTTCTTGGTGGGTTCCAGAGTCTTCCTGTCAATGGCTATTGAAGAGCTAATTTTGAATTTGGTGCTCTCACAGGAGGAAGTGAGCATGCATCCTTCTGCTCAACCATCTTAAACCAATCTCCCCGTGGACTCACTCTTAAAATGAATTCTTGAGTGTTTCTTACATGCATATAAATGTGGAGGATAGGAAAAATATTGTGGGAGAAGCTGTGTCTTCCCATCCCATGTGTTGAAAGCCTAACAGAGACTAAAAGGGCCAAAGCACTCAGGATCTCAGGAATAAACACACGAACATCGACTTCCTTTGTGAACAACACTAGAACATTAAACAAGGTATTAATAGAACTAAAATAGTAAAATACGTCACTATTAAAAAGGTTGAAAGGAAAACGTTATGAATAATTAAGTGCCAAATTAGTTGTGTTGCATTGTCTGTTGGGAACTTGGGACTACGGCAACCTTTTAAAAAACAGTGTCTCAGATTTTTCCACCTTATGGGTCCTGTGTTTTCTCTCAGTGAGAGATGCTGTGCATGGTCTGAAACATAGACTGGAAGAAGTAGGCTCATTCTTGCAGCCACAGGCAGAGGTATGGGCAAGGTTTTGTAATGATTCTAAAATGCTGCTATTTTAGGATTATTTCTATTGGTGTCACAGCCCAAAATCACACAGCATCACACTCCATGGACCCTGAGGGTCACAGTGGTTTATAGGGGCTTCTAAAACCCCATCTGACACAGCTGAGATGCAGAGCTTCACTTTGTCACCACTTACATAATGGTAGAAGCCTCAAAACCCTCAACTGAAACCTTCTGTATCTGAACAGAGAGTGATTTCTGTTTTTTGACCAAATTCTGACTGATCTATCAGTCTTCTAGAGTTTTAAATTACAAGGCAAAAGGATATTTCAAGCTAAGTAGTTTGATATGTGCTGTGAAGAAGTTCATGGTACCTGGAACAAAGTTAGTAGGCCTGTGAAACAAACAGTGTATCATATAGGGTTTTTCAATGTAACAAAAATTTCTCTTTCCAGGCTGCCTGCACCCACTCTCCACCACCCACCCACCTGGATGAAATAGCAATTCCCTGTCACTCTCAAATAACAAAACACCCTACAGTAAATTTATTCCCCACGATGTCTTAATTCATTAATATTTATACCCAAATTTGTACTATAATAAAAATTCAGACTCCATTCAAAATCAAGTTCTCCTCTTCACTGCTCAGCCTTCCCACAGGAAAGCTATCTATGGTGAGTGGGAGAGAGGTTCTTGGCTGGCTTATTTTATTATTTATTAATAGATAGTACTAGCTGACCTCTGACCCAAGGGCATGGCAACCACCTTCGGTATTCTTGCCTGGAGAATCCCATGGACAAAGGAGCCTGGTGGGCTACAGTCTATGGGGTCGCAGAGGGTCAACACGACTGAGGGACTTACCTCGTTCATGCACGCACGACCCTTCTAAACTTAGAAAGATGGAAGAACAATGTATAGAAAAAATCTTAAGATCACATCTAGCAGGTATTTTCTGAGTGTGACTGGTCAATGCTTATTCATTCAGGCATTTTTCTTCAGGCATAACCACCCTCTGTGACTGGGTCTGTCATCAACAATTCTTAAAATGGTTTGAGAACCTCCTGGGCACTTGATGACCTCCACCGAGAGGCTGGCTGCACTCTCTACTGAGGTCTCCCCTGTGCCCCCGATGTACGTCTTGCCCAGAACCTTTGGCAGTCCAAGGCTGTTTCTTGCGCTTTTTATCCTTTTATCAAGGTCCATACTGGGTCCAGAGAAAACACATGCAACTGAACAATTTATGGGTGGAGGTGCAGTTTCTATCTAAGCTTAATTTTTTTTTCTTTTCATTTTGCTGTGTGGTGGTAGTTTCAGCCACTGTCTCTTATGCTTTAGATTTTGGAGTATGAATTAGACACCCACCCATCCTTTTATAAAAATTTCAGAAGACACATACAAAACTCTGCAAGCAATCCTTGACCTCTCTTCTCCCCACTTTGACCTAAGGTGTAGATGGAACACCATCCCTCCCTCAAGGCATGAAGGACTCCTGGTGCACAGACAACATGCTCCCAAGACATTCCTGACTTTCAGCTCCTAGAACCTCTTTGTTTTAACCCCTTCATATCTTCATAGCCATCTCCATTACAAAGCCTTTCACACCCTCATAGCCATCTCCATTACAAAGCCAACAACCATGTCCAAATGCCTTAGGGTAATTAAATATTTTCAGGGAATCTCCATTAAAAGTAAAAGAAAGCCACAGTTTAACATCAAGTCACATGAAAATACATTTAAAAGGCCACTAAGTTTGTTTTGATCTTTATCAAGGTGTTTCCTCCTTTTCATTGAGCATTCATGTCTGTGAATAATTTGTGGAACTTCAAATTAGGAGCAGACAAACTCCATATCAGACCTACCCCCAAATCTAGAGTCTACTGTCACTTTTTTTTTTTTTTTTTCCTCTCTCAAGAAAGTTCCAGAGCCACTCACATGGAACTTTCCCCTGGTTGAATCCTAACCACTCACAGTCATGATTAGATGCTACCTAGCTGGTCTTCCTGGTACTCTGAGAGCTGATTCAGCCTCACTTAGCTGCTGGAAGGAGAACGGTGCTGTACAGCATCACAGCTTTTGCAGGTATACACTCCCTGGAGTAGTGGTGCATTCACTACTCCCTCAACAAGCTGCAGGGAGCTCAGCAGCTTTCCAGCAGTTCCTGATTGGCCCCTCCTCCCTTCAAAATACTTCCCTTGTTCTTTAAAAGAAACTGAGATTTCAGCTTATATTTAAATGTGATTATCAACCATAAAGTATTTTTAAAAAGAAAATATACTTTATATTTATAATCATATCATAAAGGAAGAAAGTATAACTTTAAAGACAGTTTTTCAGCATCTTATACATGGATCATACATTCCATTCCACAGAATGAAATCAAACTTGTACAAAAACTACAGAGAATCCATGAGAAAGCAGAAAATGTCGCGAGTAGACTCCAGAGAGATCCAGCCAGAGCTGGATAGACAGAAACAAGACCAGCCACAAGATAGACAGAAATCTGCACTCAACTGATAGCTTTATTATCAGAAAAATGAACTTGTTCTTACATATAAAGTCAGTTGGCTTTATTTATTAGAAATATTTAGGAAAATAAAAGGTTTGATAATTCCTTTAGGAATTTGTTGCTTTATTTAACTGACAGCATTAGAAATTTGAATGAAGGATTTTTAGGATACCTGATGAAGCATGTGTGATATTAGAAAGTAATAAAGGGCTAAATGTACTGCTATCTACTCAGTTCTATCTCCCCTTACTGAAAACAGAAATAATCAATGTTTTATGACACTGATGAGAAAGACAAGGCTAAATTTAAGTTTATGGCTTTCAAGATATGACAGAACATAATCTTGTAAGTGAAGACACGAAAATTAATGTATTAGCTTTCTCCAAAAAGCATGTAACCATTTTTCCCCATTGATATCTATGCTATGCTACTAAGAGATATACTTTTTAATGAAGAGAGGACTTTACTATTACAATAAATTGATGTTTGCAAACATATAAACTATAGAATGCACCTTTGTATAAATTTTCAAATATTTTTTGTCACTCTTATACCTGCATTTTTCCTAATTGAATTAAATTAAAAATGTGTTTCTTGATGTTACTTTGGAGCTACGTGTCATGTGACATGTGAAAAAAGTAAAGCTAAATATTTAGTAGATAATAAATCTTCTTAGACTAAATATCTATGAAACCATTATAATTTTCCACTTGACCAAATACAAACGTGAAAAATGTATTTCTCTCAGTGTTCTACCATACAAGGAATGCATTTAGGATTATAATTATGTAGAAGAACAGGTTGAGGAATCTGGTATTCTACATTTGACTCAAGCTTTGTTTAAGTATGCAGCTTTGGGGTAATCTATGATCTTTTTACTTTTATTTTATCTGTTACACAGTTTTATTTTTAGAGAGAAGTAATTTAACTCTGCTATTTTTAATTAAACTTATAAAATATTTTGAGTGTCTTTGCTTTGGTTTAATACTTATAGATTTATTTGTGTGATATAATTATTATAAATTAATTTCATCTTAGGTGACTTTTAGAAGCTGGAATTTAATTAACTTATATAAAAGTGGCATTCTAGTTAATATACAATAAAATTATATGAGATTTACTTAAACTCAGGCTATAAATGTAAATGACATTCTTATTAGCATATAAAACTTTTAGTATTTCTCTTGTCAAGATATTTAGGCAGAGACATTAAGCATAGTAACTGATGTGTGCGTTAGTCGTTCAGTCATGTCCAACTCTTTGCTACCCCATGGATTGTAGCCTGCCAGGCTTCTCTGTCCATGGGATTCTCAAGGCAAGAATACTTGAATGGATTGCCATTCCCTTCTCCAATAATAACTGATAGAGCTAATATTTTTGAAAAATATAAATAAGATTTTCTTTATTATGTTTTCTGGTGGTACTAAAAATGTATTTAATTAAATTCTTAAGACACAATTATGTGAAATGGAGATTAAGAAATGGTCAGTAACTATTATTGCCTAAAATTTTATCCCACACATATAGCACAGTACACACGTATAACTATAAGTAGCTCATGCAACTTATACACATAACAATTGATTAGCATAATAATATGAACATTTAAATAAACTGATGCTTGATGATTATATAAATCAGTATCTATTTAAAAAGAAATACCCCCTATGCAGCCATTAAAATCATAAGGTTTTAAGGTGCTAAACGTTAGTAGCAATATTCCATAACAAATTATCAGCAGAATTTGAGAAACTGAACATAAATAGCTTATATAAATTAAGTAGACATTTAAAGGTAGATACATAATAATTAATGCACTTAAGCAAAGCATTCAGATTTAGTTACTTTTAAAAAATGAATCGATAGTCTTAGTCAATGTGTATTCTTATTTATATTGAAAGTGAGCCTATATTTTACTAATCAATCGAAGATCTGAAAATAATTCCAAATCTGTGTACAATTTTTAAATAGAAACACTGCCTTTATGCTATAAGGAAATGTGTAGTCAAAATGCATTATGTTAAATATTAATTTACATTTCAGTTTTGTTTTCAAGTGTTATTTTCATAGCTATAACTTACTCAACAAAAGTAATGGAAATTCAAGTAGCAATCGTCTCTTGAACTACAGATTCTGAAGACCTAATTGGGAAATAAAGTGAAATAAATTAATCTATTACAATAGGGAAAAGTGAACAGATATAATTTAAAGGTGGAGCAGTCTTGTACTTACTTATAATATGCAAGGTAAAATTTGTGAAACAGATATTTGTGACTATTCCTTCATTTTTGTGAAGAAAATTGCCACTCTTTTGTCCTTCTTTATTAATGTGTTCCTTTTCTATTTTTCTCCCTTTGCTGCCTCTTTGATGTCCTAAGTTTGAATGTCATACTTACCTCTTTCTATAGTCTTTCCATTGACAATCATATGCTTTTACAAATTTTATTGTTGCTTCTGTTGTTGTTCAGTCGCTAAGTTAGATCTGATTCTTTGTGACCCCATGAACTGCAGCATACCAGGTTTCCCTTCTTGTCATTGTTCAGTCATTCAGTTTGTCTGAGTTTTTGTGACACCATGAACTACAGCATACCAGTCTTCCCTGTCCTTCACCATCTCCTGAAGCTTGCTCAAATTCATGTCCACTGAGTCATTGATGCCCTCCAACTGTCTCATCCTCTGTTGCCCCCTTTTTCTCTTGCCTTCTGTCTTTCCCAGCATCACAGTCTTCTCTAATGAGTTGGCTTTTCACATCAGGTGGCCAAAGTATTGCAGATTCAGTATCAGCCTTTCCAATGAATATTCAATGTTGCTTTCACTTAGAATTGACTGGTTTGATCTCCTTACTGCCCAAAGGACTCTCAAGAGTCTTCTCCAACACCACAACACAAAAGTATCAATTCTTCATCCATCACTAATCCTTCTTTAAAGTCCATCTCACACCTGTACATGACTACTTGAAAAGCCATGACTGTGACTATATGGCCCTTTGTCAGCAAAGTGATGACTATGCTTTTTTTTTTGAAGGATAGTTGCTTTACAGAATTTTGTTATTTCTATCAAACCTCAACATGAATCAGCCATAGGTATACATATATCCCCTCCCTTTGGAACCTCTCTCCCATCTCCCTCCCCATCCCACCCCTTTAGGTTGATACAGAGCCCCTTTTGAGTTTCCTGAGACATACAGCAAATTCCTGTTGGCTATCTATTTCACATATGGTAATGTAAGTTTACATATTACTTTTTCCATATATCTCACCCTCTCCTCCCCTCTCCCTATGTCCATAAGTCTATTCTCTATGTCTGTTTCTCCACTGCTGCCCTGTAAATAAATTCTTCAGTACCATTTTCTAGATTCTGTATATATGCATTACAATACAATATTTATCTTTCCCTTCACTCTGTGTAATAGGTTCTAGGTTCATCCACCTCATTAGAACTGACTCAAATGTGTTCCATTTCATGAATGAGTAATATTCCATTATGTGTATGTACCACAACTTCCTTATCCTTTCATCTGTCAATGGATATCAATGTTGCTTTCCATGTTCTAGCTATTGTAAATAGTGCTGCAATGAACAATGGGATGCATGTGTCTTTCAATTTTGGTTTTCTCAGGGTATATGCCTAGGAGTGGAATTGCTGGGTCACATGGTGGTTTTATTCCCATTTTTTTTAAAAAGAGATCTCCATACTGGCTTCCATAGTGACTGTATCAATTTACATTCCCACTAACAGTCCAAGAGTCTTCCCTTTTTCCCACACCCTCGCTAGCATTTATTGTTACAGACTTTTTGATGATGGCCATTTTGACTGTTGTGAGGTGATATCTCATTGTAGTTTTGATATGCATTTCTCTAATAATGAAAGATGTTGAACATCTTTTTAATGTGTTTGTTAGCCATCTGTACGTCTTCTCTGGAGAGATATCTGTTTAGCTCTTTCCCCCACTTTTTCATTGGGTTGTTTGTTTTTCTTGTATTGAGTTGTATGAGCTGCTTATATATTTTGAAAATTAATCCTTTGTCCATTGTTTCACTTGCTATTATTTTCTTCCATTTTGAGAGTTGTCTTTTCACCTTGCTTATAGTTTCCTTTGCTGTGCAAAAGTTTGTAAGTTTAATCAGATCCCACTTGTTTACTTTTGTTTTTGTTTCCATTACTCTAGGAGGTGGGTCATAGAGGATCTTGCTTTGATTTATGTCATTGAGTGGTCTGCCTATGTTCCTCTAAGACTTTTATAGTTTCTGGTCTTACATTTAGGTCTTTAATCCGTTTTATCTTTAGTGTTAGGAAGTATTCTTTTTTTAAATTAATTAATTTATTATTTTCTTTACATTATCATGTTGGTTTTGCCATACATTGACATGAATCCGCCATGAGTATACATGTGTCCCCCTTCTATAACCCCCCTCTCACCTCCCTCCCGATTCCATCTCTCTGGATTATCCCAGTGCACCAGCCCTGAGCACCCTGTATCAAGCATCAAACCTGGGCTGGCAATTGATTTCACATATGATAACTTACATGTTTCAATTCCATTCTCCCATATCATCCCACCCTTGCCCTCTCCCTTAGAGTCCAAAAGACTGTTCTATACATCTGCATCTCTGTTGCTGTCTCACATACAGGGTTATCATTACCATCTTTCTAAATTCCATATATATACATCAGTAGACTGTATTATTGTTTTTCCTTCTGGCTTACTTCACTCTGTATAATAGGCTCCAGTTTCATCCACCTCAGTAGAACTGATTCAAATGTTTTCTTTTTAATGGCTGAATAATAATTGTTTTACATGTAGCTGTCCAGTTTTCCTAGCACCATTTATTGAAATGGTTGTCTTTGCCCCATTTTATATTCTTGCCTCCTTTGTCAAAGATAAGGAGCCCATTGGTACATGGGTTTATTTCTGGGCTTTCTATCTTGTTCCATTGGTCTATATTTCTGTTTTTGTGCCAGCATCATACTATCTTGATGACGGTAGCTTTGTAGTATAATCTGAAGACAGGAAGGTTGATTCCTCCAGCTCCATTCTTCTTTCTCAAGTCTGCTTTTGCTATTTGGGGTCTTTTGTGTTCTCATATGAATTGTGAATTTTTTTGTTCTAGTTCTCTGAAAAATGCCATTGATAATTTGATAGGGATCACATTGAATCTATAGATTGCATTTGGTAGTGTAGTCATTATCACAATATTGATTCTTTCTACCCAGTAACATGGAATATCTCTCCATCTGTTTATGTCATCTTTGATATCTTTCATCAGTGTCTTATACTTTTCTGTGCACAGTTCTTTGTCTCCTTGAAAATGAAAGTGAAAGTGAAGTAGCTCAATCGTGTTCAACTTTTTGCGACCCCTTGGACTATAGCCTACCAGGCTTCTCCATCCATGGGATTTTCCAGGCAAGAATAATGGAGTGGGTTGCCATTTCCTTCTCCAGGAGACCTTCACCACCCAGGTATTAAACCCAGGTCTCCCGCATCGTAGGCAGACACTTTACCATCTGAGCCACGAGGAAAGTCTCCTCAGGTAAGTTTAAACCCAGATATTTAACTATTTATGCTGCAATGATGAATGGGATTGATTCCTTAATTTCTGTTTCTGATTTTTTTTAATTGTTAGTATATAGAAATGCAAGTTATTTCTATGTATTGATTTTTTATCCTTCAACTTTGCTAAATTCACTGATTAGCTCTAGTAATATTCTGATAGCATCTCTAGGGTTTTCTATGTATAGTATCATATCATCTGCAAACAGTGAGAATTTTACTTCTTCTTTTCTCATCTGAACTCCTTTTATTTCTCTTTCTTCTTTGATTTCTATAGCTAGGACTTCCAAAACTATGTTTAGTAATAATGGTGAAAGTGAACATCTTTGTCTTGTTCCTGATTTTAGGGGGAATGCTTTCAGTTTTTCACCATTGAAAATAATGTTTGCTGTAGGCTTATCATATACAGCCTTTACTATGTTGAGCTAGGCTCCTTCTATGCCCATTTTTTGAAGAGTTTTAATCATAAATTGATGCTGATTTTGTCAAAGGCTTTTTCTGCACCTACTGAGATTATCATATGGCTTTTATCTTTCAATTTGTTAATATGGTGTATCACACTGATTGATTTGCATATATTGAAGAATCCTTGTCTCCCTGGAATAAACACAACTTGATCATTGTGTGTGAGCTTTTGGATGTGTTGCTGAATTCTGTTTGCTAACATTTTGTTGAGGATTTTTGCTTCTATGTTCATCAGTGATGTTGGCTATAGTTTTCATTTTTTTGTGTTGTCTTCATCTGGCTTTGGTATCAGAATGATGGTGGCCTTATAGACTGAGATTGGAAATGTCCTTCCCTCTGCAATTTTTGAAAGAATTTTAGAAGGATAGGCATTTGCTCCTCTCTGAATATTTGATAGAATTATCCTGTGAGGTCATCTGGTCCTGGGCTTCTGTTTTTTGGGAGACACAGTCAACAAGAAGGTATGCCCTGGCCAAAGGGAGGCCACAGGCAGAAGGAGAGCTTCCACCACAGACTGCTCTCATGGAGAAGCACCATCTGCTCATGGAAGGGATTCCATGCAAACTAATGGGAGGAAAGACTCAGTGCAAGTGTGCTCAAAGGCGTGCTGATTCTTCCTCTTAAGAATGTTCTTTCTAAAGTATAGCAACAATTATACTACTTTCTGGTTTAAGACCTTAATTATTCATCTTTTACCACTGTAGAATAACATTCATATTCTTTTTCGTTGGATTGGAAGTGCCACATGATTTTCCCTGATCATTACAATTTCACTTTGTACTAATCAAAATTCATCTTTAGGGAAGCCAAAAACTTACATGGATAACAACATTCACTAAATTGACAGTGTGTTTCACAGTCTGCCCTCCAAATATGATATGTTTATCTCAATTGTTCCTATAAATATCCTATAATGTACATGAAGATTTAAAGCCTTCCTTTGTTGCCTTGACCTGTGGATTCTCTTCAAAGATGTCTATTAGTGGCTCATTAACTGTCCAATATCCATTTATCCATTTGTTATAAAGGTAGTCAAAATATTTTATTCTTATTTTCTGATTAGTGTACCATACATACAGTAAATGTTGCAATTTTGTTTCAAGGAGAAAGCCAATTCTGACTCCATGTTGGAAACTCTTTATCTTGCTTTTATAATTATAATCATAGTCAATGGCTTGCCTGGGGGACCCTGCCCCTCTGCTTGACTATAAACTAAAGTGCTTTTGTTCAGCGCATGGAGAGGTAATTTGTCTCTGCCCAACTGTGAATAGGTAACACACCCCTTCTAGGCTGGACATTCCCTTAGAGATGTTTTATAAGACTGAAGACCCTTTCACTTTACTTCCCCACAGCATCCCCCCTCTCTATTTTCCCTTTTGACTTTAGTTCCTCATTGCTTCTTTCTCTATGATCTGTAAAAGGACCTGGCATCCAGACCCCAATAAGATGGTTCTTCTGAGGCACTAGCCTGCAATCTTCTCAGTTTTCCGGCTCCCTGATCGAGGTCACTTTCTCGCCTCAACACCTAGCCTCTTTGATTCCTTGGCCGATCCTGTGGCGAGCAGAGCAAGCTTGGACTTAGTAACAATTTTATGTATTGAAATTCAAAATTAAATTAAAACTTTTCACTTTATATGAGATATTAATTTATCATTTCAATTTTCATAGAATATAAGTTTAAAATACAAAAGAAGTTTTTAAATGAAGAATGACATATTTTGATAGAGAAAACTGAATATCAATGAGTTTTATCAGCTTGTATATTCTTGTGGATAGAGAACAGAACATCTCAATATAAGTAATACATTTTTAATTTAATTATGTACTCTTCCATCAATTTTATACTACTTTTATAAAAATGTCTAACAGTCTATTTTATAATTTAAATTGAATTTTCTAATGGGTCTTAGATCCATAAATATAGTAAAAGTACATCAAAGTGTTTCTATAAGAGTATAAGTAGAGAAAATATGATATGTACGGATGTTTGAGTCATTTCTATTTATACTTATTTTCTTTTCCTTAAGTAGATTCAAAGTAACACAATACTAGGAGTTACATATCTATTGTTTTTTTGTTTGTTTGTTTGTTTGTTTTTTTAAGGTGTCTCTGTTTCAGAAACATTACAACAAAGTAACAAAACACGTGCAAGTATAACAATTGAGACTAAAAAAATGAAGTGTTTTATTATTATTTTTCATGGAAGTATTTCACACATCATTTTGAAATGTTTAAACAAGAGAAGTATTTGTAGTCTAAAAATCTACAAATCTGTAAATCTAGAGTGTTTGTGCTACTGAGTCCAAGCTCTCTCTGCTCACCACACGACAGGCCAATGACTCTGGGAGACAAGGTGTTGAGGCAAGGAAAACAACTTTATTCAGAAAGCAGCTGACTGAGACGATGGTGGATTAAGGCCTCAAAATGACCATGTTATTGATGTCTGGATGCCATGTTCTTTTATAGATTAGAGATGGGGGGAGGTGAGGAAGCAAAGTAAAAAGGCCATAAAATTTGCACACATATCCTATAATGCCAAGCTTCCAGCAGTGGATGTGTAAATTTCTTCCTTTTGAGACAGGAATCTGAGTTCTTGTCCACAGAGGCAAAGAATGGCATCCATGAAGAGTCAAACACTCACAGTCACAAGTGAATAGCATTTATTAAAGGGAGGAAAGTACAGAGTTCTCAGCATGGACACTGAGAGGTGGTAAATAGTCCATCCAAGGTGAGACTTAAAGCAGTTTTTATATCCTTTCTTCAGTTCAGTTCAGTTCAGTCGCTCGGTTGTGTCTGACTCATTGTGATCCCATGGACTGCAGCACACTAGGCCTCCCTGTCCATCACCAACTCTTGGAGTTTGCTCAAACTCATGTACTTTGAGCTGGTGATGACATCCAACCATCTCATACTCTGTCATCCCCTTCTCCTCCTGCCTTCAATCATTCCCAACATCAGGATCTTTTCCAATGAGTCAGTTCTTTGCATGAGATGGCCAAAGTATTGGAGTTTCAACTTCAACATCAGTCCTTCCAATGAATATTCAAGACTGATTTCTTGATGATGGACTGGTTGAATCACCTGGCAGTCCAAGGGACTCTCAAGAGTCTTCTCCAACACCATAGTTCAAAAGCATCAATTCTTTGGCACTCAGCTTTCTTTGTAGTCCAACTCTCACATCCATACATGACTCCCCAATAAACCATACCTTTGACTAGATGGACCTTTGTTGGCAAAGAAATGTCTCTGCTTTTTATATGCTGTATATGTTGGTCATAACTTTTCTTCCAAGGAGCAAGTATCTTTTAATTTCATGGCTTCAGTAACCATCTGCAGTGATTTTGGAGTCCTCCAAAATAAAGTCTGTCTCAGTTTCCATTGTTTTCCCATCTATTTGCCATCTCTTCAAGCAAATGAGATACACTAAGGGAACATTTCATGCAAAGGTGGGCTCAATAAAGGAGAGAAATGGTATGGACCTAACAGGAGCAGGAGACATCAAGAAGAGATAGCAAGACTATGCAGAAGAACTATACAAAAAAGATTTTCATGACCCAAATAAACATGATGTGTGATCATACCCCTAGAGCAAGACATCATGGATGCAAAGTCAAGTGGGCCTTAGGAAGCATCACTACAAACAAAGCTAGAGGAGGTGATGAAATTCCAGTTGAGTTATTTCACACTTTAAAATATGATGCCGTGAAAGTGCTGTTCTCAATATGCCAGCAAATTTGGAAAACTCAGCAGTGGCATATGACTCAAAAAGGTCATCTTCATTCTGATCCCAAAGAAAGACAATGCTAAAGAACATATAGCTACTGCACAATTGCACTCATCTTATACAATAGCAAAGGAATGCTCAAACTTCTCTAAGCCAGTACATGAAACATAAACTTCTGGATGTTCAAGCTGGATTTAGAAAAGGTAGAGGAACCAGAGATCAAATTGCCAACATCCGTTAGATCATTGAAAAAGTAACAGAGTTCCAGAGAAACATCTACTTCTTCATCATTGATTATGCCAAAGCCTTTGAATGTGTGGATCACAAAAGACTGTGGAAAATTCTTCAAGAGATGGGAATACCAGACTACCTAATTTGCCTCCTGATAAATCTGTATGCAAGTCAAGAAGAACAGTTATAACTGGACATGGACCAACAGACTGGTTGCAAATCAGGGAAGCAGTATGTCAAGGCTGTATATTGTCACCCTGCTTATTTAACTTATATGCAGAGTACATCATGAGAAATGCCAGGCTGGATGAAGCACAAGTTGAAATCAAGATTGCCAGGAGAAATAGCAATAACCTCAGATATGCAGATGACACCACACTTTTAGCAAAAAGAGAAGAACTGAAGAGCCTTTTGATGAAAGTGAAAAATAAGAGTCTGTCCCCCGTCTCTCCTCTTGCCCTCAATTTTTCCCCACATCACAGTCTTTTCCAATGAGTCATCTCTTTGCATCAGATGACCAAAGTGTTGGAGCTTCAACATCAGCATCAGTCCCTCCAAGGATATTTAGGGTTATTTTCCTTTAGGATTGACTGGTTTGTCCCCCTTGTTGTCCAAGGGACTTTTAAGAATCCTCTCCAGCACCTCAATTCGAAAGCATAAAATCTTTGTTGCTTTATGGTTCACCTTTCACATCTGTACATGACCAATGGAAAAGCCATAGCTTTGATTATATGGACCTTTGTCAGCAAAGTGATATCTCTACTTTTTAATAAGCTGTCTAGGTTTTTCATAGCTTTTCTTCCAAGAAGCAAGTGTCTTTGAATGTCATGGTTGTAATCACTGCCCACAGTGATTTTGGCTCCCAAGAAAATAAAATCTGTCACTGACAACCTGCATTTTCATTAACATAAATATTAATGTTAAAGTAACATAGTATCCAGAAGTTATTATTGAGCATTTTCATTGAAGAATATCCTGTTCATGAAATTGCATGTGGATTTCATAACATCGTATGATGCTTTTTATAATATTGCATGGTGCTCTGTGCCTTTATAGATCTAAATAATTTTAATGTATTTGTGTTTTCCAACTTTATTTCAAGCATACGCCCAATTATCACTACTAGCATGTAAAATTAACTGCTAGACTAAATTTCCTACTGGGAAAATTTGAATATCAATTATATAATTTAGAATATAAAATAAATGCAAAAGTTTGATTTTCTGTATTCATTGAAAACAATAATGTCCTTATCAAAACTGATGTGGGAGAAGGGAATTACATACATCTGCCTTCATGAATCAGATCAGCTCTTACCTATGCATCAATAGTTCCAAAACTAACAAAATGTTTGCAATTACATTTTCTTTTCTTTTTTATTATGTGTATTAGTAAAGCATCACATATGTATGTAATTGTTGTCCTTCTAGGCGGAACAATAGTTATATGTGTATGATTATTTTTTGCGCTATAAAGTTGCTCCTGAGAAGTATTCAGCCTCCCTTGTTACATATAATTGTGAAATACCCTGTCACAACAGAGAAATTACTTCACCGCATATTATACTCATTATTATGCACTCTGCAGAATGGGAAGTTGATTATTATTTTAATGTTGCCATGATAGCAATCTTTGTACTTTCTCATCTCATCAAATCCACTGAATACAACCAAGGCTTGTTTCCATAGCAACCCCGAGTGAAAAGAAGAACTACAAGACAGGTATATGCTGCACTTAAAGGAGGATAAAATTTCAAAGAGAGGATCGGATAGGAAAATTCTGGAAGGAGAGGATTCGGAGTCAGTAGTGACCAAGAGGGTCTCTAAATCTGTGACCAAGGAAGACATATTAAATAATTGACTACACCGTCAGGCAGACAAATCATGACAAAGCAATAATTTCCAGAATAAAATTTGACTATTTCAGGAAACATAGTGCTTTTAAGCTTCCTACAAGGCTGAAAAACATTTCTAAATCTAACATTTGAGAATGACAGAATAACCATAACTATTAAAAAATATAAAGTCAGGCTAGGGTGTTACCACAGCTCTGTAATTGTCAAATTGTAATTTTTGCAATTTACAATTTCTAGAACCTCAAAGGAATACGCACTTCAAACCAACATTTTTTTTTTATTATTTTCAAATTTCCCTAACAAACATTTGCAGCCTCCTTCTGCCAGAAGGAGTAGAGATGAGTTACATAAGAGAGACAGAAGAAATGATATCTTATTTATCTGTTCTGAGAAGATAGCAAAGACATGACTAGAAAATAACCCAGAAAAAAATGTTGTAAACACTGGAAAAAAGTAGAATAGCAGCTGAGGTCACAGGGCTTAATCTAAAGGTACTAGTAAAGAAATTAGCTCTTTTTCCCTGAAGTTCCAACTGAGTCCCTTTAACACTGATAAGAGGAGAGGCTTGTCCAGCCAAGTTAGCAATTGGACAGGGACACTTGGCATTGCTGATCACCTAAGCCTGAACACAGTGTAATGTAATCCACAGAAATAAAAGACCTTTGGGGTCTTCAATAATTTTTAAGAGCATAAGAGAGTTTTTAGACAAACAGAATTGAAAGCCACTCCTCTGTGGTATTAAATGTTCTAAAAATGCAGCAAGAAGGTCAGCCTAAGCCTACAGAAAGTGAGTAAAGAGAGAAGAGAGCATGCCAGTCATGTGGATCTCACCTTTCAGTCACATCATTTTACTTCTTGTATAAAAATTATAGAGTTTATTCTTCTATACTGAACGCATTAAGGCATGAGGAAACTGAGATTAGATCATGAACAACTACCTAAGATCTTACATTGGAAAAAGCACTCATCATCCTTGACCCTCAGGGAATGCTCTGTAAGTTATTATTCATTACTTTATTAAAAGCGTATGTATTTGCATTTAGCTTGAAATGGGCAATATTACATTGTTTCATTCAACATGAGTAACTGAAAGCAAGAATTTGCTTATTTTTTTAATGTTTCATTTTTTTCCAGATAATGTGCTTCTTTCATTTACAAAAATACTTAAAAGGCAAGATAGAGTATATAATTTTTGTTATATAGCCAGTTTCATTAAGCTGCCCCTATTTGTGCCTCTGATAATATGTTAACATATGGTGGACATTCAGAATGTTAGACATTCAAACTACTAAAGTAGTAGAAAATATAATCTAATCAACTTCATTAAGGCTAGAAAAATACCTGCTATTCTATTCAGAAATTGTTTCAAGTGCGAAGAGTTCTTGGCATTCCCTTATTACTTTACATGAAGGTGTATTTGCCTGTGTGCATTTTCCTTCTGATTTCTTTATTTGTGTTAACAGCTCTTCATTTTTTGAAAAAAATCAAAACAAAACAAAGCAAGCTCATTGTTATAGAAGCCTGAACCCAATAGAATTCTGCAGAGAGGGACTTCCCTGGCCATCCACTGGTTAAGACTCTGCACTTCCAATGCAGGGTGCACAGATTCACCTTCTGGTCAGGGAATTAAGGTCCTCCATGAGGAGGCCAAAAATAAATGAATGAATTAAAATAAATTCTAAAAATAGAAATTTTGTAGAAAACTTACTAGTAATATTTTTCTACATTTGGAGATAAGGAAAGAATGGAGATTCCTACCCTGCCTTTGTTCCTATGTATTTGTGTCCTCACTTAAAAGAGTCTCCATGTTTTAGAATCACTTAACCTCATTCTTATCCAGTTGATGTTCATTATATCTCTGAGAAACAAGATTTTTTAATTTTAAAAAATGAACACAACAACAAAAAAAAAAATGGTAGTCTTATTATGTTCTTCAAGGTGAAGCCAAAATCGACTCTCATCTGCAATGTCACCAGGAATTTCCTTGTATGATAGAAGGTCTCTTCTACACTGTGTGTGTATTTTTAGAGAACAGATCATTTGGACAATTAGACAGAATTTTTTACAAAGGTTGTTTTGAAGTGTTGAGATGATTATTTCTCATTTGTACACAATAGAGCTTAAAGACTTTAGTTTTCTTCTTTCACCAGTGTTTAATCAAATATTCCCTTTAAATAGCATAATTTTCTATTATTTCTCTCATAAAAAAATCCTGTATAGGAATATTCATGCCCAAATATTTTTTTGTAAGAATATGAATGATTACTTTGCTTGGCAGTATCAATTTACATTTTAAAAAATTTGTTTAATTTAATGGAAGCTTTGTAGTACTAACTTGAATTAGAGAACGTTTATAAAATTCTAAAGTTCTTTCAAGTTTAAGAAAAAGCTTCTGGTCTTAATGAGATTGCTTTCACAATTAATGGACCAGGTATAAATTTAGCCTTGAACATTCCATGTCAAGTGAGTTAGGACCACAGAAAAGATGGCATGCTTTCCTTGAAACCAAATATAATTTTCATTCTATGTCCAGGTTTCACAGGATTATAGGAAAGGAGATATTTCAACATGTACCAGTAAAGTTATAAACTAAAATCTGTGAATTAGTGAACAAATTGAAGTCTTATATTCCTAAATCTATTTGCATAAATTAAATTAATAGCTTCTTATTCATTGCACACAAATATTTTGTATCATTTGCATTCTTATTCCAAGGAAATACAAAACAGATAGGGTTGAGGCAGGAGTACCGTTTTGTTTCAGTCTCCTGCAGTTCCATCTCACAGCCCAGGACACTTCTCTCCTTAACAAAGTGGTGGAGAGCACCTTCTCTCTCCTTCCACCTACAACCAGTGAAATAGAAACAACTTTGTCCAACAAACCAGGGTGCTGCAGAGGCCACACAGCTGCTCATCTGAAGGTTGGTGGACTGGCAAATACAAAGGAGGCAGTGTGCAGTGGACATTGAACCCAGCCCCTGGCTGCAACAACTCAGCCTCCAGCCCCAAAAAACTTGATATCAGAAGGGAGAAGGCACACATGACTCTGGCTGCCAGGCTCCAGCACCAAAGGCCGTGGGGATCTGGGCAGCAGCAGCAGCAAGAACTGACCCTAGTCCTTCTACCTGGGGTCGCACCTGTAACTGGGCCCCCTGATGTGGTGGTGGGGCTCTGAGCCCAGGAAATCCTGAACACAATGGAGGCCCCACTATTGCAGGACTCCAGTGATGATGCCAGTGACAGTAGTGATGCCAGCAATAGCAAGATACCAGGAATCTTGAAGGCATAAGCAGTGATGGTGAAGCCTCTGGTTGAGGTGGTAGAGGGTAGACTGTGTTGATCCTCCAGCAGAATCAGAGAAAGTGCAGGGCACTTGTGTCATTGTCCCACCTACTGCAAAAAGAAAGCCCTCTAATTATCTCCCTGTTGAATGGTGGGAGTCAAAGTTTAAAAAGCATTACCTAAAAGAAAGATGGTCACTGTTTCAGATGCACAGAAAGAGGAGCAACTAGTTCAGCATTACACAAAAGTCATAGTAACATGGTATCACAAAAAGGAAAAGACAATTCCCCAGAAATAAAAACTAAAGTCACAGAAGATTGTGATCTCATAGAGAATTCAAAATGACTGTCATGAAGAAAATCAAAGAGTTATAAGAAAGCTCAGAAAGACATTTTAATGAGCTCAAGGATAAAATTAATGAGCAGAAGGAATGTTTTACCAAAGACAGTAAAACTCTTATAAAGAACCAAACAAATTTTGGATCTGAAGAGCCCGATACACAAGATGAAGGATACATTAGAAAACATTGAAAATAGAGTGGACCACATGGAAAAGAGAATTAATTGACTTGAAGGTAGGAATCTAGAAATGATACACGGAGAAGAGGAAAGAGAACTTGATTCTTTTTATAAATGAAGAAACTCTTTGAGAACCACCCAACTCTATTGGGAAAGGCAACATTAGAATAATGGGTATTTCAGAAGGAAAAGAGAGAGAAAAGGAAGCAATGAGCTTATTAAAAGAAATAATAGCTGAGAACTTTCCAAACCTAGGAAGGAAGTAGCTATATAAGCCCATTAAGCTAAGAGAATATCTAACTACCTCAGTGCAAAAAGATCTTTTCCAAGACACACTATATTAAAACTGTCAAAATCAATGATAAAGAATTTTAAAGACAGACAAGGAAAAAAGTACAGTAACCTACAAAGGGCCACTCCCCTTTTGCAAAGCTTAAAATTTCTACCCCTAAGCCTGTTCTTCTGCCTACAAATATTTATGCATTATTGAAAAACTGCAAGTTAGTTACTCAGTCATGTCTGACTCTTTGCAAGTCCATGGACTGTAGCCCCAGGCTCCTCTCTCCATGGGATTCTCCAGGCAGGAATACTGGAGTTGGTAGCCATTTCCTTCTCCAGTGGATCTTCCTCACAGGGATTTAACCTCAGTCTCCTGCATTTCAGGCAGATTCTTCACTGTCTGAGCCACCAGGGAAGCCCTTTGTATTCATTATTGAGCACCATGTCAAATGTCACCTTCTCCTAAGGAGGCCTCTTCCCAAGTCTCACAAAAAGTAGGCCTCAAAGCTCTTATATCCCTTCATAGCCTCAGTCTTTCTCACTGTCTTGACAGTGAACTCTCTAAGAGCATTACCAAATACCTAGCATCCAGCACAGACTCTGGCCCCCATAGTAGTCAGTCAGTATCTCTTTGATAAATAAATGAACAAAAAATGTACAGCAATTTTTGAAGAGAAATCTTTTTTTTTTTTTTTCAAGTTAAATTGTAGTAAAAAATTGCCATTTGTGGCCATATACTGGGGACATTTGGTATTATAATTGCCACTGAAGAGACTTCCTAAAATGAAAGAGTGACTTTCAAATATTTAATTTTATGAAAGTCATTTAAAACTTAATAAAATAATTATAAAAGCAATAATGATAATCATGCTGAAGACTAAGATAGTTAATTTCCAGAAAGTAGCTTTTCAGAGACCTGGCTGGATATAAAGATATGACTGAGCACATTTCAAGGACCATGACTGGGATTTTGATGATTCAGAGACAAGGTCATTCTGTAGCTTGTGGGAGCAATATGTCCTCAGTGCCTCATGTTTTTCTTTCAGGGGAAGTGTTTGGTGGCCACTTTGGACACTGTATTACAAGAGTTAGAAACATGAATTGGTGGCCTCAACCCAAAATACCTGACTGGGGTAGTTACCTGTAAGCCCAATGAACTTTTTCTGAGAAACTTATTAACATTTACTGGAACACTTAGATTCCATGGAAACACTTTTTTATTTTTAATGGAAACAGTTTTATAAAAGCTTAAAAACAAGATTTTTCTCAAGGAATATCATTAGGTTCACATAAAAATTAATAATCTTTGATTCATACCCCCTAGAGGTTTATAACCTAAAGCTTTGAAAAGATGATTTGATCTGGAACGTTTTTTTGTTTGTTTGTTTTTTTAAGTCAAGCCAGTTTCCTCAGCCTTAGAAAACACATCTCAAGGGTTATCTGCCTTAGAACTGCTTAGAGTGCCTGCTAGGAAAATTTAACTGCCAAATATTTCCACCAGTACCTGAAAAAATTGGCTACCTTTGTAAAATTATTTTATATTGACTAATGAATTAATTAAAATATCTAACAAAGGAAAAATCACAGTTTTGACAAAACTGTGTGTTTTATTTTGCATGAATTAAATATCTTAACTGAATTTTAAGCTTATGGCAATAAAATATCCACAGTTTAAAGAACATATTTATGTTATGACCTATTTTGGCAAGAGGAAGGAGGTTAAGTTCATCTAATAGTAGTAGCAGATCATTGAGAACTTACACTGCAGCTCAGATTTATGCCATGAAAAATTAGGTTATGGTCTACTCTAAGAATAGCCCTGCCTACCTGCCTGCTTTCCTGAAATAATTTAAGATTCCTATGGTGCAGAAATATCACAGATCTACTTTAAGTTTATTTGTATATGTGTGTGCTCAGTCGTGTCTGAGTCTTTGAGACCCGATGGACCGTAGCCCATTAGGTTCCTTTGTCCATGGAATTTTTCAAGCAAGCATACTGGACTGGGTTGCCATTTATGTGCTGCTGAAGCTAACACAGGTTTATTTACTTTTAGCCAAATTGTATTTTTTTCCTCATCATTTCAAAAAAAGTTGATGGATCAATTAATGTTACAGTTTTCTGGCTGGAATTTTGCACAGGATGAAAGAAAGATGTCAATAGCAGGGACAATTTTGCCTTAAATTGCTTTACTCCTAAATGCTTCACTAGTACATTTAAACATGTACTGTCTTTTTAGGAAAAAAAATAAGAAATATATAAATAAAAGAGGAGTATTCAAAAATTATTGAACTGTTAATATCTGTACTGTTTGTTTAGAAACAAACAATCATGCCACTATGCTACTCATTATTTTCTTGGAAAATAATATACTCAATAATAAGATATTAGTGTCTGGGTTTTTCTAAATTACTGAGCAACAAAATGAATACATAAAAAGTTAAAATATAGAATTTAATCTAGACTTTAATATGGGAGAAAATTAAGTTTTGCTTTTAAGATTGACCCAAAATAATGAGAAATAAAGCCTATTTAAGAAAGCCAAATAAAAATAAATTCTGCCAATGTCAGTCTGTTATTTTAGCAACCTTAATAAGCAAATTGGAGCTCTGCACAGTTAATGTAATCAATGTTATACAATCAATAATGAACATAGCCAAAAACACTGTCCAAACCTTGCCTTGGCCAATTTAGTCCCATCTCCCTGACACAATCACATTGGTTTTCTAAAACTGTTTTCTTTCTGATGGATGTTCTGAGAATGTAAAACAATCCATTTAAGGCTCTTGAGATAACAAGCCACCTCACTCAGACTTTGACTTAAAAATGTTTATGCATCTTCCAGTAACTTACTCCTAGAAGAAACTGACTTTCAAAAAGAATAATCTGGGACTAATCAATATAATAAACTTAACATCACATCCCACTTATGATATACCTGGTTAGGATATTTTAGCAATCATTCATAATTTATTGACACAATACAAGTTTGCATGTATAGGTAATTCCTTTTCTAAGAAAGTGTGGTTATTTGAATGTATGATTAAACCTTTTAAATTCAGGGCATTTGATTAGCAAGGAAAACTAAAATCATGCCAATATAAATTCTAAGTCTGTTTTTAAGGCTGTAAGAATTAACAAATGTATAATAGCCTATTATACAGAGTGAAGTAAGCCAGAAGGAAAAACAACAATACAGTATACTAACGCATATATATGGAATTTAGAAAGATGGTAATGATAACCCTGTATGTGAAACAGCAAAAGAGATGCAGATGTATAGAGCAGTCTTTTGGACTCTATGCAAGAGGAGGAGGGTGGGATGATATGGGAGAACGGCACTGAAACATGTAAACTATCATATGTGAAATAAATCGCCAGCCCAGGTTTGATGCATGATGCAGGGTGATTAAGGCTGGTGCACTGGGATGACCCAGAGGGATGGAATCGGGGGGGGAGGTGGGAGGGGGGTTCTGGAAGGGGAACACATGTGCCCATGGCAGATTCATGTCAATGTATAGCAAAACCAACACAATAATGTAAAGAAAAATAGTCTTTCCTGAATTTGTTACAATATAAAAAAAATAAAAATAAATAAGAAAAAAAAAAGAATTAACAAATATATGGATATTGGCTCAAGCACAGATCCATATTTATAACCTGGAGATGTTGTTGCACCTAGAACACATGTAAATTTGTTGTTACTAGGAGTTTATCAAAGAGTAAATAGCTGAGTACTACAAAGGAAGAGAATTGTGATTTCTCAAAACTAGCAATATTTTGCAAGGGTCCTATTAAACAAAAGAGACTTAGAGCATTTATTTTAAGTATTTTACCTAATATAAACCACTTGGTATATAAATTCAAAATTATTGAGCTACCAGAATTATATAATATGGGTAATAGGTATGTCACTGACAATTGCAAATAAGGTGAAACTTTATATAATATATATTTTTTATTTAAAATATTTCATTTATTTATTATTTTTAATATTTTAAAGTATTTTAATTTAGTTTTATATTATATTTTATATATATTATATATAAATGCCTGTATTTTTACTTATTTTATTATATATATATATATATGATATATATAAATACATGCATAATTTGGGAGTTAATTTTTATCACGTTAAACCTTAGCATTTCCCAGAATGATTTTGGAAGAATTGATATGGTTGTCACTATGTGTTTCCCAGATCCTCTTTCAGGAATAAAAATCAGACTTCTACAGTGGCTGTGATCACTGCTACAAAAAGGTCTCAGCTGTCAGCTCCTCATGGGGCTGGCAGGGCTGCCTCAGTCTCTCATTCACTGAAGGGTTTATTTTGTCAACACTACTTCCTTTCCAAGGTTGTACAGAGTTATCGTAGAAGTACTGACCCAGTCTTCTAGCCCAAGTGTGTATGATTCTGATGGCTTACCCCAGCTTCATAATTTCCCATATTTTTGCAGGGGCTTCCACTGAGACCACATAATGACTCAACTTTTTCCTTTTGTGTCATCCTGCTTCTCTTCTGAAGAGGTTGATAACACAATCAGTCCCTAATCAACCTCTAGCACAAATATCTCCTTATCAGAGCCTGCTTCCCAGGCAACCAAACCTGCAAGAGGTAGATATAAAGGCTGTAAAAAAAGTTATAAGGCCCTTTTCCAATATTGTAGCTACTTAATGCATATTTATGCATAGCAACCTTGGGCTAAAATTATTAATATTATTGGTCATAAGAGCATATATGTATGTAATTTAAGTGTGCACATTTATATAATGAAAGACAGGGCAAACACTTTTCAATATTGTTCTGTAGACTGAGGAAGTACACCTGAGATGTCAGGAAAAAAATAGGAAATTTTCATTAAAATACAGCATTCAAAATAATATAAGAATAGTTCAAAGAAGACTATCATGTTTGGAATAGTAATATGGTAAAAAGAAAAACAGTAGATATTAATACTATTTCTTATATTTCACACTAGTGGTGGCTCTATCTCTCTTCCATGGTCAGATCTGCCTCTGCAATATATGACTAAAACATTATTTTCATTTCTAAGGAGACAGCAGTTTATTTTTCATGTGTTGGTTGCAATCAATAGAATTCTGATAGTTGTAAATGGAAAGAGAGGCCACAATCCTCTTCTGACTGCCCGTTGTCTTTAAAGGAAATGGGGAAATAGGTTGATTTTGGTGTGTGTATGAGTAGTGTGTTTGTTCCATATCTTTTTTTTTAACATTTCTTGACAGAAATTAAAAATAAAAGTCTCCTTAGTGGCCCATAATCTTACAAATCAGTTTTTAAAGTGCATATAGGTGACATATGCTTCCCTGGTGGCTCAGACAGTAAAGAATCCACCTGCAATGTGGGAAACATAGGTTTGATCCCTGGATCCAGCAGATCCCTTGGAAGAGTAAATGGCAACGCACTCCATTCTTCCTGCCTGAAGAATCGCCATGGACAGAGGAGCCTGGTGGGCTTCGATCCTCTTCCAATGGATGCAGAGGTCCCCGGGCCACCTTTACTTCCTACTACCTTATATCTGACTGTCCCTCTTTTCCAGGATGTCAATGATCTTTAATAAACTACTAACTTGATTAGGCTTCTCTTCTTGGTGACCAATCATTGTGTGAAAACGATAAATTACAAAACAAAATTTACTTATAATGATGCTATGAATATGAATGGTAATTTAATTATGCCATAACAGTTATTATCTTCAAGTGATATAAAATTTAATCCTCTGCTGTTCCAAATTGTGTAAATTATATAGATTCAACAGATTTGCTAAATTTTAACATTCTATCCTCAGCTGTGTCCTCCAGAGATTCATATTTGAATGAAGTTCTTTTTTTTTTCATTCTGGCCAGTGTATCTTCTTGGGCTTCCTCAGTGGCTCAGTGGTAAGGAATCTGCCAAGACAGGAGACCTGGGTCAACCCCTGGGTCAGGAAGATCTCCTGGAGAAGGAAATGGCAACTGACTCCAATATTCTTGCCTGGGAAATCCCATGGACAGAGGGACCTAGTGGGCTACAGTCCTTGGGGTCATAAAGGTCAGACACGACTTAGCAACTAACCAGCAATGATATATCTTCTCACACCACATGTGAAAGAAAATTGTTAAATGCAGCTATTTCACATTTACCTTCATCTATTATAAACACACCATCTGAACCACCAGGGAAGCTCTGTCTTGTAAACATTTAAAAAATTTAAAATAATATTTTTTTTTGTCAATTTGTTCTAATACCCTGGTGGCTCAGAGGGTAAAGCATCCTCCTGCAATGCGGGAGACCTGAGTTTGATCTCTAGGTCATGAAAAATCTGCTGGAGAAGGAAATGGCAAGCCACAGCAGTACTCTTGCCTGGAAGCTACAGCCCATGGGATGGCAGAGTCACACATGGCTGAGCAGCTTTATGTCTTATGAGTCAGGCTGCTTGCCACTTCTAATTAGGTAAAATTTTTAAAAAATCATATGGAATGTTCTGGGACAAAAAAGAAAAAGTGATGAATTTAACTAGCAATTTAAATTTGTTTATGTTTATCATTTTATTCAATTTATTCTTATTTTAGCAAATATTTCATTCAATGTGTGTTTTCTCTTTCATTATTAAGCTTGCTTTATCTAAAAGCAGATTATTACCTGCTGACTTTCAGTCATTAAACTACATTCAAAGTTGCCCTGCACAACACCTCCACCGCAACAGAGCAGAATGACTAAGCACATCCTACCTCCCCAATGGCCTTGAGAGGAGTTCCACATTTCTGCTTGCTTGGAATGCTTTTTGTAATTCCTTATCCATGTAAAACCTCCACATTTTATCTGTTCTAGCTTCATATCACAACTCAATTTAGAAGTGTATAAGGATAGTTACATATTTTAAATGAAGAATGCTGCTCTTTGAACTGGCTTGGACAAAGATTAGAGTCAGAATTTTTTTTGACTATGTAAAACTTCCTTGGGCTTTCCTAACGGCTCCACAGTAAAGAATCTGCCTGCCAGTACAGGAGATGCAGGCTTGATCCCTCGGTCAGGAAGATCCCCTGGAGAAAGAAATGCAAACAACTCCAGTGTTCTTGCCTGGAAAATTTCAAGAACAGAGGAGCCTGGTGGGCTACAGTCCATGGGGTTGCAAAAGAGTCAGACATGACTTAGCAACTCAACAACAACAAAAACAACAACAAGAATTTCTCAGAGATTATGGAGCAGTCACAGGTATTTGGGACAAATTTTGCAGTTCATTGTATACCATGTGAAAGGTAATAAATTTTTATAGTATTTCCATCTAAACAAGTAATAAAACCATCTTGCCATCATGTCTATTACCACCCCAGATATAGTGTTGGGCAATACTGGTAATACTTTAATATCTATTTATTTGAACAAGGATTTGAGACAACTTTAAGAATTTAGTGGAAGTGACCATAAGTTTTAAAATTTCAATTATTGATTATAATAATCTACTTAACATCTTTTCTACAACATAAGTCATTTAGAATATATAATAGGTAGCTGATTTCTAAATTACATAGGCAAGCTTAAATTTCTAGAATAGAGAGCCCAATCCAAGTCAAAAAATATAGACTTGTTGCTTTGGAGAACCAACTAAGACTTTGAAATTAATAGCCACGTGACAGAATTTAAAAGGAAATGATTAGCAGCCACAAACACATAAAATGTGCTAGGCTTAATGAAAGTTTATAATTATAGCATTGAACATTATAATTTCTTTGAAAATGGCAAAAAGGCACAATAGGATATCAAAATTATCTTTTAATGATTTCATAAAGAATAATGAAAAAAGGATATAAAAGATAAAAAAGTAGGGAGAAATAAGACTAGGTTCTACTTATTTAAGAAAGATCTACTTAGAATTAATATCAGCTTCTATAACATTTTTCAATTAATTAATTTATTTTTACTTTACAATATTGTATTGGTTTTGCCATACATTGACCTGAATCCGCCATGGGTGTACATGCGGTCCCTCCCAGAACCCCCTTCCCGAACCCCCTTCCAACCTCCCTCCCTATCCATCCCTCTGAATCATCCCAGTGCACCAGCCCCGAGCACCCTGTATCATGCATCAAACCTGGGCTGGCGATTTGTTTCACATATGATAAATTACATGTTTCAATGCCATTCTTCCATATCATCCCACCTTCACCCTCTCTCAAAGAATCCAAAAGATTGTTCTATACATCTGCGTCTCTTTTGCTGTCTCACATACAGGGTTATCATTAAATGTCTTGCTAAATTTCATATATATGCGTTAGTATACTGTGCTGGTGTTTTTCTTTCTTGCTTACTTCACTCTGTATAATAGGCTCCAGTTTCATCCACCTCATTAGAACTGATTAGACAACTACCATAAAAGATACAAAATCACTTTAATACAGGGACGTTCTTCTTGTCATCAATGGAATGATGAAAAGTAGATTAAGTCATAGCCTTTGTGCCTTAGCAGTTAACTACTAGGTTTGTAATATAACCAATAAGCACCAACACTTGAATATAAATGCAAAAAAGACAAGAGAAGCATGATAGTCTTTTGAATTTTTATCACTAAAACTATAACTTGTAATTCAAAATAGCTGTAATTTTGGGTGCTCAGGGATGGTGCACTGGGATGACCCAGAGGGATGGAATCTGGAGGGAGGTGAGAGGGGGGTTCTGGAAGGGGAACACATGCATACCCATGGCAGATTCATGTCAATGTATGGCAAAACCAACACAATAATGGAAAGAAAAATAAATAAAATAACAAATTTGAAAAAATAGCTGTAATTTTAAATTCAATATAGGTAATTCTCTTGCTCCCACGTTTTCAGCTTTAAAAAATTAGAAATTTCTTACTATATTTTCAGTATTTATTAATATTGCAGGTTAAGAAAGAAAAATATTAGTCAGAAATACATGCTTTAAAAAATAAATATTTTCTAAACTGTGGCCACTTTATTCTCAGAGCCCATATTTTATTCACCTTTGCATTTCCTGATTTCTTGATTAAAATGCATGTTAAATATATGAATTCATATTAAAAATAAAGGTAAATATCATCACTTCTAGAAGAAAAAGAAATATTAAGAAGGTTAAGTTTTAAAAGTATGGTACTTTTATATGTATTTTTAATATTTCTACATTTTCAAGACAGTGTTTGAAGGAAACAAAAATCTGATATCACTAAGACTCAGAAAATGTGTTATTAAATCTTCCAGCAGAAATTTAAATTTACTGAAATTGCAGACATCCTTATAAATGTTTACTCTTTAAAAGTAGGGAATAACTAATGATACATGTGTAAAGAAAAAGAAAAATATAAATAACAACAGATAGATATTCAAGGAAAATAAAAAGTTGAATGCATGACTCTGTTTATGTCTTGTCTGCATTGTTCATTTCAGTTTGTGCAACTTGACCCTCTGTACTGTTTATCTTCTCTACAATTAGTCATCATGTATTTCTTCAAAGTAAAAAAAAGAAATGCCACAGAATAGAGTGTTACCTAACTTCCCACAGATTATTTTTTCCTAATAGAATGGAACAATTCATTTCAGAGGTTTTCTGACCTTCAAATTCAATCTATCCAACCCATCTGTATTCTTTAATGACTAATTCAAGACTCTATTTTCCTCCTGTTGAAACAGGTGGTTCTAAGACATTGTCATCTTCCAAGCCCAATTGAGATCTTCACTTAGGAGGTGACTTTTGGATATGTGACTGCAAAACTTATATAGAAGAAATTAAAAAAGAGCTAATGTCTAGTGAATTGGCTGAACTCTTGATGGCCTGGAAATTATACTCTACCTGCATACATCATCATGAGTGGCCATGCCTGACCACACCAGAGGGAAAAGGTTCCTGATAAGGTTGCTGTTCACTCTCTCAAAATTAACATGGTAGGAAAATGTGCTCAGCCTAGTGACAGAAATAAGCTTGCTACTCCTGCCATTCTACATGAGACAGTGATTGATGAGCATGCCACATAAAACATGTCAGAATCAACCATTTTAGAGTCGTGACAAAATAATCAACATTGATGTCTTAGAAATTGACATATTTACTGAAGTTATCAAGAGTTTCAGTTCATATTAACCATATTTAATGCTTATACCTCTTCTGTAAGGAAATCATTTATTTTGTAGGTTGGAAAACAGGCCCAGCAAAGACAAATAATATAATATTCAAGTATAATATTCATGAGATAAAGAATGGAGTCAGGGTTTGAGGCAGCATATTACAACTTTCTTCGGAAATTCTCTTTTGAGTACAGTTACACTAGGAGGAACTAGAGATAGGAAAAGACTGAAGGCTGAATGCAAACCTGAGTCCTAGTCAGGGACAGATTTTTTTCCTTTACTCTTCGATTCATGTACTCATTAAACTAATAACTAATAGCTCTTGGAGTCCATTAAGTGCTGAGTATGAGAGAAAAATGTATTCCCTGGTAGCTCAGTTGGTAAAGAATCTGCCTGCAATGCAGGAGACCCCAGTTTGATTCCTGGGTTGAGAAGGGATAGTCTATCCACTCCAGTATTCATGGGCTGCTCTTGTGGCTCAACTAATAAAGAATCCACCTGCAATGCATAAGACCTGGGTTGGAAAGATCTTCAGGAGGAGGTCATGATAACCCACTCCAGCATTCTTGCCTGGAGAATCCCAGGGAGAGAGGAGCCTGGTGGGCCACAGTCCATAATTGTAAAGTCAGATACAACTGAAATGACTTAGCATGCATGTGGCATAATATATATATATATATATATATATATATATATATATATATATATATAAAATATATATAAGAAACAGACAATAGCACATTTTTTTTTCTTGGAAACAAAGAAAGATATCTCAGAAAGACTAGGTGGTGAAAGCCTGGACTATATAATATAGAAAATAATTAGCTAATTCTTGAGACTTTTAATCCTTAGTGCCACAAGCAGATTTCATGGAAAAAAGAGATAAATTTAGCTGCTTTGTGTAGAGTCACTTGAGGAGAGACAGGCAAGGGAGTCAGTCCCAAGAGACCTAGTGACAGGCAGTCTCCTTTCCTCATGAATAATGAGACTATCAGGATAGAACACACAGAAATATGTTCAATTCAGAAATTAAGTTGAATAGCAGGAAATTATCCCTGTTATATGTGAGTCTTTCCAGCACTATGTGAACAGGGAAAGATTAGTATATTCCAGTGAAGATTCTCTCAGCCATGTGTCTCACAAGTAAGCTGAAATAGTTCCCTGTTTTGGTGGTAGCCAATTCCTCTGGCGACTGTGGACTTTACTGTATCCTGGCTCTGATTATAGGCCCTTTGTGCTGAGGATAAGAAGGTTCTAGAAAGAAGGAAAAATCTCTTCTTCCAAAGCCTCTGAGAGAGAGAGAGAGACAAATGTTAAGTGTGTGGGCAAAGACATTTCTTCTGATGGCACAAAGACTCTGGTTGTGTCATTGAGATCCACTTTTGTATAGAGAAGGCAATGGAATTAAAGAAAATATGGGGAATAAGTAACAAATGGGATTAGCATTGATTACATTTGGACATGAAAATTACTCAGATATTAACCTTATAGCCTATACCAAAGATAAGTCCATAAAGATGCAAGATTTTAAAATGAAAAAGTAAATAAAGCCTTAAAAATCCTAAAAGAAAAAAAAGAATAATTATGGCTTCCAAAGTGAGAAAAAAACAAGACCTTAATTAAAAGAAGAAAAAGGAGGGGCCCGGGGAGAAGGGGGGGGGGGGGGGGTTAGAATAACAAATGAAGGGAAAATGAATTCCTGGGGCCTGTGACATGTGTTAGATAGGATGTTGCATCAATATACATTTTTGTTTTGTTTATTTTCATGGTGTTGATGCTGTCAAGCAGAGAGAAGAAGGTGATAAAAAGAAAAAAGATACCTGATCAATGAGTGAAATATTGATGTAATTCATCTGGAAAATAAAGATATTTCACTGGGTTCAGAAAAAAAATAAAGAAAGAAAGAAAATATGGGGTCACTGAAAGGGACTGACAGCCTTAGAAAGACAGTGGGAGGATGGAGAAAGATTCTCAAAGATGCTGATAATATACCTAACATAATTTCCTCTTAATGGAGTAGTATTCTTTTAGCCAAGTGTCCTATAGTTCCATCATCAAGTAGCCTCTTTTTAAATTTGGTCTTTTATTTTCTTGTAATTTAGTTGATATTTGGTTTTTGCTTGTTTTTATTTATAATCCTTCCTCCTTTTTCTAGCTGTGAGCAGGTTTTTCCTTTTTATGGGCTTTTGGAAAGCTTTTCTGGATGATTTCTTATGTTTAATTATTTTGATTTGCAGCTTTGCTGTTTGGTTTTTATATTCCTCCTTGTTTACAGTCATACCTGCTGAAGTTTGGTTCTTTATTACCTGTTTATTATTAAGTGATAAGACCTCTGTATCAAAAGAAAAACATTTAAACTTAAAAGAAATACCTCTCTTCCTTTTTGTTTTTCAATGCTCCTAGTGGTTCTCTTAGCACAGATGAATTAGCATGGCAAAATATTTTCTAAACAGTAATTACAACTTAGGAAGGCTCTAGGTGCTCCATTACAGCCTACAAATATTTTCTAAGTCTCTTTCCAATGTTTCTTAAATCAACCTGTATTTTGATTTTACCAGACAGGAGAGAAGGCTGTCTCCATTTCATCATCCTTAGCTCAACTCCCAGAACGGTGCTGAAATCAGAGCCCTTCATAATCTCCTGCATTCAGCTCTGTCTCTGCTGTCTGCCAAATTTAAGCATCTGTGTGCCTGTCTGCCTCACTTCCTGTGCCTGTCAAACACTGTAACCACCCAACTCCTCCCAACCCCATCTGCAAGCCTCCAGACATCTATAAAGCAACTCCTTTGCAGAGTTAAACTCCACACATGCTTGGCATCTTACACATTCCTCCAGATAATGTTTAAGAAATTTAAGAGTAATTCTTATCTTTGTCATGATTAAATTCCTGGATCTTTAAGCAGAATGACAATAGAATTTATCACCACAACCAGGACAGCTTTATTCAAGACAAATGCTGGACAGAAAGGAACATCAGGACAGACATGACCTGAGATTCATGTTGGTTACCCCAATTGCAAGCAGTGGAGTATATTTTTATCTTTGTATTTTAGTGCCTGGCAGAGTTTCAGACATGCAATAGACCCTTAAAAATAGCTATGAAAAAACTGTTGAATGAACACATGTATTTACCAACTCTCCTATCAGAAATCATTAGGATTTGGAGATTAAACACATAGGTTTCAGGTACAGGTTCTCCTGGTCACTGTATTTATGAAGTTTCACGAATTAATCAGTTGCATCCTCCATTTTCTCATCTTTAATATAGGTATATTGCATCTTTCATGTAACTAATATATTGATTGATATGTTAATAATAATTTAAAAACCCTCTAAGTTATATATACAGTAAAACACATAACACAAAAATATTAGTATTCCTTGAACATAAACATTAGCATTTTACTGGTGTTACTTTTCTGTTTGCTGTATTCTTTCCAAAAAAAAGGATGTTGTATGTCGTGCATCTGAAGTGTTGTGCTTCTAACTTTGTGGTATTAAATGGGTTAATATATGTAATATACTTAGAAGAGAAATCAGCATTTGTTATAAAAGTGTATATTCATGACTGAGTATTAATTTTTAGCTTTTGGTTTACAAGTCTTCAGATCAGTCACAACATTGTAACCTATTAAAGTTTAAGAGTATAAGCTCTGGTTATACATTGTCTTTGAACCACTAGATATGTTCTCTCAAGACACATATTTCAGCCTTCTTCATCTCTGATTTTTCTCTGTGAGGAGAGGTTAATGGTACTTATCTAACGGGGTAGTTCATGAATATTAAATTAGACAACACATGTGAATTTTGTCAAAAAAGTATTTAGAGTAGCCCTAGCACATAGGCTTAAAGCTCAACATTAATAAAACTAAGATCATGGAATCTGGTCCCATCACTTCATGAGAAATAGATGGGGAACCAATGTAAACAGTGGCTGACTTTATTTTGGGGGGACTCCAAAATCATTGCAGATGGTGACTGCAGCCATGAAATTAAAAGACGCTTGCTCCTTGGAAGAAAAGTTATGACCAACCTAGACGACATATTAAAAAGCAGAGACATTACTTTGTCAATAAAGGTCCATCTAGTCAAGGCTATGGTTTTTCCAGCAGTCATGTATGGATGTGGGAGTTGGACTATAAAGAACGCTGAGCGCTGAAGAATTGATGATTTTGAACTGTAGTGTTGGAGAAGACTCTTGAGCATCCCTTGGACTGCAAGGACATCAAACCAGTTAATCCTAAAGGAAATCAGTCCTGAATATTCACTGGAAGGACTGATGTTGAGGCTGAAAGTCCAATACTTTGGCCACCTGATGTGAAGAGCTGACTCATGGGAAAAGACCCTAATGCTGGGAAAGATTGAAGGCAGGAGGAGAAGGGGATGACCGAGGATGAGATGGTTGAATGGCATCACTGACTCAATGAGCATGAGTTTGAGTAAAGCTCTGGGAGCTGGTGATGAACAGGGAGGCGTGGCATGCTGCAGTCCATGTGGTCACAAAGAATCAGACACATTTGAGAGACTGAACTGAACTGACCACATAGGAGTCTCAATAAGTATTTTTTAGCAGGTATTATTTGCGTGGAAGTATGATGAAAAGTAATATTATTTTCATAGCACTTTTATGGGATCACTCATAATAGTTCTGAAAAAAATTAAACATATCTAATAGGATAAAAGTTTGTTTTATATTCAAGGGGATAATAATTGCAACAAATCTAATCTCTATCAGGTAAAATATATTTTAGATAGTTGTGTTTTATTTTGTCATATTTCATTTTAGGAAAACAAAACTACTTGCAAGCATAATCCACTTTCTGAAATTATATTAAATACCTAAATTACATTATATGTTTGTAGATATAGTTGTTTCTAAAAGATGATACAGATCCTATGAAGATCATTTTCACACTGCATGGTGTTCTCATCAGCTTTGTTATCCACCTCACCACCTCATGGTTCATTTTGGTCATTTCAGTCTAATAAATAACTAGGAGGGAAAGCCACTTTGTTTCTATTAAATCAATGTGCATACATTCTTAGTTGTGCCCAACTCTTTGCAACCCTTGGACTGTAGCCCACCAGGTTTCTCTGTCCATGGGGTTTTCCAGGCAAGAATACTAAAATGGGTTGCCATTGCCTTTTCCAGGGGATCTTCCTGACCCAGGCATCGAATCCATGTCACCTGTGTCTCCTGCGTTGCAGGTGGATTCTTTACCCACTGAGCCATTGAGGAAGCCAAGGGTTTCTAAACACCTAATAACATTTTTTTAAAATTTAAAGTTGCCCATTGTTTTTTTAATTTAATTTCTCAATAAAGTTTAAAAGTATCTTTTATAAAAATAATTCAATGATATGGTTTGCATAACTAAACCAAAAATGTTTACACATATGTAATAAAAAGTGATGATGTTTATAAAAATGATTTAAAACACTTGAATTATCCAAGCATTGTTCATTGATGCTAATCTCAGTCCCTAATGTTTTAGTCAGTAACATTCTGAAAAAAGTCCAAGGACTACTTTGTTTTTTAAATATTTATAAATTATTCCTTTGTCTAGTGACTTCATTTCTACACAATTTATCATGCTACACAATTTATCATATTAAAATGGCCTTGTTTTAATACTCCATGTAATCTCTTGACTTGAAGCATTCACATCTTGATTTGAAAACTAGAAAGATACACATACTATACAGCAAAGATTTCTGTCATCACCAATGACAGAGCAGTTAAAATCGTAAATATTTAGAGTTATGGGAATTTTGCCTTTGCTACCTAATAGCTTTCAAAGTACATTGTAAAGTATTGATTGTGTAATAAAATTAGGCAGCTAGATATGATGTTCTATCGGTAAATCACCTTGACATTTTTCACAGGTATTTAGTCTGAAAAAAAACATTACCTGGCATGTATTTCACTGGGGGGAAATGTTTAAAAAGTCGTGATACTGTGCTTGACTCATAGCAGCTATTCTATGTAGATTAACTTTGTTCCTCTTAAGTTTCAGTGTCTTGTATAGTCAGGTATGGCAGTAGTCTCCACCATTTCCTCTAGGTTCTCATCCTCCTTCTCTTTTCCTTTCTCCTCTCCTTCTGCTTCCTTTCCTAATAAGTAATTCCTCAGAAATACAAAATGGTCAAACGCAACTTTTGTGCCCACTCAATGCCTTTCGTGTTTTTCAGCAAGCCCGTTAACTGAAGGAATCTCTCTAGGCTGCCACTTACCTCTCAGCATCAAATGGCTTCAAATTCTCTTTCTAATGCCTCACATTTGGATTCATTTTTTTGCATTTCTTTTTAGGATATAATGTATATTTTAGTTAAACTATCTTTGCTTCCTTGGTTTCTGCAGTGCTGGCTACTCCAGCCCACTTACCTTGGCCAGGCTCCCTAAACTGCAATTTAGCCTGGACCCCAGATTCCTTTGTCAGAAAAAGTGTCATTGCTGCTCACTTCTTAATTCATAATTTCAGCTCATGCTAGAGAGACACAGAGATGTTTCAAATTAATAAACATTCTAATAATTAACAACATTTTCTAAGAACTATATTAGCTCTGACATTAATGACTTTCCTGGGAGACTGCTTTCCCTGACTGTGCCAAAGTGTGCTAGTGACACCGTCATTGTGTTGTGCGTTAGTGAGTCTCCTTCATGAAGCATGTGTACTGCAAAAATTAATCATAAATCCAAAAAGGAAACAAACTTTCTAAGGTGATACGCAGTAATGGTACATAAAAACTGAAATAGAAGTCAAAGCCTGAAAATTCTAGTAAGGAAATAAATGACTCATACATGCTTTTGTACTTAGTAGAATTTTACAAACCTCACTGGGATATCAATTGTTAATATTCTATTAACCTAAGATGATAAGACACACTGCATTAATAAAATACTGTTTTTAAAAAAAGCTAGTGGATTTAGAAAGATGGTAACGAGAACCCAGCATGCGAGACAGCAAAAGGAACGCAGATGTATAGAACAGACTCGTGGACTCTGTGGATGAGGGCAAGGGTGGGATGATATGGGAGAAGGGCATTGAAACATGTTAATTATCATATGTGTAATCAATCGCCAGCCCAGGATTGATGCTCGGGGCTGGTGCATCGAGATTTCCCGGGGGGAGGGAGGAGGAAGGGAGGAGGGAGGGGGATTCTGGAGGGGGAGAATATGTAAACCCATGGCGATATCATGTCATTGTATGGCAAAGCTAATAAAATAAATAAATAAAAAGCTAGTGGATTTTAGAAATGTTTAATTAATTAATTGATTTTAGTTGGAAGCTAATGACTTTACAATGTTGTGGTGATTTTTGCCATACAACGGCATGAGTCAGGCATAGGGGCACATGTGTCCTCACTTCCTGAAACTTCTTCCCACCTCCCTCCCCATCCCATCCCTCTGGGTGGCCCCAGAGGACTAACTGAGTGCCCAGCTTCGCTCATGGAACTTGTACTGGTCATCTGTTTCACATATGGTAATATACATGTTTCAAAGCAATTCTCTCAAAACATCCCACCCTCACATTCTCCCACATAGTCCAAAAGTATTTTCTTTACCTCTGTGTTTCTTTTGCTATTTTGGATATAGGGTTGTCATTACCGTCTTTCTAAATTCCACGTATATGCATTAATATACTCTATTAGTGTTTCTCTGTCTGACTCACTTCACTCTATATAAGGGCTTCCCTGATAGCTCAGTTGATAAAGAATCTGTCTTTAATGCAGGAGACACTGGTTCAATTCCTAGGTCAGGAAGATCTTCTAGAAAAGGGAATAGCTCCAGTATTCTTGGTCATTCCTTGTGGCTCAGCTGGTAAAGAATATGCCTACAATGCGGAAGACCTGGGTTCAACCCTTGGGTTGGGAAGATCCCCTGGAGAAGGGAAAAGCTACCCACACCAGTATTCTGGCCTAGAGAATTCTATGAACTGTATAGTTCACTGGGTCACAAAGAGTCGGACACAAATGAGTGACTTTCATTATCCCTTTCACTCTGTATTATGGGCTCAAGTTTCATCCACCTCATTAGAACTGATTCAAATGTATTCTTTTTATAGCTGAGCAATATTCCATTGTGTATATGTACCACAACTTCCTTATCCATTCATCTGCCAATGGACATCTAGGTTGCTTCCATGTCCTGGCTATTGTAAACAGCGCTGCAGTGAGCATTGGGGTACATGTGTCTCTTTCAATTCTGAATTCCTCGGTGTGTATGCCCAGCAGTGGGATTACTGGGTCGTATGGCAGTTGACAGTTCTATTTCCAGTTTTTTAAGGAATCTCCACACTGTTCTTCACTGTGGCTGTACCTGTTTGCATTCCCACCAGCAGTGTAAGAAGGTTCCCTTTTCTCTACACCGAATCCAGCATTTATTGTTTGTAAACTTTCTGAAGGCAGCCATGTCAGATGGTACTTCATTGTGGTTTTGGTTTCATTTCTCTGATAATTATTGATGTTTAGCATTTTTCTTGTGCTTATGAGTCATCTCGATGTCTTATTTGGAGAAATGTCTGTTTAGTTCTTTGACCAGCTTTTTAATTGGGTTATTCATTTTCCTGGTATTGAGCTACATGAACTGCTTGTATACTTTGGAGATTAATTTTTTGTCAGTTGTTTCATTTGCTATTGTTTTCCTATTCTGAAGGCTGCCTTTTCACCTTGCTTGTAGTTTCATTCTTTGTGAAAAAGCTTTCAAGTTCAATAAAGTCCCTATTGTTTATTTTTGTTTTTATTTCCATTACTCTGGGAGGTGAGGCACAGAGGATCTTGTTGTAATTCATGTAAGAGAGTGTTCTGCCTATGTTTTCCTCTAAGAGTTTTAATGTTTCTGGTCTTATTTTTAGATCTTTAATCCATTTTGCATTTATTTTTGTGTATGGTGTTAGAAAGTGTTCTAGTTTCATTCTTTCACATATGGTTGACCAGTTTGACCAGTTTGTCCAGCACCACTTGTTAAAGAGAATATCTGTTCTACATTGTATATTTTTGCCTCCTTTGTCAAAAACAAGGAGTCCATAGGTGTGTGGATTTATCTCTGGGCTTTCCATTTTGTTCCATTGATCCATATTTCTGTCTTTGTGGCAGTAGCATACTGTCTTAATGACTGTAGCTCTATAGTATAGTCTGAAGTCAGGAAGGTCGATTCCTACAGCTCCATTCTTCTTTCTCAAGATTGCTTTAGTCATTCAAGGTTTTTTGTGCTTTCACACAAATTGTGAAATTATTTCTTTAAGTTCTGTGAAAAATACTATTTGTAACTTAATAGAGATTGCATTGATTCTATAGATTGGTTTGGGTAGTATACTCATTTTCACTATATTGATTCTTCCAATCCATGAATGTGGTGAATTTCTCCAGTTATTTGTGTCATCTTTGATTTCTTTTATCAGTGTTTCATAGTTTCCTATATATAGATTTTCTGTTTCTTTACATAAACTTATTCCTAAGTATTTTATTCTTTTAGTTGCAATAGTACATGGGATTGCTTCTTAATTTCTCTTTTTTTTCACTATTATTGTGTAGGAATGCAAGGGATTTCTGTATATTAATTTTAGATCCTGCAACTTTTCTATATTCATTGATTCAGTTCAGTTCACTTCAGTCACTCAGTCATGTCTGACTCTTTGCAACCCCATGGACAGCATCACTCCAAGCTTCCCTGTCTATCACCAACTCCCAGAGCTTACTCAAACTCATGTCCAGTGAGTTGGTGATGCCATCCAACTATTTCATCCTCTGCTGTCCCCTTCTCCTCCATCCTTCAATCTTTCCCAGCATCAGAGTCTTTTCCAATGAGTCAGTTCTTTGCATCAGGCAGCCAAAGTATTGGAGTTTCAGCCTCAGTATCAGTCCTTCCAAGGAATATTCCTAAGTAACTTTCCTAAAAGAAATCAGTCCTGAATTCATTGACTAGCTCTGGTAATTTTCTGGTGGTATCTTTAGGATTTTCTATGTAGAGGATCATGCCATCTGCAAAAAGTGACAGTTTTACTTCTTCTTTTCCAATTTGGATTCCTTTTATTTCTTTTTGTTCTGTGATTGCTGCAGCTAGCACTTTCAAAACCATGTTAAATAGTTGTGGGAGAGTGGGCACCCTTGTCTTGTTCCTGATTTTAAATGAAACCTTTCAATTTTTCACTGTTGAGAATAATGTTTGCTGTGGGTTTTTGTATATGGCTTTTATTATGTTGAGGCATGTTCCTTCTATGCCTACTTTCTGGAGAGTTTTTATCAGAAATAGATGTGTTGAATTTTGTCAAAGGCTTTCTCTGCATCTATTGAGATAATCATATGGCGTTTATCTTCCAATTTGTTAATATAGTGTACTACATGATTGATTTGTGAATATTGAAGAATCCTTGATCCCTGGAATAAAGCCCATTTGGTCATGATGCATGATCTTTTTAAAATGTTGTTGAAATATGTTTGCTAGAATTTTGTTGAGGATTTTTACATCTATGTTCATCAGTGATATTGGCCTGCAGCTTATTTTTTATTGTGGTATCTTTTTCTGGTTTTGGTATTAGGGTGATGGTGGCCTCACAGAATGAGTTTGGTAATTTACTTTCCTCTGCAAATTTCTGGAAGGGTTTGAGTAGGATAGATGTTAATTCTTTTTAAAAATTTTTGGTAGAATTCACTTGCGAAGCCATCTGGTCCTGGGGTTTTGTTTGTTAGATTTTTTTTTTATTTTTCTTTCTTTTTTTTTTTTTTTTTACAGTTTCTATTTCTGTTCCTGTGATGAGTTTGTTAAGATTTTATATTTCTTCCTGGTTCAGTTTTGGAAAGTTATACTTTTCTAGGAATTTGTCCATTTCTTCCAAGTTGTCCATTTTATTGGCATAAAATTGCTCATAGTAGTCCCTTATGATGTTTTGTATTTCTCTGATGTCTGTTGTAATTTCTCCATTTTAATTTCTGATTTGATTCCTCTCCTTTTTTTTTTTTTTTTCCCTTGATGAGCCTGGCTAATGGTGTGTCTAGTTACTTATCTTCTCAGAGTATCAGCTTTGCTTATCTTGGCTATAGTCTCCTTTATTTCTTTTTCACTTATTTCTACTCTGTATGATTTGTTGCCATCTACTAACGTTGGGGTTCTTCTGTTCTTCGTTGTCTAGTTGCTTTAGGTGTAAAGTTAGGTTGTTTCTTTGATGTTTCTCTTGTGTCTTGGGGTAGGCTTGAATTGCTATGACCTCCCTCTTAGCACTACTTTCACTGAATCCCATAGATTTGTGTTGTCGTGTTTGTACTTTCATTTGTTTCTATACATATTTTTATTTCCTTTTTGATTTCTTCTATGATCTGTTGGTTGTTCAGGAGTGTGTTGTTTAGCTTCCATATGTTTGTATTTTTATAATTTTTTTTCCTTGCAGTTGACATCTAATCTTATCACACTGTGGTCAGAATAGGTGTTTGAAATGATTTATTTTTTAAAAAATTTACTAACACTTGATTTATGGCCTAAGATGTGATCTACCCTGGAGAATTTTCTGTGTGCACTTGAGAAAAAAAGTGAAATCCATTGTGTTGGAGTGAAATTTCCTGTATCTATCAATTAAGTCTAACTGGTTCATTGTACTCTTTAAAGCTTGTGTCTCCTTGTTAATTATCTGTATGGTTGATCTATCCATTGGTGTGATTGGGATAGTAAAGCCTCCCCACTTGTGTTAATTTCCCCTCTCAATCTTGTTATAGTCAATCTCCTGTTGATGTGCTCCTATGTTGGTTGCATATATTGTTATAATTGTTCTATCTTCTTGGATTGATCCTTTGATCATTATTCAAAGTCTATTTTATCTGATATGAGTGTTGCTACTCCTGCTGTCTCTTGTTCTCCATTTGCATGAAATAGCGTTTTCCAGCCCCTCACTTTCAGTCTGTATATGTCCCTAGGTTTGAGGTCACTCTGTTATAGACAGCATTTATAGGGATCTTATTTTTTTTATCCATTTGGCCAGTTTTTGTCTGGTTGGAGCATGTAACCCATTTACGTTTAAGATAATTATTGAGAAGTATGATCTCATTAACATTTACTCTGTTGTTTGGGGTTCATTTTTATAAACTTTTTCTGGGTTTCTTGTCTAGAGAAGATCCTTTAGCATTAGTTGAGGAACTGGTATGGTGATGTTAAATTCTGTTAGCTTGTGCTTGCTGGTTAAGCTTTTGATTTCTCCTGTATATCTGAATGAGATTCTTGCTGCATAGAGTAATCTTGGTTGTAGGTTTTTTTTGTTTTGTTTTTCTGTTTCATTACTTTAATTACGTCCTGCCATTCCCTTCTGGCCTGAAACGTTTCTATTGAAAGATCAGCTTGTTATCCTTGTGAGAATCACTTTTTGTGTTATCTGTTGCTTCTCCCTTGCTGCTTTTAATATTTGCTCTTTGTGTTTAATTTTTGTTAGTTTAATTAATATGCATCTTGTGGTGTTCACTTTGGGTTTATCCTGTTTGGAACTCTCCGGGATGCTTGGACTTGGGAATCTTTTTCCTTCCCCATTTTAGGAGACTTTTCAACTATTATCTCCTTAAGAATTTTTTCATGCCTCCATTTATTTCTTCTTCTTCTGAGACACCTATGAGTCTAATGTTGGGGCAATTAACATTGTCCCAGAGGTCTCTGAGGTTGTCCTCGTTTCTCTTAATATTTTTTTTCTTTTTTCCTTCCTGCTTTATTTATCTCTTCCATTCTATCTTCTACCTCACTTATCCTCCTGCCTCAGTTATTGTACTTTTGGTTCCCTCCAGAATGCTTTAAATCTCAGTTACTGAACTGCTCATTATGGATTGACTGTTCCTTATTTCTTCTAGGTCCTTGTTAAACATTTCTTGCATCTTCTCAATCCTATCTCGAATCTATTTATCTGTAACTCGAATTTGTTTTTAAGATTTTGGATCATGTTTACTATCTTACTCTGAATTCTAGTTTAGGTAAACTCCCTATCTCCTCCTCTTCGGTTTTGTTTGGTGTGTTTTTACCATCACCCTTAACCTGCTGGATATTTCTCTGCCTTTTCATTTGTTTAGATTCCTGTGTTTGTTGTGGCCATTCTATAGGCTGAAAGTTTGTGGTTCCTCTTAAATGTGGAGTCTGCTTCCTGTGGATGGGGTTGGACCAGTGGCTTGTCAAGGTTTCCTTGTTGAGGAAGCTTGTGTCTGTGTTCCAGTGGGTGGAGCTGGATCTCTTCTCTCCGGAGTGCAATGAAGTGTCCAGTAGTGAGTTTGGGGTATCTGTGGGTTTGGCATGGCTTTGTGCACCTTGTCTCTTAATCTTCAGGGTTGTGTTCCTCTTTTGCTGGGGAACTGGCATGGTGCGTCTTGCACTGGAGCTTGTTGGCTCTTGGGTGGAGCTTGATTTCAGTGTGAAAGTGAAAGTGAAGCCATTCAGTTGTGTCCAACTCTTTGCAACCCCATGGACTAGAGCCTACCAGGCTTCTCCGTCCATGAGATTTTCCAGGCAAGAATACTGGAGTGAGTTGCCATTTCCTTCTCCAGGGGATCTTCCATACCCAGGGATCAAACCTGAGTCTCCCACATTATAGGCAGATGCTTTACTGTCTGATTTCAGTGTAGGTATGAAGAATTTTGAGTGAACGTTTGTCTGTTAATGTTCCTTGGAATTAGGAGTTCTCTGGTGTTCTAATGTTCTGGAGTTAAGTCATCTGCCTCTGGCTTTTGGTCCTTCTTTTTCAGTAGCCCTGAGACTCCTTTTGAAGAGATTGGGCTGTCTTTCTGGTTGCCTGATATCCTCTGCCAGTGTTAAGAAGTTGTTTTATGGAATTTGCTCAATATTCAAATATTCTTTTGATGAACTTGTGGGGGAGAAAGTATTCTCCCCATCCTATTTCTTTGCCATCTTGGGACTGCTCCTCAGATTTTAGAATTTTTATAATAGATTTTTATACTTGTAATATAGTGGAAAACATTTTTGTGTTTTGGCTAAATTATAAATGGGTCTGTATATTTTATTTATTTATTTATTATTGTTTTTGCCATACATTGTCATGATATCACCATGGGTTTACATATGCTTCCCCTCCAGAACCCCCCTCTCTCCTCCCTACCCCCTGGGAAATCTCGCTGCACCAGTCCCGAGCATCAATCCTGGGCTGGCGATTGATTAGACACATGACAATTAACATGCTTCAGTGCCCATCTCCCATATCATCCCACCCTTACCCTCATCCACAAAGTCCACAAGTCTATTCTATACATCTGCGTTCCTTTTGTTGTCTCCCATGTTGGGTTCTCATTACTGTCTTTCTAAATTCCATATATATGTGTTAATATACTGTATTGTTGTTTTTGCTTCTGGCTTACTTCACTCTGGATAATGGGCTCCAGTTTCGTCCATCTGAGTAGAATTGCTTCAAATGAATTTTTTTTAATGCTGAGTAATATTCCATTGTGTATATGTACGACAGCTTTCTTATCCATTCGTCAGTTGATGGGCATCTAGGTTGCTTCCATGTCTTGGCTATTGTAAACAATGCAGCGATGAACATTGGGGTACACGTGGCTCTTTCAATTCTGGTTTCCTCGGTGTATATGCCCAGCAGTGGGATTGCTGGATCATATGGCAGGTCTATTTGCAGCTTTTTAAGGAACCTCCACACTGTTTTCCATAGTGGCTGTACTAGTTTGCATTCCCACCAACAATGTAAGAGGGTTCCCTTTTCTCCACATCCTCTCCAGCATTTATTGCTTGTAGACTTTTGGATGGCAGCCATTCTGACTGGTGTAAAGTGGTACCTCATTGTAGTTTTGATTTGCACTTCTCTGATAATGAGTGATGTTGAGCATCTTTTCATGTGTTTGTTAGCCATTTTTATATCTTCTTTGGAGAAATGTCTGTTAAGTTCTTTGGCCCACTTTTTAATTGGGTTGTTTATTTTTCTAGAATGGAGCTGCAGGAGTTGTTTGTATATTTTTGAGATTAATTGTTTGTCTGTTGCTTCATTGGCTATTATTTTCTCCCATTCTGAAGGCTGTCTTTTCACCTTGCTTATAGTTTCCTTTGTTGTGCAAAAGCTTTTAATTTTAATTAGGTCCCATTTGTTTATTCGTGTTTTTATTTCCAATATTCTGGGAGGTGGGTCATGGAGTATCCCGCTTTGGGTTATGGCAGAGAGTGTTTTGCCTATGTTATCCTCTAGGAGTTTTATAGTTTCTGGTCTTATGCTTAGATCTTTGATCCATTTTGAGTTTATCTTTGTGTATGGTGTTAGAAAGTGATCTAGTTTCATTCTTTTACA
>ML662442.1:10537463-10768364 GCA_007570785.1 Antilocapra americana
GTCTTCTGTCTGCTGGTCTTTTAAGTGTCTATTCAGCGTTTTGGAGTTTGCCCTGTTCCTGGTGAGAGGGCTCCCCCCACCCCCTCTGCTCAGGCTCTCTGTCGTCCGCCCAGCACAGTTGGGGAGTGGGGCTTCTCCTCTCCCCCTGCCCGGCTGCTCGTGCAGCTGAGCACTCCTAAGGTGTGTACAGCACCGATCCGTCCAGAATCCCCAGAAGTCTTGGTTAGCCTCCCCGGGGCTGGATTATGCTCACTGCTCTCAGGCGGGGGCTGGGCCGGTCCGCAGCCCGCAGCTGCCCAGCCTCTCTGTTGACTCCTCACCGCCCTTTGTTTTGTGCACGGGCCTGGGGGGGGGATGCTTTTCCTGGGAGGTTAGGTCCCTCGGGCTGCTCCATTCCCTGAGCCCGCGGCCCGCCCCTCCCTGAGCAGGAGCAGTCCGCTTTGGCTAGTGGGGGGTGGGGCGCCCTGCCGCTGGCTGTGCCTTGTAGCCAGAGACGAAGCTTGCAGGGCTTAGCTATTAATCTGCTTTTACTCTCAGCTATATTGCTCTCCAAGATCCACCACAGATCTGCCAGAGAGAATGCTCCCTGGTATTCGGAAACCTTTCTCCTCTTTTTTTTTTTCCTCTTTATTCCAGACTCCCCTTCCGGGACGGAACCCGTCCCCAGCTCTTTGTCTCTCCCTCTACTTTTTTTTTTTCTTTTCTTTCTTTTGTCCTACCTCCTCACGTCAGCAATGGGTCACCCCTCCAGATGCCCGATGTCCTCTGCCAGCATTCAGTTCCTGTTTTTTGGAGTTTGCTCGGCCTTTAAAAGTTCTTTTGGTATATTTATTGGGGAGAGAGTGTTCTCCCTGTCCTATTCCTCCGCCATCTTAGTTCCCCTCTCCTGTATATTTTTTTAAATACTGTGCACATTTTCATGTATAGTCAACATGCCCAACCCCAACACACACACAAATACATACATATGTATATAACAGATACACTCAATTATCTGAACATCAGATTCCAGAGTTTCATAAATTTGAATTATCTGTATTTCCTCTACAAAGCCTATATTTTGCTAAAGAATGTTTAATCTGACAATTTTGTTTATCTTAAAGATTACCTTTGATTTTTTAAAAGAATTATAATTAAGAAGACTAAAGGATTTCATATTACTGTGGCATAGTGAAACAAGAAACATAGCAAGTGATTCAGTTCAGTTCTTAAAAAAAATAAGAGTGTGTCTAAATATAGCCATAGCAAATACAAATACAGTAAAAAGAGGACACACCTTAGGTCAATACAATTAAATTCATGTGCACTCTATTTTACTTTTATGATTAACATATTATCAGTCCACCTTATTTACATATTGGAATTTCCTCACTTTTAATTTTGGGATCATTTCTTGATTTATTATCTATTCCAATTGCCTATAACAGATTGCCTTGCCTTACAAATAGCAGATAGTAAATACTTATTTGTTTGATAACAGAAATATTCTATAGCAACAAAGTAATATGCCTGTAGGGGCTTCTCATGTGGCTCAGTGGTAAAGAATTCACCTGCTGATACAGGAGATGTGAGTTTGAACCTCAGGAGGAGAAAATTGCTACCTACTCCAGTATTCTTGCCTGGAGAATCTCATGGACAGAAGAGACTGGTGAGCTATAGTCCATAGGGTTTCAAAGAGTCAGACATGACTGAATATGCACACAATGTTCCTGTAAACATCCTCCTCTCTTTTGGGCTTTATGCACATTCTTCAGGTTAAAGGGGGAAACACATCTGTCTGCATGGAGTCGTAGATATCTGAGGATGGATCATAGCTGCCTGGATTCTGTAGCTCATGTTTGGCCAGGCCAAGCAATAACCATTGCTATGTCTTGACTTCATAACTAGGAATTGAACATTGACAAATCATGGTGCTTTAAAATTCCTCTAGGAAATATATTATGAGCTATCAGAAGAGATTATTAAAAAAATGTGTCACTTAAAAATTCTACAATAATATAATTTTTACATTCTATGATAATATTCTTTTTCAGAAATAGGTTAGAACAACTTTTAAAGTTTAACTTAAAACCAATTGAATTGAATCTTACAAGCAATTTTATTTTTTTCTAACCATCATAAGCAATCTCTTTTTGTACAAAACATTGGGTTGAACACAGATATCACAGGGAGTTAAGCACTGTACACCCCATATCTCAGTCTGGTAATCTGAGATATTTCATTCAATTGAGAGCTGGGTGCATAGAAAACAATAAGTTTTGCTTCGAATGACTTATTCTAGGAAAACTGAGACATTACTGAATCTTGTGATGACTGGAACTATATCTGTCTCTTTGTTTTAGCCCCTAGCATTTACCCCAACTTGGTAGATACTCAAAAGTATTAAAATTTATTATAGAGGTACAATTTTATAATCTGAACAGACATGTATAGTTTTTGAAAATAATGTACATATTACTATATACACATTTTCTAGAAGGTGCAAACAAAAATAATAAAAGTATGAAATTATTTATAGTAGCTTATATTTAAAGTATCTTTATACTTTTGAAGTAATGAATGAATAAAATAAAGATTAATAACCGTGCTAACTGCAGGGATTTACTACAAAGCCACAGTCATCAAGACAGTACAGTAGTGGCACAAAAACAGAAATATAGATCAATGGAACAAAATAGAAAGCCCAGAGATAAATCCACATACCTATGGACACCTTATCTTTGACAAAGGAGGCAAGAATATACAATGGAGAAAAGACAATCTCTTTAACAAGTGGTTCTGGGAAAACTGGACAGCCACTTGTAAAAGAATGAAACTAGAAAACTTTCTAACACCATACACAAAAATAAACTCAAACTGGATCAAAGATCTAAACATAAGACCAGAAACTATAAAATTCCTAGAGGGAAACGCAGGCAAAACACTCTCCGACATAAACCAAAGCAGGATCCTCTATGACCCACCTCCCAGAATATTGGCAATAAAAGCAAAAATAAACAAATGGGACCTAATTAAAATGAAAAGCTTCTGCACAACAAAGGAAACTAAAAGCAAGGTGAAAAGGCAGCCTTCAGAATGGGAGAAAATAATAGTTAATGAAGCAATGGACAAGCAATTAATCTCAAAAATATACAAGCAACTCCTACAGCTCCAACCCAGAAAAATAAATGACCCAATCAAAAAGCAGGCCAAAGAACTAAACAGATATTTCTCCAAAGAAGACATAAAAATGGCTGACAAACACATGAAAAGATGCTCAACATCACTCATTATCAGAGAAATGCAAATCAAAACCACAATGAGGTACCACTTTACACCAATCAGAATCGCTGCAATCCAAAAATCTACAAGCAATAAATGCTGGAGAGGATGTGGAGAAAAGGGAACCTTCTTACACTGTTGGTAGGAATGCAAACTAGTACAGCCACTAGGGAAGATTGGAGATTCCTTAAAAAACTGGAAATAGACCTGCCATATGACCCAGCAATCCCACTGCTGGGCATACACACTGAGGAAATCAGAATTGAAAGAGACAAGTGCACTCCAGTGTTCATCGCTGCATTGTTTACAATAGCCAGGACGTGGAAGCAACCTAGATGCCCATCAACTGACGAATGGATAAGAAAGCTGTGGTACATATACACAATGGAATATTACTTAGCCATTAAAAAGAATTCATTTGAATCAGTTCTACTGAGGTGGATGAAACTGGAGCCTATTATACAGAGTGAAGTAAGCCAGAAGGAAAAACAACAATACAGTATACTAATGCATATATATGGAATTTAGAAAGATGGTAACGATAACCCTGTATTCGAGACAGCAAAAAAGACGCAGATATATAGAACAGTATTTTGGCCTCTATGGGAGAGGGCAACGGTGAGATGATATGGGAGAATGGCATTGAAACATGTAAATTATCATATGTGAAATCAATTGCCAGCCCAGGTTTGATGCTTGATACAGGGTGCTCAGGGCTGGTGCCCCAGGATGACCCAGAGAGATGGAATCAGGAGGGAGGTGAGAGGGGGGTTCTGGAAGGGGAACACATGTATACCCATGGTGGATTCATGTCAATGTATGACAAAACCAACACGATAATGTAAAGTAAATAAATAAATAAAATTAAAAAAATAATCATACACTCTCTTCCTTATTTCTAATACATTTATATTGAAATTTCACTGATGATTGTTAGAAAATACATGTGATATTTTAATATCCATTTTCAAAGTGATATTAAATCTAAAATTATTATTTGACTGCTGTGGTATTTAATAAATCATTCAGTTAGGTTTTAAAATGGTTGCAGTTTTTTAATGGCATTACATTTCCCAAACCTTCAGTTGCCTTTATTTCATGGTTGGATTTTCTTTTGTTCTCTTTTTTGTTTTCTCTAAGTGTGTGCACCTGTGGGCACGTGTGCACATACACTCAGTCGTGTTGTTTGTTTACAAGCTCACAGACTGGAGCCCGACTGGCTCCTCTGTTCATAGAATTTTCCAGGCAAGAATACTGGAGAGATTACCATATCCTTCTGCAGGGGTTTTTCCAACCCAGGGATCAAACCCACTGCATCTTTTATGTCTCCGGCATTGGTATGTGTTTTCTTTACCACTAGTGCCACTTGGGAAGCCCAACTGTACATTATTTCAGGTTAAAGACAAGCTGCTTACAGTGCCACACTCTGAAGTAATAAACTGTTATATAAAGTGATATCTGTAATAGAATTCTCTCTCAGATTTTTCTTCAAAAATTTTGTCTGCTTAACATGAAAAATAATTTGTAATTATATCTTTCTTAACTGTTAGTGAATCTCCATAGATCAGTTCATTCATAAATGGTAAGTTATTTTCCTCAGTGTTTCTATGTCTAGAAAAATCTCATCTTTGCATTACTTTTTATTTGTACTGTGTGAGTATGAGATTGGAGTAAGGGGGTAGAAGAGTCAAAAGTTCTGAAATTTCTCATGAGAATGATTATTTCAGCTATGTTACACTATCTTCATTGGTCTATACTTTTTAGTATATTAATTGGAAAAATATAAATCAGTATAAATTATAACTGAAGAGTTAGAGTTGATGTGAGAGAAATTCCATCTACTGGGAATTTGGTCCTCTCCTTGTCTAGAGCTCACTTATAAGCTTCCCAACATCTGTTAACCTTGGATGATTTTTGTGAGGTGGTTGAGGATTGAATCAGACAATCTGTAGGGTTCTTTGGAGACCCTCTATTCTGCATTATTCTAAATTGACCATTGGTCCATTCCAGAACTGATCATTTGGGAACACAGTGATAGTTTTTCCTAGAAACAGATTCAGAGGCAGCTTCTGATTTGAGCTCATATTTTTGACATATGCCTGTAGGTCTAGTAAGTATAGTAACCATGCCAGATACCTCTGTTTATTTAAAGTAAATATATTTAATTAATGATTTAAAAATTCAATAGATATAAAATGCTATCTATTTAAAAATACTATATTCAAATCTCCTGAAAATGTTTGGAAATTAGTGTATGCGGCTGTTAACCTCTGAGATTTGACAAATCATGTCAAGCAAGTTGTGAAACAACACGATAGTATAACATATCTTCTAGTAGTAGATACCTTTCAAAAAGAAAATATGAAATTGTAATATGGCCTTTCATAAAGGCACAGAAATGACTGCACTTTCCAGTTCCTTTGAGTCAACTGAAAGGTAACTTTTCATATTGCAAAGCAGTCTAGGTATCAGGAATTAACCACTTAATATTTTTATTTCTAAAATTCAAAACACTGTAATTATAGAGCTTTGAGAACATCTGTAACTATGCTAAACTATATTCTACTACAACAGTAGCTGCAAGAAAGTGTTATGGTTAAAGATATCAGTTTTTAGACAGCAGTCACTTGTTTAAAAGCAGAATAGTTTTCTTTTGTCTACTTTCTCTCAACTTTTCCCTGAGTTTGCTATTATCTTCACATATCAGTCCTCAGTATTTATATCACTATAATGCATGAATATAGATATGTATTGACTAAAGAATAATGAATAGTAAACTTTGGCAATAATTGGCTTCCCAGTAACAATTAGACCCAATAAATTAATATATATTTGCCTTTGGATTCATGGGGAAAGTTTAGTCAGCTTGAGGTCTTTATTTTGGAATAACTTTTTAATAGCTTCTTAATGTAATATAAATGTACTACATTTGTAGTTAGTAGTGGGGGGGCTCATAACTATATTCAATAATCAAGGGGAGAACTTTAAAGTAAATAATTATTGAAAACTATGAAATAGCCAATGGATTTGTTCCAGAGTCTTGCTATCAGAGCATTAAATAGGTGTTAGGGATGAAGAGGGAATTTTTTGTTTTTTTCATACCAGTGAACAGTTCCACAATGTCTTCTGGTTATCTACTGAATAGAAAATAAGACAAATAACTAAAACCTACCATCTCTCACACAGTACCAATAGTCTTTTCTCTTCTGGGTTGCATTCTTGCTTTCCTCTTATTTGGTGACTCAAACATTTGTTTGTTTTTCCTTCATAGTCCTAAACCAGCAAGTTCCAGGTCTGCCAAAAGCATCCACTGTTCAAACAAAATTTTGTTTAAAAATGTATTTGAAGACCTTTCAGGTGGCTCACGGGGTAAGACTAGACCTGTAAATACAGGGGACCAAGGTTCAATCCCTGATCTGGAAAGATTCTGTAAGCCACAGAGCAACTGAGGCCCTGCACCACAACTACTGAACCTGTGTTCTAAAGTCCTCAAGTCACAACTAGTGAGCCCTGTGCCTCAACCACTGAAGTCTGTGCCCTAGAGCCTGTGCTCCACAGCAAGAGAAGCCACCACAACGAGAAGCTCGTGCACCACAACTAGAGAGTAACTCCCACTCTCTGCAACTAGAGAAAGCCCGCATGCAGCAACAAAGATCCAGAGCCAAGCAAATAAATAAAGCAGTGTGTACATGTCACAAAAAAAGAGATCCTAACACTCATTTATTAAAAGAGAAGAAAATGCGTGTGCTTGAAAACAGCTTGTGGTTTTCTTTTTTTTTTTCCATTAGAATTGACATTTAATTCTGCCCTGACATTAATCTATTTATAAGGTCCTTCCTAGTTTCCTTCTCCTTGCTAAGGATCTTAATTTCATAAATACCCTTGAAGATGCACTGTATTCTACCTTCAGTATCTTTGCAGCTCATGTACTAGTTTGCAACTTTTACAGTTTTTAACCTTAAGGCTAAGTTTCATGAATGCCCCTTGGCCTTAGGTGCATGGTGAAATTATGGGCAGTTGATCCAATGTTGCTTACTTGGACCAAACATTAACCTATTTAAAACTAAAACCTGACTAGAGAACCCATGGAAACAATTCACCTCATAGTTTAAAGTAGTAAATATTGTGCTGTTCGCCAGTGCCTAAAACTGTTTGGATACCTTCTGTCTTTTGTAATTATATTTTGACCTTTGCTGTGAATGTACAAAAAATTCTAAGTAGTTTAAGGTAAAGCCATGTCAGCTTGCACCTAAGACCACCTTAGTCAGTTAGAACTTCGCATTGGACCCTTTGCTTAAACTCACAAGGCCAGAATTCTGCTTCTGGGCATTCATGGTCAGCATTTTGCTTAAACTCTGCAATGGCCACCTTTTGGCCTTGTATCCTTTGCTGAAATATAATCTTCCAAATTGCATTTCTTTGCTGAATCAACCCACTCTGCTTGTCAGGCCTGTGCACAGCCTTAATTGATGGAGAGATTCATAGTCCGCATCCTTGGCCGGGAGAATCCTCATTTCTCTCAGGTGTTATAATGAGAGTAGACACAGAGCATCACTGCAGAGGGACCCATCTGGGCAAAAGGCTTGAAGGCAAGACAAGCAAAGACATTTTGGGAATCTGAGGTCCATCTTATGTTCCCCATGGAACAGGGAGTATTGAAATAAATTTCTAGGCTGCTCCTTCCCTTAAATTCTGTTTTTGTAAATGGTCCACTTGACCAGAACTGCAGTGTATCCAGTCAACATTGTACCTCACAGATGTATTTCCTTGTTCTTTGGTCTTCCTCAAAAACATCAGATAAATGACCTCAGAAAATTGTGTTCCTTCTGCCATGCTGCTTCTAAAGCTCTAGAAAACTGGCTCTTGTCCCATATTTCTCAGAATGAGTCTCCCCTCCCTGAGAAGCTCTGGACTCCCCAGTCCACAGCTTATTCCTCTCAAATAAAGAGACATTAAGCTCATTAAAAATAAATTAATAAATGCCAAAACTTATGGGCACTGGTTCGTCCAAGATCCTCTACAAAACTGTCAATTTTGTCTATGTTTTTAACAAGGCAATAGAGGTTAGAGGTTGAGAAAACATTCAGTAGACAGCACCACTGTATAATCCTAAGGAATTTGATTTCAGTCATGCTTGAATGGTCTAGTGGTTTTCCTTAGCTTTTTTCAATTTAAGTCTGATTTTTGCAATAAGAAATTCATGATCTGAGCCAGAGTCAGCTCCCTGTTTTGTTTTTGCTGATTGTATAGAGTTTTTTCAGCTTTGGCTGCAAAAATATAATCAATCTGATTTCAGTATTGATCATCTGGTGATGTCCATGTCTAGAGTCATCTCTTGTGTTGTTGGAAGAGGGTGTTTGTTATGACCAGTGCATTCTCTTGGCAAAATTCTGTTAGCCTTTACCCTGCCTCAGTTTATACTCCAAGGCCAAACTTGCTTGTTACTCCAGATATCTCTTGCCTTCTTAATTTTGCATTCCAGTTCCCTATGATGAAAATGATTGCCGGGGTCCAGCCTCGGCAGGGCCTGGGGGTCTTGAGGGATGAGTGGCGGGCCTTGAGGGATGAGTGGCGTCGGCGGAAGAACTGAGCTGAGTCGATGTGTGGTGATGGAGCAGTCTCTCATTTATTGTTGTTTGTTTACAGTTTTATAGCCAAAAGACATCCTCATTACATCATTACATCACCTATCGTTCTATACAATTTTTTATTTTCTACCTTCCATAGCAACCTTATCATTGAGCTCATTCCCCAATCTATCATGAAACATTCCCCTTACAGAAGTCAGATTTCTATGTAATTAAATTTAACAATAGTATGTTTACCATTTGAATGTCTTCAGTATACTTCATTCAATCATGATAAGTACATCAACCTAAGTAGAAAGGGTACATTTCTCTTATCAGGTACAACTATGTAGAAGCTAGAGGGAAGGACTAAAGCTTGAAACTGTTTTATTCTAGTAACCTACTCCAGTTCTAAGAGGAAAGAGGACAAAAAGATAGTTTGGAAAGAGGAAAGAGGACTAAGAAACAGTTTAGACAGAGGAAAGAGGACTAAGAGACAGTTTAGACAGAGGAAAGAGGATTAAGAGACAGTCTAGCAGCACTGCTTCAGCAATAAAACCCTATTAACCTTATAACTACGATAATGAATTCCTATGTCTGCATTATCCTAAAGCAATCAATATCTCCAACTATGCTGGCCACAGTTATGGGCATTCCTAAGTCCCATTCCAGCCTGGTTTCTTCAAGGAAGAGAGCCTCCTCCGTGGAGTAGTCAGGAGAGTGGGAGGTGGAAAGGTGACCCAAGTACGAGCCTTTCTGGTGGTGGCCTTGCCATGACCCCCAGAGAACTCTTGGTAAACTCCCCAGTAATGAGTAGGAGGAGTAGTAATCTATTTAAATGTCCCTTTCATTCCTCCTTAGTCCCCGGGGAAGGCGATCCACCTTCCCAGATCCTCTGGTCGATAAGGTCTGGGGGGATAATCTCAGGAGGAATTCTTTCCAACTGGGACTGACCTACTGAGATGAGCCAATGTTCCTAGCATGGACAGAACTCCCAAGAAAAATACTAGCCCGGGATGACCTGATAAAGAAAGTCAGCTTTGCAATTTATTTCTTAGTCTCGTGACCTTGTCATCTGAGCAAGGGGGCATCCTGATGGCTCCCGGCAAATGATATCTTCTTTTGGTGATTGTTCTAGAAGGTCTTCTAGGTTATCATAGAACAATTCAACTTCAGCTTCTTTGACATTAGTGTTTGGGGATCAGTTCAGTCTCCCAGTGGTGTCCAACTCTTTGTGACCCCATGGAATGCAGCACATCAGGCAATCTTGTCCATCACCAAGTCCCAGAAATTGCTAAGAATCATGTCCATCGTCAGTAATGCCATCCAACAGTCTCATCCTCTGTCATTCCCTTCTCCTCCTGCCTTCAATCTTCCCCAGCATTAGGATCTTTTCCAATGAATCAGTTTTTCTCATCAGATGGCCAAAGTATTGGAGTTTCAGCTTCAGCATCAGTCATTCCAAAGAATATTCAGGACTGATTTCCTTTAGGATTGATTGGTTTGATTTCCATGCAGTCCAGAGGACTCTCAAGAGTCTTCTCCATCACCACAGTTCAAAAGCATCAATTCTTCAGCACTAGCTTTCTTTTTACAGTCCAACTATCACATCAATACAAGACTACTGGGAAAAACCATAGTTTTTACTAAACAGAACATTGTTGGCAAAGTGATGTCTCTGACTTTAAGTACACTGCCTAGATTGCTCATAGCTTTTCTTCCAAGTGGCAAGTGTCTTTTAAGTTCTTGGCTGCAGTTACCACCTGCAGTGATTTTGGAGCACAAGAAAATAAATTTTGCCATTTTTTACATTGTTTCTTCATCTATTTGACATAAAGTGATGGGACCGGGTGTCATAATCCTTTATTCTGTATGCTGAGTTTTAAGCCAGTTCTTTCACTTTCTGCTTTCACTTTCCTCAAGAGTTTCTTTAATTTGTCTTCATTTTCTTCGATAAGTGTGGTGTAATCTGCATATCTGAGATTATTGATATTTCTCCTGGCACTCTTGATTCTACCTCATGCTTTATCCAGTCCAGCATTTCGTATGATGTTATCTGCATATAAGTCAAATAAGTAGGGTGACAATACACAGACTTGATGCATTTCTTTCCCTATTTGGAACCAGTTTGTTGTTCCATGTCTAGTAATAACTGTTGCTGATTGACCTGCCTTCAGATTTTTCAGGAGGCAGGTAAGGTATTCACATCTCTAGAAGAATTTTCCACAGTTTGTTTTGATCCATGCAGTCAAAGGCTGTGGTATAGTCAATAATGCAGAAGTATGTGTTTTTCCTATAACTCTTCCTTTTTCGATGATCCAACACTTGTTGACAATTAGATCTCTGGTTCCTCTGCCTTTTCTAAATCCAGCTTGAACATCTTGAAGTTCAGGGCTCACATACAGTTGAAGCCTGGCTTGGAGGATTTTGATCACTACTTTGCTAGCATGTGAGATGAATGAAATTGTCCAGTAGCTGTACACTCCTTGCCATTGCTTTTCTTTGGGATTGGATTGAGGACTGATGTTTTCCAATCCTGCAGCCATGGCTGAGTGTTCCAAATTTGCTATTGTACTGAGTGCAGCCCTTTCACATCATTTTCTTTCAGGATTTGAAATAGCTCAACTGGAATTCCATCACTTCCACTAGCTTTGTTCATAGTGATTTCCTAAGGCCCACTTGACTTCACATTTGAGTGTTTGGTTCCAGGTGAGTGATCACACTACCGTGGTTACCTGGGTCATGAAGATTTTCTTGTATAGTTTTTTTCTGTGTATTCTTGCCACCTCTTCTTAATATCTTCTGCTTTGTTAGGTCCATACTATTTCTGTCCTTTATTGTGCCCATCTTTGCATGAAATATTCTTTTTCTAGCTCTAATTTTCTTGAAGAGATCTCTAGTTTTTCCCATTCTATTGTCTTTATTTATTTGCACTGATCACTGAGGAAGGCTTCTTATTTCTCTATGGTAGTCTTTGGAACTCTGCATTCAGGTGGGTATATCTTTTCTTTTCTCCTTTGCCTTTAGCATCTCTTCTTTTCTCAGCTATTTGTAAGACCTCCTCAGACAACCATTTTGACTTCTTGCATTTCTTTTCCTTGGGCATAATCTTGATCATTGCCTCCTGTCCAATGTCGCAAACCTCCATCCATAGTTCTTCAGGCACTTTGTCTATCAGATTTAATCTCTTGAATCTATTTGTCACATCCAATGTATAATTGTATGGGATTTGATTTAGGCCACACCTGAAAAGTCTAGTGGTTTTCCCTATTTCTTCAATTTAAGTCTGAATTTGGTAATAAGTAGTTCACGATCTGAGCCACAGTTAGCTCCTGGTCTTGTTTGTGCTGACTGTATAGAGCTTCTCCTTCTTTGGCTACAAATATAATCAATCTTATTTCAATATTTACCATCTAGCGATGTCCATCTGTAGAGACTTCTCTTGCATTGTTGGAAGAGAGTGTTTGCTAAGAAAAGTGTGTTTTCTTGGCAAAACTCTGAGCACCGAAGAATTGATGCTTTAGAACTGTGGTGTTTGAGAAGACTCTTGAGAGTCCCTTGGACTGCAAGAAGATCCCATAAGTCCATCCTAAAGGAGATCAGTCCTGGGTGTTCATTGGAAGGACTGATGTTGAAGCTGAAACTCCAATACTTTGGCCACCTCATGCGAAGAGTTGACTCATTGGAAAAGACCCTAATGCTGGGAAAGATCACAGGCAGGAGGAGAAGGGGAGAACAGAGGATGAGATGGCTGGATGACATCACTGACTTGATGGACATGGGTTTGGGTGGACTCTGGGAGTTGGTGATGGACAGGAAGGCCTGGCGTATTGCAGTTCATGGGGTCACAAAGAGCCAGAACTTACCTGAATTGAACTTACCTATTCTCAGCCACAGTCTTTATTAACCACAGAGTCTGTTTCAACTTCTGGAGTGGATAACATTCACTCCATGTAGAGCTTTCCACATGGTTTTGGGTTTATTTAGCTTTGTTGGAATATGGACATGCCTAGTCTTTTATATATTGTATATGGCTTTTTTTTATGTTACAATGTGTGTGTTTAGTCACTCACTCATATTTGACTCTTTGCAACCACAGGGACTGTAGACCACCAGGATCCTCTACCCTTGGCATTTTCCAGGCAAGAATACTGGAGTGGGTTGCCATTTCCTCCTCCAGGGGATCTTCCCAACTCAGGAATCGAACCCATATCTCTTGTGTCTTCTGCATTGCTGGTGGATTCTTTATCTGCTGAGCCATGGGGGAAGCCATTTTCCCCCATTAGGGTGTCATGGGAGAAACCATGTATTAAGTTACAGAAGCAGACTTTAGTCACTGCAGCTGAGATTTGGTGGCCCACAAAACCTCACATACTTGCTCACTGGACTTTTACAGAAAAAAATTGCCATCTGCCCAGGACAATAGGAAATATTTCTTGTTCATCTTCAGATAAGCTCTAGCGACAGACACAGCTCTGTGATCCCACTAAGTTAATGGGGAAGGTGGCTTGATGCTGTTGCTGCTAAACATATAGTTTAGTAACATGCTGTTACTAAACTAAACATCTAGTTTATTAAATTTAGAAGATCGTAAAGCAGTTTGTTGAAGAATAAGGAAGAAATGCTTTGAAGAGTTGGCATAAGAAGAAAACATAGAAATCTGCTGGGAAAAAAGGTGTTCTGATTATAACAACTACTTTCCATCAGATGTTAGATGCAATTGGTAAATAAAGAAGAATTGTCCTTAAATCTTTGTGTTAAATATAATTTAGGTGGGTTTTTTTGTCTTATTAATTATAAGACAATATAGCAATGCCACTAAACCATTCAGGTATGGCATAAAAAAAATCCCTTACAATTATACACTGGAACTGACAAATAGATTCAAGGGATAAGACCTGATAGACAGAGTGCCTGAAGAACTATGGATGGAGGTTCATGACATTGTACAGGATGCAGTGATCAAGAACATCCCCAAGAAAAAGAAATATTAAAAGGCAAAATGGCTGTCTGAGGAGGCCTTACAAAAGCTGTGAAAAGAAGAGAAATGAAAAGCAAAGGAGAAAAGAAAAAATATACCCATCTGAATGCAGAATTCCAAAGAATATCAAGGAGATATAAGAAAGCCTGCCTCAGTGATCAATGCAAAGAAACAGAGGACAACAATATAATAAAAGACTAGAGATCTCTTCAAGAAAATTAGAGATAACAGGGGACATTTCATGCAAAGACAGGCACAATAAAAGACAGAAATGATATGGACCTATCAGAAGCAGAAGACATTAAAAAACAGTGGCAAGATTACACAGAAGAACAGTACAAAAAGATCTTCACAACCCAGATAACCATGATGGTGTGATCACTCAGTTAGAGCCAGACATGCTAGAATGTGAAGTCAAGTGGGCCTTAGGGTTCATCACTATGAACAAAGCTAGTGGAGGTGATGGAATTCCAGCTGAGCTATTTCAAATCCTAAAAGATGATGCTGTGAAAGTGCTGCACTCAGTATGCCAGCAAAACTCAACTGTGGCCACAGGACTGGAAAAGTTCAGCTTTCGTTCAAATCCTAAAGGTGATGCCAAAGAACGCTCAAAGTACTGCACGATTGCACTCATCTCACATACTTCCAAAGTAATGCTCAAAATTCTCCAATCCAGGCTTCTACAGCATGTGAACTGTGAAATTCCAGACCATCAAGCTGGATTTAGAAAAGGCAGAGGAACCAGAGATCAAATTGCCAACATCTGTTGTATCATAGATAAAGCAAGAGAATTCCAGAAAAACATGTACTTCTGCTTTATGGACTATGCCAAAGCCTTTGATTGTGTGGATCACAATAAACTGTGGAAAATTCTTAAAGAGATGAGAATACCAGACCACCTGATCTGCCTCCTGAGATATCTGTATACAGGTCAAAAATCAACAGTTAGAACTGAACATGGAACAACAGACTGGTTCCAAATCAGGCAAGGAGTATGTCAAGGTTATATATTGTCATCCTGCTTATTTAACTTATATGCAGAGTACATCATGAAAAATGCTGGACTGGATGAAGCACAAGCTGGAATCAAGTCTGCCGGGAGAAATATCAATAACTTCAGATATGCAGATGACACCACCCTTATGGCAGAAAGTGAAGAAATACTAAAGAGCCTCTTGATGAAAGTGAAAGAGGAGAGTGAAAAAATTGGTTTAAAGCTCAGTATTCATAAAACTAATATCATGGCATCTGGCTCCATCACCTCATGGCGTATAAATGGTGAAACAGTGAAAACAGTTACAGACATTATTTTTTTGGCTACAAAATCCCTGTAGATGGTGACTGCATCCATGAAATTAAAAGATGCTTGCTCCTTGGAAGAAAAGTGATGGGCAACTGTGACAACATGTTAAAAAGCAGAGACATTCCTTTGCCAACAAAAATCCGTCTAGTCAAAGCTATGGTTTTTCCAGGAATCATGTATGGATGTGAGAGTTGAACTATAAAAAAGCTGAGCACAAAAGAACTGATGCTTCTGAACTGTGGTGTTGGAGAAGACTCTTGAGAGTCCCTTGGACTTCAAGGAGATTCAACCAGTCCATCCTAAAGAAAATCAGTCTTGAATATTCATTGGAAGGACTGATGCTGAAGATGAAACTCCAGTACTTTGGCCACCTGATGCGAAGAACTGACTCATTTGGAAAGACCATGATGCTGGGAAGATTAAAGGTAGAAGGAGAAGGAGATGACAGAGGATGAGATGGTTGGTTGGCATCACCAAATCAATGGACATGAGCTTCAGTAAACTCCAGGAGTTGGTGATGGACAGCGAAGCCTGGCCTGCTGCAGTCCATTGGGTTGCAAAGAGTAGGACATGACTGAGCAACTGAACTGAACTGAATAGCAATACCAACAACTTTAGTAATAGCTGTGCATAATACTGATAAAATGCTTATTACATGTCATGCACAATTATGAGCATCTTACTACATTAACTTAATATGTATGAAATTGATAGTATTATCTCCACTACACTTATGAGTAAACTGAGGCACAAGGAAGTTTTTCTTTCTTTTTTTTGCCCCAATTTATATAGATGGCAGAGCCATTATAGTAAAAAATTGTAAACTATCCTCTTGAAAGTTAAATCCTTGACTAACACACATTTAGGCAAATTAGTTTGAAGGGAATCATTTTTGGTAGCCAATACTAATTAATTGAGAATAAACCGATGCATCAATAATGGATATTTTAGTCCCCAAAGTCCATATCCCATTGGCTACCTAAGTCAGAATATTTACTCCACCTTCCTTGTATATGAGTGCTTCAGGAGTGGGAAAGGTTACTCTCCTGAGAACAGTGAGGTGGGACCAAGTGACTATAAAACACTGATGAAAGAAATCAAAGAGGACACAAACAGATGGAGAAATGTGCCTTGTTCGTGGATTGGAAGAATCAATATAGTGAAAATGAGTATACTACCCAAAGCAATCTATAGATTCAATGCAATTCCTATCAAGCTACCAGAGGTCTTTTTCAGATAATTAGTTTTTTCTCTTGCTAATTTTTCCTCTGTTTCATTGAATAAGAGCTAGAATATACAACTGTAAAGGCTTTTGAAAGCCACTGGGTGAACTGACTTCAGGGATAACCTCATGCAGAGATAGCATGACAGAGGGGCTGAACCAGCCAATTCTGAGCTCACCTGTCCCCTGTCCTTCCTAAATGGGAGCATATACACGAATTTACTTTTAAAATGTAAATTTAGTAGATTTTTTTGAGGGGAGTACTTACTGCTGAAAGGTCTTAGCTTACAAAACATTAAATCAGTCTATAAATTCTTGAGTGTAGAGCCCAGATATAAAGCTCTTTGACTAACTTATATTTACTACTTTGCACTATGTAAATGTTCCCTAGTGGCTTAGAGAGCTGGATTGATGATCTTTGATATAGTGGAATAATATCTGTATCAGCTAAAATAGGCTTTAGCTTTGTGATTAAGATTATGAAATTCTTTGCAGAAATTAATTTATGGGTCTCAACCTATTTTTTTTTCTTTTGAAAATGAGTGATATAAATATATTCCCTTGTAGGCTTACCATTCTGTGATAAAAATTAACCTAAATTTATAATAATTTCATACAGAAATATCTAGAGAGATTTTCTTTTATTTACATCTAAAGTCAGGCCATTAATACATATGCAAAAATAACTTGGAAAGTTAATGTTGACATTTGAATTTTTTGGTTGCTTGCAGTCTCATTGAAAAGCAACTTGTATTTTCAAATGCTTGCTATAATTACAAAAACAAGGTATTCAGAACACAAAAAAATCATATTTATGAAAATTACTGACCTAAATTATTGGACTTTCTAAAGAGTTACTATTATGTAAATGGTAACTGATAACAGACATCAAGATTATTAGTGGAAATTTAATACAGTCTAACTTTAATCTGAATCAAAACTTGAAGAAAATGGTCTTGAGGGAAATCTGATAGCAACAATCAGTGTACCTACAACAAAACTCAAATGAGCATTTGCCTTTTGTTTAATCTGATGGCCAGGAAATTAAAATGCATGTTGTAATTTATAATGGGAGCATTTATGCAAGAGCAGTAGAATAAGTGCCAAACAAATTAACAAGCTGATTGTGCAAGCAACAAACTTCAATTTAGCTTGACCATATTTGACAAATTGCATGATATTCTGTCTGGTAAACTTGAGAATTATATTATTTACTGCTTTCAACAATAATGAAACAGCAGGAAACTTCAATATCTGACATTTTAATCTGTATATTTCACTTTTCTTCTTGCTAACTGATGAAAAATTCTGAAATATGTTTTATATTTTCTTATCCTTTTAATTATCAAGTTTTTTTGTAGTCTTAAACTAAAGTATTGCATAGAGATTGACTTTTATTTCATTCTTCTCATTTTTAAGGATTAGAATTACTGTGGAGAAATTATTATTTTTTTTTTTAGGTCCACAAGAAAGCCCACAGTTAAATGCTTGCAAGTTGGAATAAAATTTTTCAGTGCATCTTTTAATGATAGATTTGCTTAATGGCATATTTAAAGATAAAGACCTAAGACATCATATTAAAAAGCAGAGATATCATTTTGCCAACAATGGTATATCTATAGTCAAAATGAAAGTGAAAGTGAAAGCTGTTCAGTCCTGTCCGACTCTTTGAGACCCCATGGACTACATAGTCCATGGAATTCTCCATTCCAGAATACTGAAGTAGGTAGCCTTTCCCAGGAATCAAACTAAAGTCTCCTGCATTGCAGGTGGATTCTTTATCAACTTCCATATAGGGAAGCCCATATATAGTCAAAGCTATATTTTTTTGTTTTTTTTTCCCCAGTAGTCATGTACAGGTTTGAGAGTTGGACCACATAAAAAGACTGAGCGCCAAAGAATTGATGCTTTTGAACTGTGGTGCTGAAGAAGTCTCTTTTGAGAGTCGTCAATCCTTAAGAAAAGCAACCCTGAATATTCATTAGAAGTATTGATGTGAAACTGAAGTTCTGATACTTTGGCCTCTTGATGCGAAGAGTTGACATGTTAGAGAAGATCCTGATGCTAGGAAAGATAGAAGGCAGGAGAAGGCGGGCACGAAGGATCAGGTGACTGGAGAGCATCTTGGACTCAAAGGACATGAATTTGTGCAAATTCCTGGAAACAGTGAAGGATAGGGAAGCCTGTCTTGCTGCAGTTTACGGGATCGCAAAGAGTTAGACACAACTTAGCGACTGAACAATAACAATGGTACTTGGCACTCAGTTATCAATGGCTAAAATCCATAGGAATTAAAGTTTACAGATATTGTATGTGAAATACCAGACATTTATTTAAACTTGAATGAGTACAAAACAAGTTTCTCAATGTTATTTTGTAGATATCTAAGAGGGTGAATGAAAGAGAGCATGGCAACCCACTCCAGTATTCTTGACTGGAGAATCCCATGGACAGAGAAGTCTGAAGGGCTACAGTCCATGGGGTGGTAAAGAGTCAGATACGATACTGAAGCGACTTAGCAATTGCAAGATGGTAAACGAAATGACATTTTTAGAGTTGTCACAATTACCATTTATTTGGAGAATCTTTCCTGTAATTTCTTCAATGTACTCATGAGGCATCACAATAAATTCATGAGACTGATTGTAACACTGATACGAATGCTCATTTCAAATTACCATTTTTCTGTCAATATACTTGCTCTATTTTAAGTGCTAGTGCTCAAAATATTCATTTCCTTTGTGCAAATAAGAAGGTGCAAAAGGTAAACTTTTTACCGTATTATGACACTGAGTTTATTTGCAGGAGTTACTTGTTTACTGACGTATTATCTAATCTATCCTTATAAGTTTGACATCTAAGGGAAAATTAGACATCTAATGCAAGTGTCAAAAGAACTATTTAAAATGCTAGAAGAAAGGCTAATTTAACTGACTTGAGAAACTTCGATTCTCTCTAAAAATGGAATGATACTATAGACTGAGCCAACGTAACACTTTAAGAACAAAACTAACAATATATAAAGTCTGGAGAAAGCTACAGTTTGAAGACAGAGAGCCAAGCACTTTCATGTTCAAAGAATGATGCTTTGCCTAGTGTGGTGGGGCAGTGATTGCCTGGAGCAGCCAGCATTTACAGGAAGAAATTGTCAAGAACTGGTGATAAAGGACAGTAATATAAATGATCCATTTTTAAAAGTGGCTTCTTTGAAAAGTCGAATATCATAATAGATGGTTTAGATTTTATTGGGTAGGTAATATCATGGAGCAGGAAAGTGAGATTGTCAAAACTGTTTCAGAAAAGGGATTTTGCAGCAGAAAGAAGATGCTAGAAGAGTCTTGGTCATCAGGTCAGGGTGAGGAGGTACGATAGCAGTGCAGACAATAACTAATGAGAGTTATAATGCTACTAGGATAACATAAAGAACTATGATTCTAATTGCTTAATTATTAAATCAAAGCACTTTCTACTATGCCACGTTACTTAGAGAATAATTTTTCATTGTAATTGACTTAGATTTGAATATTCTGATAACAGAAAAATATTTAAGAACTATGATTTTAGCTAGTAATATAAGACACTGAATAAACTTCTAGGAATATTTTATGTAGTATAATTACGTTACATTCCAACAATGCTGCCTGCAACTAGTTGACATATAAAAAAAAATAAACTGCATACTCTTCTATTGTTATAAAACCCTGGAAATAAAATTGAATATTTCTATGAAATTACCTTGAAATGTGGCTCAGTCCATAAAGAATTCTTCTGCAATGTGGAAGATCTGGGTTGGGAAGATTCCCTGGAGAAAGACATGGCAACCCACTCCAGTATTCTTGCCTGGAGAATCCCCAAGGACAGAGAAGCCTGGTGGGCTGCAGAGAGTTGCAGAGTCCATAGGGTCTCAAAGAGTCAGACATAACTGAGTGACTAAGCACACACACTTACTTTTGTGTCCTTATGAATTCAGAAGAAAAATATATTAAATTAAGATAAACTAAATTATACTATCGTTATAGTATAAAAGGTTTTTATATATACAACAGAGTTTACTTAAAGAAGACTTTTACATGCTCTCAAAGCCCTAGTGTCCTTAACTTAAATTGGAATTGCAACAATGCCTACTTCACATGATTATTATGGAAATTAAAAAAATTTCTGTAAAACACTTCATATGTTATCTAATACAGAATAATTTATGAAAATATGAGGAATATTAATATGATTTTAACAAATCAACCAGCTGCTAAATAGAAAGATCTGAAGAATGGGTCATTAATATTATACACATACTGATAATACTATATTTTCATTTATGAGCTTTTGAGTATACAAAGAAATTTTAAAACATTGAAAATGTAAAAACTTCTAAATCATTCTATTTTCATTCTTTCAACTAATTTTAGTAAGCATCTATTATGTACATTGCTCAAGGTCCTAAGCTGGCTAGAAAGAAATAAATGCACAGTTCTAGCCCATAAAAATTTACATCTAAATGGTAAATATTCAAAAAAGATTATAATAATAGAAGTGTTAGATGAAGGATAATAAAATATAGCTAATGAGACCACCTAAATGTTCTTCTGAATTCATAGTAGCACTTTATAAGAAAGTTCAGTATTTGTGTTGAGATGACAAAAAAACAAATATTTCTCTAAGAATATAATTGGTAGAAGACATTCTGTGAAAGTAAAGACAGAGAGGACAGAAACAGGCACACCAGGGCATGCATGTGTATCAGCTACATATACTGCTTCTGCTGAGGGCCCAGTGAGAAGAGTGATTATAACAAGGGCAGAAAGGCAGCATTTATTTTACACACTAGAAAAGTGATATTGAAAAACTACAAGTTGTTGTTCCCATTCAGTCAATAAAATATCACTGAGTTAATACATTTCTAATATTCTACATAGCTTTTGCTTTCAAGGATTTTTTTCCCCAAAATCATGTATTATCAAGCATGGAATGTAGGTTTTCTTTTGAGGCTATTTTAAGTGCAGTAGTAAGTTACCCAGCCATCCCATTGACTCTATTGTAATGTTTATGAAATGCTTATGAATAATATCATGATTTGCCATTTTTTTCTAGTGAAAAACATATGTGAATCACAAGCAGGAACTTCAGAGGTAAATCTCCTAGAACACTGCAGTCAGTACATGGGCATGTGGGAAGTCACATTTGTAGATCAGTCATTAGACAGCAAGAGTCAGGGACCAAACTGTAGATAGGCAGCAGGTACAGAACACGAGCTTGAAGTGATTGCATGCAAATGTTCCTTCTAGGTATACAGTTCTATAATGCTAAGACTCAAAAAAAAAAATGAAAATATGAGGCATTGACAATATGGTAAGACTTCAAACAAAAGAGAAGTGGAATCCCTGTGCTCAAGTAGCTCATTCTCCAACATGTTAGACAGTACACACATGTAGGCATTAAAAAATGAGGATTCAGGTGCAGCATTACATACTTAGGAGGTGAGAATATTACCAAGTTCAAGCTTGTACTATTCATCCAAAAAAGCTGATAAATCAAGAGACAAGGTCTTGAGGCAAAGAATGGTCATTTTATGGGGACAGCCAGAAGACCTGAAGATGGTGGATTCATGTCCCAAAGAGCCATCTTGCCCAACTTTGAATGCTAGTTTCTTTTATAGAATAAAAGGGTGCAATAAAGAGATAAAGTAAAAAAGGCAATAAGTGGTTACAAATATTTCCTGGTTCTGGTGAAATTCTTAGGGAGTGTGTTAACTTCTTTTTTCCTGAACCCATTCACAGGTAGGTCCAGTCAAATGTTTCCTATGAGCTTAAGCCCAGGCATTGCAGGCAGGGTTCCCAGACACAGGCCATGACCTATAATTAAGCTATAGGCAATATCCCTTGGGTAATTAATTTCTATCAAAAGCAATAGAATACAAAGTGTAAAGTAAAGGATCCAACATGCAGTGAGACTTGTTTTCCTCTATTACAAGAAGAGAAGAATATCACTTTGAATTGGAGAACCAACAACAAGTTCACAGAAGAGGTATAATAAGCAGAGCCCTTGAAGGCTACAGCTTATCCTGGAAAACCAATGGGATCCTCTGTGAAGCACTTAATGAGCCATTGATTGTGGCTTGGGACTTCTCTAGTGGTACAGAGGTTAAGACTCCTTGCTTCCATTGCAGGGGTTGGAGATTCAATCCCTGGTCAGGAACTAAGATCCAACATGCTGTGCCAGAAGAACGACAGCAACAGCAACAAAGAAATGGCATGGTAACTGTAACCTTTTTTCTTTTTACTTTATTTCTTCACTCTTCACTTTATATTCCATTGTGTTCTATAAAAGAAACTAGCATTCAAAGTTGGGCTAGATGTGTCTCTAGGACATGAGTCCACCATCTTCTGGCTTTCCCAACAAAATCACTATCCCTTGCCCCAAGACTTTGTCTCTTGATGAGGTATATATCCCTTTGCTAACATTAATGAACATAGACAAATGACTACCATACTCGGCTCTTTAAGATAATAGCAGTGGAGAACCAAAGAAATTCAAAATGAACAAATTTCTCAAATTAAGAGGCTTTAAAAAAGTACATTTTCTGTGCTTTTGACTCAATGCCTATGAGTCACCTTGATACACCTAGAGATCTGAATGTGTATTATTTCATCATTCTGGAAGTGCTGTCCAGGTCTAGAATTAGAGAAATCTGCATCTTGCTTTAAATGGTAAGATTAACTTATCATATTTCCTACCATTACTCATTCACACATTAATGCAACAGCCCTTCATAGAGCATCTGAAAGATGACATATATTAGGTTAATTTGCAATCTTGTGTTAAAGATAGACATGCAACTAGTTAGTGGTAGTTAAGGTGGTAACTACGGTAGGACCACAGGCATAGAGGGTAATGAGGCAGCATTAACTATTTGTGTTCTAGGGAGCTAATTAAAAACTTCCTGGACTGAATGGCATAGTGAATTTCATTAAAAATAATTTAGAACAGTAATGTGTTTGATATAAGAGTCTCACAAATTAAGTATTAGTGTTCTCATTCTAAAGAACAGTTATTAAGGTTTCCATGATTAAAGTTATATAAATTTAATAAGTGAGTCGCTCAATAGAACAGGACTAGTAAGAGGCAGGACAAGGACTAGCACCCATTTATGATCAAAGAATTGCCTGGTTTTGGTGTTTACTGTATGCCAGAGTCTGTGTTAAGTGTTCAGTGTTGGAGGCTTCATTTCATTTAATATTCATAGCAACCTATGAAGGAAACCCTATTTGTAGAGTATACGGAGAAGCAGAAAAGCAATAAGTTGGAGGAGTATAGTATATTAAAATGGCTTCTATGATAGATAGAGCAGAAGATAAGTGGACAAATTAATGAGAGACACTGGGAAAGAATTATAAGGACCTGTGAACATAAGAATGCCTTTGGTAATCTAAACCTGATTGTATACTACTAACTCAATTGTAATGTAAAAGAAAAATGTTTATAAATCCATGTTCTGTCACCTATGCTCCAATTGTCAATGCCAAGACCCTAAGAGGAGCAACTCTACTGTTCTGAAAAGTTTTCCTATTCCTTTACCAAAAAGAGAGGTCCACTGAAGAATTAGGAGAGATACAAATGTGACAGTACAAATGGTATATTACCTTGTGGTTGTGGAAATTGAAGTTTCAGTAAATTACACTAAGGCTCACAGTTATTAAATCAAGCATAGGTTTTCTGACTACAAAAGACAGGTTACTTAATCATTATACTTGATTACTCTTCTTGAATACTTATCCTGGTACATCTTAGCAAAGGCTTTCTGGTTCTAGTAAATGTTCTCTAAACAGTATACACATGAAAATTAACCACATTAATTCTGGTGAAACTGGCAATTAACCACACCATCAGTATTAATAGCAGCAAATGAAAATAGTTATTAACTGTGCTCTTTTTCATTATGGGGTGTGCAAATTTATAATTAACTTGAGAAGCTTCTAGAATATCAAAAGAATCATTTTATTTTTTTATTGTAATAAATTCAAGAAATACTTTGTTCTTTACAATATTGTGTTGGTTTTGCCATACATTGACATGAATCCGCCATGGGTATACATGTGTTCCCCTTCCAGAACCCACCTCCTACCTCCCTCCCCTATATTCAGTCTATGACTCTAAGCAACAGTATTCATAAGGAAGAAAAATAAATGAAGGTTGAATGACTGAAAGTGGAAAATATGTGGTTTGCTACCTAGCTACATTTTATTCTAAAACAAAAAAGCAACCTTTGATGGTATCACATATGTGTATTTTCATTATGCTTTAAAAAACAAACAGTATTTAGTTGTAGGCTAATCTTTTCAAACAAATTATTAATTCCTATATAGATGACACCATGATATTAGGAGGTCTTTATATTAGTAAACAAGTTCATTATAACTCTGAGGTGGGAGAGAGAAAGCACCACATTGACAGAATCTCAACAGTGTCTCAGTAAGGAAGTTCGAAGCAGGATAGTGACAGGTCTATGGAAGGGATAAGTTTAAAATGATTGAAGCAGAGTGTCTTTCAGGTTGGGTAATTGAAAGTGGAAAAAAGTGAGGATATAATGAAAGTGAAAGCGAAAGTCATTCAGTTATGTCTGTTTGAGAACTCATGGACATGACATTCTTTAGGCCAGAATACTGGAATGAGTAGCCTATCCATCTCCATGGGATCTTCCTGACCCCATAATCAAACTAGGGTCTCCCACAATTGCAGGCAGATATTTTAGCCAAGCCTCAAGGGAAGCTGGAGAATATAACAGTTTAGAATTAATGGATTCAGCTAAGTTAAGGTATTGAAGCAACTCCTGATAAGCCAACTATTGCTTAATAACTGAATTACTTTGACCAGAAGAGCAGAAAACTGATTCTAATAAATCAGCCTGTAGGAATGTCTTGAAGTGAAAAATGTAGTTATTTATTGGTTTACAGTCTTCTCTTTCCAGCACAAAGTTTTCCTGATATCAACAACTAAGTCATGTTACCAAAGATGGGTTATGATCTCTAAATTGTGTTGACACGGGCTGCATCTTATGGGGGATCTGCTCTGGTTGGTGATCCACCAGGCTCAGAGTGGAGGAGGGGGGCTCCAGAGAGCCTCTTTTATTCTACTAGTCCCCATTTGTAGCACTGATTACATAATCAGTAGCTACTATAATTCTGACATCAAAAGAAATTTAGATTATTTTTATTTATTTATTTTTAAATGTTTATTGGAGTATAGTTGCTTTACAATAGTGTGTCAGTTTCCACTGTACAGTGAAGTGAATCAGTCATACGTATACATATAGTGCCTCTCTTTTAGATTTCCTTCCCATTTAGGTCACTAAAGAGCATCGAGTAGAGTTCCCTGTGCTCTAAGTAGATTCTCACTAGCTGTCTATTTTATATACAATAGTATATAATCTCAATCTTTCAATTTTTCCCACCCCTGCCTTTCCCCTTTGGTATCCATACATGCATCCTCTCCATCTGTGTCTCTGTTTATGCTTGGTAATAAAATGGCCTGTACCATCTTTTTCAGATTCCACAAATATGGATCAATACACAATATTTATTTTTCACTTTCTGACTTACCTCATCCTGTATTACTGTTTCTAGGTCCATCCATGTCTCTACAAATTACCCAATTTCATTCAAAAGAGATTTAAACAATATTTAATTATATGTGAAAAATAGGCACAAGGTCTTTTTTTTTAACTGTTTATTTTTGTTAACGTGTAATCCACATAATTGTATTTGTGATTTTTCAGTATTTGCTTGTGACATTAGAATTTCTATGTGGTATTTGCAATCATGAATTCTTTAGAATTACATAATATTAGCAAAATTTTTTGAGGTGCTATGGGTGTTAATTGAGAAACTGACAACAGACTAACTTATATACACTAACTACTCATTTCTGTTTATTCATATTAAATAGCTACTTATAATAATATTTTATATGCCATCATGATATTGGGTCAATACATTCAAATATGTCATGAAATAAATATACCACTAAATTTGATATTATTTAAGGGCTTAATCCCTAAAACTGTATAAAGTTACAAGAGTTTTATTAAATTACAGTTGCATCTTTCTTTTTTATTTTATAAATTTTTAATTTTCTTATTTATCTTATTTTGCTAACAACTATAACTAATAAAATGAATGCTAGAGAATAACTACCATCACGATTTTCTTTCATCAAAATAAATAGTAAGGAAAATCAAGCCTCAAAATAAATTATTTCTGGTGGCAAAATTGTGGGTCAATTATGACAGTTTTAACTAATTCATTAAAATGTACTCATTCATCTCCTATCTGATATCAAAGTGTTTTCAGTTGGATTCCTTCACAAAAATGTGACTTTTAAGTCAGGCTTTACAACTAAGGATAGTCTGTGTATGATTATTCCAGGATGTCACCATGGAACATTAAGATTGGACCAAAATCATTTCACTAAAATTAAAGTGATTTTTAGGTATCTTTATATGTTAACATCTTTATATCATGTCTCATTTAAAACCACCAAAATACTGCTTTTATATAAGCATCAAAGTGTACATCAGTATTTGAGAAGTAATTTGTCTCTATTTTTGATGTGACTATATTTTATTTCGGTTCAGTTCAGTTTCTCCATTGTGTCCGACTCTTTGGGACATCATGGACTGCAGCACGCCAGGCTTCATCACCAACTTCCTGAACTTGCTCAGACTCATGTCCATCCAGTCCATGATGCCACTTAACCATCTCATCCTCTGTCATCCCCTTCTCCTCCTGCCTCCAACCTTTCTCAGAATCAGGGTCTTTTTCAATGAGTCAGTTCTTCGTATCAGATGGCCAAAGTATTGGAGTTTCACCTTCAGTGTCGGTCCTTATAATAAATATTCAGTACTGATTTCCTTTAGGATTGACTGGTTTGATGCCCTTTCAGTTCAAGGGACTCTCAAGAGTCTTCTCCAACCGAGTTCAAAAGCATCAATTCTTCAGGGCTCAGCTTTCTTTATATTCCAACTCTCACATCCAAATATGACTCCTGGAAAAGACATAGCTTTGACTAGATGGACCTTTGTGGGCTAAGTAATGTCTCTGTTTTATAATATGCTGTCTATGTTGGTCATACCTTTTCTTTAAGGAGCAAGCATCTTTTAATTTCATGGCTGCAGTCACCATCCACAGTGATTTTGTAGCCCAAGTAAATAAAGTCTCTTGCTGTTTCCATTGTTTCCCCATCTATTTACCATAAAGTGATGGGAACAGATGCCACGATCCTTCTTTTCTGAATGTTGAGTTTTAAGTCAACTTTTTCACTCTTCTCTTTCACTTTTATCAAGAGGCTGTTCAGTTCTTCTTCACTTTCTGACATAAAGATGGTGTCATGTGCATATATGATATTTCTCCCAGGAATCTTGATTCCAGCTTGTGTTTCATCCAGCCCACAACTTCACATGATGTACACTGCATATAAGTTAAATAAGCAGAGTGACAGTATACAGCCTTCATGTACTCCTTTCCTGATTTGGAACCAGTCTGTTGTTCCTTGTCTGGTTCTAGATCTTGCTTCTTGAAGTGCATACAGATTTCACAGGAAGCAAGTAAGGTGGTCTGCTAGTCCAGTGTCATTAAGAATTCTCCACAGTTTATTGTGATCCACACAGTCAAATGCTTTGATGTAGTCAATAAAGCCGAAGTAGATGTTTTTCTGGAACTATCTTGCTTTTTCTATGATCCAACAGATCTTGATAATTTGACCTCTGGTTCCTCTGCCTTTTCTAATCTAGCTTGAACATCTGGAAATCCACAGTTCACATACTGTTGAAGCATGGCTTGTAGAACTTTGAGCATTATTTTGTTAGAGTGTGAGATGAGTGCAATTGTGAGGCAATTTAAACATTTTCTGACACTATCTTTTTTGGGGGTTGGAATGAAGACTGACTTTTTACACTCCTGTTACCACTGTGAGTTTTCCAAATTTGCTGACATATTGAGAGCAATATTTTCATAGCATCATCTTTAAGGATTTGAAATAGCTCAGCTGGAATTCCATCACCTTCACTAGCTTTGTTTGTAGTGATGCTTCATAAGGCCCACTTGACTTTGCATTCCTTTGGATGTTTGGCTCTAGGTGAGTAATCACACTGTCATGGTTTTCTGGGTCATGAAAATCTTTTTTGCACAGTTCTTATGTGTATTTATGTCATCTCTTCTTAATATCTTCTGCTTCTGTTAGGTCCATACCATTTCTGCCCTTTATGTGCCCATCTTTGTGTGAAATATTCCCTTGATATCTCTAATTTTCTTGAAGAGATCTATTTTTTCAATTCTATTGCTTTCCTCTATTTATTTGCATTAATCAATGAGGAAGGCTTTCTTATCTCTCCTTGCTATACTTTGGAAATCTGCCTTCAAGTGGGTATATCTTTCCTTCTCTCCTCTACCTTTAGATTTTCTTCTTTTCTAAGCTATTTGTAAGGCCCCTCAGACAACTATTTTGCCTTTTTGCATTACTTTTTCTTGGGGTCTTAATCATTCCCTCTGCACAATGTCACAAAGCTCTATTCATAGTTCTTCAACACTGTCTATCAGATCTAATGTCTTGAATCTATTTGTCACTTCCACTGTATAATTGTAAGGGATTAGATTTAGGTCATTTCTGAAAGGTCTAGTGGTTTTCCCTACTTTCTCCAATTTAAGTCTGAACTTGGCAATAAGCAGTTCATGATCTAAGCTACAGTCAGCTCTGGGTCTTGTTTTTTCTAACTGTATAGAGTTTCCCCATCTTTGGCTGCACAGATGTTAATCAATCTGATTTCAGTATTGACCATATGGTGATGTCCATGTGTAGAGTATTTAAATATCCCTTTATTCAACTAATAAAATTTATTTTCTTAGTTTTGATAGATGAAATACCTATATAATTCACTAAATTCTCCATTACATTAACCAGTAAACAGGCTTAAACTGATGCATGGAATTTCCCATAAATAAACCAAATCTACATTTGATGAGTTCTGACAATGGCTAAATAGGCTCCTTTCAAGCTGAGATGAAGGGAAACAGCTAGGTTTATAAATATCCCAAGTTTATTGAAACAAATATGAATCTGTGTGTTAGCTGATGACATCTCTTCTCATCACTACATATCCTCTATCAGTTCAGTCGCTCAGTCGTATCTGAGTCTTTGAGATCCCATGAACTGCAGCAAGCCAGGCCTCCCTGTCCATCACCAGTCCTGGAATTCACTCAAACTCATGTCCATTGAGTCGGTGATGCCATCCAACTATCTCATCCTCTGTCGTCACCTTCTCCTGCCCTCAATCTTTCCCAGCATCAGGGTCTTTTCAAATGAGTAAGCTCTTCGCATAAGGTGGCCAAAGTATTGGAGTTTCAGCTTCAACATCAGTCCTTCCAATGAACACCCTGGACTGACCTCCTTTAGGATGGACTGGTTGGATCTCTGTGCAGCCCAAGGGATTCTCAAGAGTCTTCTCCAACACCTCAGTTCAAAAGCATCAATTTTTCAGTGCTCAGCTTTCTTTATAGTCCAACTATCACAACCATTCATGACTACTGGAAAAAAAAACAACTTTGAATAGATGGAACTTTGGTAAAAAAGTAATATCTCTGCTTTTTAATATGTTGTCTAGGTTGGTCATAACTTTCCTTCCAAGGAGTAAGCATCTTTTAATTTCATGGCTGCGGTCACCATCTGCAGTGATTTTGGAGCCCCCAAAAATAAAATCAGCCACTGTTTTCCTGTCTATCTGCCATGAAGTGATGGGACCAGATGCCATGATTTAGTTTTCTGAATGTTGAGCTTTAAGCCAAATTTTTCACTCTCCTCTTTCACTTTCACCAAGAGGCTCTTTAGTTCTTCACTTTCTGCCGTAAGTGTGGTATCATCTGGATATCTGAGTTATTGATACTTCTACTGGTAATCTTGATTCCAGCTTGTGCTTCCTCCAGCCCAGCATTTCTCATGATGTGCTCTGCATAGAAGTTAAATAAGCAGGCTGGCAATATATAGCCTTGACATACTCCTTTTCCTATTTGGAACCAGTCTGTTGTTCCATGTCCAGTTCTAACTCTTGCTTCCTGGCCTGAATACAGGTTTCTCAAGAGGTAGGTCAGGTTGTCTGGTATTCCCATTTTTTTTTTTTTTTTAGAATTCTCCACAGTTTATTGTGATCCACACAGTCAAAGGCTTTGGCATAGTTAATAAAGCAGAAATAAATTTTTTCTGGAACGGTCTTGCTTTTTCAATGATCCAGAGAATGTTGGCAATTTGATCTCTGGTTCCTCTGTCTTTTCTAAAACTAGCTTGAACAACTGGAAATTCACGGTTCAGGTATTGTTGAAGCCTGGCTTGGAGAATTTTGAGCATCACTTTACTAGCATATGAGATGAGTGCAATTGTGTGGTAGTTTGAGCATTCTTTAGCATTGTCTTCATTGAGATTGGAGTGAAAACTGAGCTTTTCCAGTCCTGTGGCCACTGGTGAGTTTTCCACATTTGTAGGCATACTGAGTGCAGCACTTTCAGAGCATCATCTTTTAGGATTTGAAATAGCTCAACTGGAATTCCTTCACCTAAACTGGCTTTGTTTGTAGTGATGCTTCCTAAGGCCCACTTAACTCCACATTTCAGGATGTCTGGCTCTAGGTGAGTGATCACCCCATTGTGATTATCTGCATCATGAACTTTATTATTTTTTTTTCCGGTACAGTTCTTCTGTGTATTCTTGCCACTGCTTCTGTTAGGTCCATACAATTCTAACCTTTATCGAGTCCATCTTTACATAAAATGTTCCCCTGGTATCTCTAATTTTCGTGAAGAAATCTCTAATATTTCCTATTCTATTGTTTTCCTCTGTTTCTTTGCATTAATTGGTGAGGAAGTCTTTCTTATGTATCCTTGCAATTCTGTGGAACTCTGCATTCAAATGAGTATATCTTTCCTTTTCTCCTTTGCTTTTCACTTCTCTTCTTTTCACAGCTATTTGTAAGGCCTACTCAGACATCCATTTTGCTTTTTTGCATTTTTTCCCCCTTTGGGGATGGTCTTGATCTCTGTCTCCTGTACAATGTCACCAACCTCCATCCATGGTTCATTAGGCACTCTGTCTATCAGATCTAGTCCTTTAAATCTATTTCTCACTTCCAATGTATAATCATAAGGGATTTGATTTAGGTCATACCTGAATGGTCTAGTAGTTTTCCTTACTTCCCTCAACTTAAATCTGAATTTGGGAGTAAGAAGTTTATAATCTGAGACACAGTCAGCTCTTGGTCTTGTTTTTGCTGACTGTATAGAGCTTCCCCATCTCTGGCTACAAAGAATATAATCAATCTGATTTCAGTGTTGACCATCTGGTGATGTCCATGTGTAGAGTCTTCTCTTGTGTTGTTGGAAGAGACTGTTTGCTATGACCAGTGCATTCTCTTAGGCTTTGCCCTGCTTCATTCTGTACTCCAAGGCCAGATTTGCCTGTTACTCCAGATGTTTCTCGACTTCCTACTTTTGCATTCTAGTGCCCTATAAAGAAAAGGACATCTTTGTTGGGTGTTAGTTCTAAAAGGTCTGGTAGGTCTTCATAGAACCGTTCAACTTCAGCTTCTTCAGTGTTATTGGTCGGGGCATCAACTTGGATTACCATGATATTCAATGGTTTGCCTTGGAAACAAACAGAGGTCATTCTGTGGTTTTTGAGATTGCCTCCAAGTACTGCATTCTGGATTCTTTTTTTGACTATGATGGCCATTCCATTTCTTCTAAGGGATTCCTGCCCACAGTAGTAGATGTATGGTCATATGAATTAAATTCACCCATTGCAGTCCATCTTAGTTCACTTATTCCTAGAATGTCAATGTTCACTCTTACCATCTCCTACATATCCCCTATGCTGACATATCGCTTACATATCCCCAATGCTGACTTCCAAAGCCCAAGAATCTATAGTAAGCCATGTCAAGGCCAGTCTTAGATGATTGGGTACCTGACCCTTGTAGGATCCTAGCATCTTTTAAACAGAATTATACTATCAGATGACTTCCATTAGCACTGAAGGCTGTGGACTCATAGAATCTTGTCTGCAGCTGAGTCTATTCATATGTTCATTCAGTTATTCCATGTCCTTCTTTAGTGAATTCTAGTATCCTGATCTAATACATTTCCATAATATACTGTATTTGCTTTAATTTTTATTTTTCACTGTGCAGAGTCCTTGTAGCTTTGCATGGACTCTGTCTAGTTGCCTCAAGCAGGTTTTCTTGAGGTGTGCAGGCTTCTCTTTGTGATGGCTTCTCTTGGTGCAGAGTATAGTCTCTAGGGACACAGACCTCAGTATTTGTGGTGTGTAGGCTCAGTAGCTGTGGCTCATGGGCCTTAGAGAACATGTGACTCAGTAGTTGTGGTGCATAGGCTTGATTGCTCCATGGCATGTGGACTCTTCTTGGACCCGGGATGGATATCCGCTGTGCTGGCAGGTGGATTTTCTATCACAGCATCATCAGGGAAATCCAAGCTTACAATGTAAAGGACACAGAAAGTCTGAGAAAACAAAGACAGTTATTAGAAATTTTATCATGGATGAGAAACAGTTTCTTTTCCAAGTGAGAAAAATTAATCTCATGAGAGAAAAATCAAGAAGATAAATGTTTTGAATCAATTTTTTCTCTTTTTTAAAAATCTTTATTTATTTATTTTAATTGGAGGCTGATCACTTTACAATATTACAGTGTTTTTTGCCATACATTGACATTAATCAGCCATGGGTGTACATGTGTCCCCTATCCTGAATCCCCCTCTCTCTTCCCTCCCCAGGCCATCCTTTAGGATTGAATTGATTTTTGACTCATAGTGTGCTCTCATTCCAAAATAGCTGAACAACTGAATTAAAGCATGAATGTAGTGAGCCAACTCATTTACTCTGGAAAATTTTTTTAAAAAATCTCCTTTTCTAGCCTATTGAGGAATGATTCTTTAATTCTCCTGTTTCTGAACATGACTTCTTTGGGAGACTAAAGAAATAAACAACAGCCCATTACCAGTTTATACATTTTTCAGGGCAGAGAAGGAAAAGATCTTGTTGCCTCAATAAAGGTAAAGAGATAGGGCCATTGCCTGTGAGAAACTGTATTACAAGAGAATGAAAAAGGATTTCACACCCTCTTCCAAGATTCCCTGTATTAACAAGAGCTTGAAAAGGTGCCAGAAGGATGAACATAGAACCAATTATATGTGAATTTTTTGAACCCTGTTTAAGGAAACAAGCAATGCATCACTTATACACATAAGGTATTGAGTTTTGAGACTGAGTTATTGAAAATACATGAGTCGATAGGCAGACTTTAATATATGTTACATTAATCATATTATTTATACTTCTTTGTAGTAGTTCCCTATTTTTAGGAAAACTCCAAAAATGTCATGAAAGGAAAACATAACAGTGAAGAGGAGTGGACAGGAAGACATACCCTGAAGAAATAACTAAAAAAGCTAAATATCTAAGTCATTTAATGAAAGAAGTCCAAACATATGAATGAAAATTTGGATAGTACAGACCACAAGAACTAGGAGCATATTTTTATCTGCCTCAGATTTTCATTTGTTTATTTCTAGGCCACAATTCAGCTTCCTAAAATAGATAAGGAGATATCTAGGACTTAAATAAGTGCGATGTCTGACATATATACAGCAGAGTCTTCAGTCAGATGTGCAATTTAAAGTTGAAACAGACTTTCTTGGGGTCAAATTGCATAATTCTGAGTACTGCAGACAGCAAGCTAGAAGTTCTAGCCTAGCCACCATCCTATTCTCTATTATTAAGTCTTATTTAGCTTTTGAATTTTTTTTTACATGGTGAATAAATACAACAAAGTCTTACATCCTACCTGAATAAAGAATAAGAGATAAGGGAAATAAGTATGCCTACCCCTAATGTTCACACAACTTAAGACATAGAACATTATCAGTAACATTCCAGAGCTTTCTTTTTTATCCTCCCTTAGTTTTTCTGCATAATCATATACCACCAAGCAATACAAAAATACAATATGTGTGATATAATATATTAATAAAATATGTATAATGACCAACCTCTAACAGCACAATGTTTTATTGGATGTTTTTAACATTATATAAATTTAAAAATAATGCATATATTATGTTTTCTTACTGCTTACTCTTTTAGATCAACATTTTGCTTATTAGAATCTTATCTTTCATGTTGATGCACATTGCATTTTTCCTAATATGTATGAACAATAGTTGTTTGGAGCATAAGAATATAAGTGGACATTTCCATCATACAGGGCAAAAACATTCCACTTTTCCAAAATAATTTCATCGGAATCCCTCAAATTCTATAACAGCTCAATTGTTTCATAGCATTGGGAACAAATGGTATTTTCAGATTGCATAATTTTTGCTACATAGTACTTGTAAAAAATACCTCACAGGAGAAATTTTCAACCCTAGAATACTAATAAAAATTAGCATTTTTCCTATGTCACTGTATTCTCTATTGATAAAAGTTTCTTCAAGACTTCTATACCTTTCTGACTGGATGAATTGCCTTTATTCTTACTAAATTACATTTTCACTGCCTGTGTTGAACTTTGTATACTGATCTCTTGTCAGTTATATGTCTTTTTATTATTTATCTTATTTTATTTAACATTTTCAGACGAACAAAGTTCTTAATTTAATATCCTCTAAAATACCCCTCCTTTTATTTGTGATTGATTCTTTTTGAATCTTTTAAAGTAAATACTTTTTTCCCCAAACTTCACAAAAATATTCTGCTATATGTTCTGCCAAAACCATTAAAAATTTTTCCCCATTTACTTCTTTGAGTTATATACAATTGATAACCTTTATTTATGACTTTCAATTATGAATAATTTCAATTTTCCCCATAGGGATGAATTTGTTTTCCATATCATTTTCCCATAATTGCTCCAGAAAGAAGAGAAACTCCTGTTCACAAGGCTTCCCTTGATCTTTTAAGACAAAACTGTCTGTGCTTACTTGTTCTTGATTTCTAGTTTTCAAATAACTTCAAGGAAAGTCTTCTTCTTCATGTTAATATCTTTTAACAATTCTTATCTCTTTGTACTTCCATTACAGTATAATATCTTCAGCATATCTTAAAACTCCTACTTACAATCCCTCAGCTATTTAGTTTTGAGGGGATATCGCCCCATAACATACTCTAGACCTAGAGAGGGGTCTCTAGCCAAACTCATCTCTCCTTCAATATTTCTCCTGATTTACTAAAACGTAGATAGAAAAAATAATCTTTCCACAAAGTTAAAAAGTTTTGGAAACAGCCTTTTCAAAGGCTGTTGAGGTTTATCACTGTAAATGGTGTAAAGAGGAGTCAAGTGCAGCACTTTTAAACTTGTGATTTCAGATAAATATAAAAATACTACCCCATCTTCTGTCCCGTGTTTTCGGGAATTTTTCCTTTCTCTTTCCTTCTTTGCCTACTTTCTGATTGTTGGAGCTTTTAATTGAATTTTTCCTCTAAAATTGTAAGTCATTTGCTCTTTCTCTATCTCTTTAATCTTTAAAACTTTATCATGTAAAACATATAAACTATTAATATTTATCTCATACTCTTAACAAAAACAAGGGTCGTTGAGCACAACCTCTCATCTCTGCTCCTCTTTGTCTAATATTGTCTTCCATTTTAACTCCATCTTACTTATAACTATTATTAAGGGCTTCCCTGGTGGCTCAGCTGGTAAAGAATCTGCCTGCAATATGGGAGACCTGGGTTCAATCCCTAGGTTTGGAACATCCAGTATTCTGGCCTGGAGAATTCCATGGACTGTATAGTTCATGGGATAACAGAGAGTCGGACATGACTGAGTGATGTTCACTTTCACTTTCATACGTATATTAAAATAATGCTAATCTAACTGAAATACGTGGGTTAACAATTAGCAGCCCAGTTAAATATGATTTATTAATTACATAAGTTTGAGCTTTCTCTTGAAATTCTACAAATTGTGAGAAAATGAATATATATATACACATATATATTGAGGTAAAAACCCACTAGGACAATGATAATGGAAAGGAAAAAACACATGTGAAAATTTGGAAGCTGGAAAACAAATAAACAAATGCTCTTTAGTTTGGAAACAAAATGAACAGACCTGTAAATTTTAGAAAATGAAAATTGAAGTGGGAAAATTAAAGAAGAGTGACATTAAGCACAGAACCCACAGAAGCTTCAGGAAAAGGCCACAGCAAATAACTGGAATGTGAGTGAAAACTAAAATCAAGTGTTTGAAGCTGATACATTTTTTACCAAGCCATCTATTTACTGACATATCCAGCAGTCCTGAAATGAAATCAGACTATTTTTAACCTTAATATGTCAGGTTACCCTGCACAGCCCATTGAGTCCACTGAGAAGTACACAGACATCCAGATCACAAGAAACTTCAAATCTTTACATATTCTAGAAGAAATTCATATATTTTATTTCTCAATTTTTATGGCAATTTATTCTCTAAATTAACACATCTCTACTTTTAACAACATCAAACATAAGAGAGTTATTTTAAGTTATAGCATAAGATTTATTCTCAATAAAATTATCAAGTAGAAGATGTTTTAATATTAAGAAAAAAATGAAATATCAAGTGATTTTTTTAGACATTCTTAATAATTGACACATTTTAAAGACTTAGTATAAGTAAATAATCACTTTTAAAATGTTTGTTTATTCATTCCTTCATTGATAGGTATAGTATAGATACATGGTGCAAAATATCAGTAGTTTTCTGGAATGAAAAGGGGAAGCCTCTTACACTGTTGGTGGGAATCCAAACTAGTACAGCCTCTATGAAGAACAGTGTGGAGATTCTTTAAAAAATTGGAAATAGAACTACCATATTACCCAGCAATCACACTAGTGGGCGTACACACTGAGGAAACCAGAATTGAAAGACATGTGTACCCCCAATACTCATCACAGCACTGTTCATAATAGCTAGGACATGGAAGCAACCTAGAGGTCCATCAACAGACGAATGGATAAGAAAGCTGTGGTACATATACACAGTGGAATATTACTCAGCCTTTAAAAAGAATACATTTGAATCAGTTCTAATAAGGCGGATGAAACTGTAGCCCATTATACAGAGTGAAATAAAAAACATCAATACAGTATACTAGCACATATATATGGAATTTAGAAGGATGATAATGATAACCTTATATGCAAGACAGAAAAAGAGACACAGATGTATCAACACAGTCATTTGGACTCTGTGGGAGAAGGCGAGGGTGGGATGATCTGAGAGAATAGCATTGAAACACGTATATTATTATATGTGAAACAGATTGCCAGTCCAGTTTCGATCCATGAGACAAGTGCTCAGGGCTGGTGCACTGGGATTACCCTGAGGGATGGGGTGGGGAGGGAAGTGAGAGGGGGGTTCAGGATGGGAAACACATGGACACCCATGGCTGATTCATGTCAATGTATGGCAAAACCACTACAATCTTGTAAAATAATTAACCTCCAACTAAAATAAAAAAATATTTAATAAAAATAAATAAAAAGAGAAAAAAAGAAAATCGAGTTGTTTTGCTTAGTAAAGTTTAGCTCTTTTATTTAGTGGCATGAGTTCCAAATTATTTCTCTGAAATCAAAAGAGAGTCAACACTCAAAATGTGTGACCTGAAAAAATAAACAGTTGCCAAAGACATCCTCTTTCAGCTCAATTGCTCAGCCATGTCCAACTCTTTGTGACCCCATGGACTGCAGCACACCAGGCCTCCCTTTCCATCACCAACTCCCGGAGCTTGCTCAGACTCATGTCCATTGAGTTGCTGATGCCATCCAACCATCTCATCCTCGGTCATCCCCTTCTCCTCTTGCCTTCAATCTTTCCCAGCATCGGGATCTTTTCTTATGAGTCAGTCCTTTTCATCAGGTGGCCAAATTATTGGAGTTTCGTCTTTAGCATCAGTCCTTCCAATGAATATTCAGGACTGATTTCCTTTAGGATTGACTGGTTTGATGTCCTTTCAGTTCAAGGAACTCTCAAGAGTCTTCTCCAACACCACAGTTCAAAAATATCCATTCTTAGGCTCTCAATTTTCTTTATCATATTATGCTCCCAAAGATGTCATATTATGCCACAAATTTGCATCACTAAGTACTGAATCCCCATTCAAGTCCTCTGAATTCAGATTCAGTGTTCCTACTATGAGAATTATTGCTCTTGGTCAGACCATTTTTCAGTAATATAAATGTGTTTCTGCTAGCTCACTGAAAACTTCAACAGTCAGGGGAATATAAAGAAAATAAGGCTTAGTATTTCAAAATGTAACTACAGAAAAAAATAAAAAAAACTGTATTGCATGTGCTTGTTCCTCAGCTTCTGTTAATGTTCCCAGCCTGCTCCTCTTCTCTCTCACTGGTCTTCCTTCCTAATTCTGACTCCCTGGCTACCACCTCCATGTTGAGAATGCCACTGTCTTGTCTTATAAACCTTCCCCCCTGGACTCTCACGGTGCAAAATACACTATTTATTCCTTTTTTCCCACACTTTTCCAAAAGAACTTGAAGCGGTTTTTAAAAAATGCTACATAGTTCGAGTAAATGAGTAAATATGCCAAATGTATGTGGTTTATGCCTTGACTTACAACAATGATAAATTTTCATATCAGTGAAAGTCAAACAAAAGTGTTAATGGCTGCTGGGCCTTCTTAGAGTTTCCTAAATGTGGCTGTTCTCAAAATAAATTATCTAACTTGCTATATCTGCAAGAAAATTTCCATGTTCAAGAACCACTCCCATCAGTGGACGCATTAAAAACTGCTCTATATTTGCTCTGCATTTTGCATGTACTCCTATGTGTACACATGTATGTACAGAATAATATTATCTGTACATTTTTATATGCATATATGTGTGCATGCCAAGTTGCTTCAATCATGTCTGATTCTATGAGACTTATGGGCTATAGCCTGCTAGTTACCTCTGTCCATGGGATTCTCCAGGCAAGAATACTGCATAGAGTTGCCATGCCCTCCTTCCTCCAGGGTATCTTCCCCACCCAGGGATCAAACTCAGGGCTCTTACACGTCCCGCATTGGCAGGCAGGTTTTTACCGCTACTACCACCTGGGAAGCATAGTCTCCCTTTAATTTTTTGATCTGGGTCCCACAATTATGAGACTCATGGTTCTGTTTTAACTTTCTCTTCTTCCCTGTGGTTAGTGGCAGAAATCTAACAATGTAGAAAGAGCAGGTGACAAATTGAAAACTACATTTCATTAAAAACTGAAGGCTAGGAACAAGGTGAGATATGGATAATCACTATTAGCGCTTCTATTTCTCCCTTGTCTATCCATAAAGTCTGAGCATTGAAAAGAATTAAAGCTGATAATTACTGCAACAGCTTGAGGAGGATAATTAGACTTTAGGCATTATTCAAGTAATATGATAGATAGTAAACTAAAGTACATAAAAAAGAATATTAGGTGAGTAAATATAAAGTGTTCATGATTCTACTTAATTGCATATGAGTAAAAAATTAATTATTCACTTTTTCAGCAAAGAGAAAATATTTTACCTTTGAAATGTTGCTGCAAATAAGCAACACTATATCTGGAAAATTAGAAAAAGATACTTCAAGTTTTATAGTTATAACATAAAATATTGTAGGGTAGGAAAACCTTTTCCTTTTTTCCTTCTCAGTTGTTTGGTTGCCTAATAGTGAAATTAACAGGTTAACAAGAGACAAATCAAAATTAATTTGGCATGTACAGGAGTTCATAAAAAATATGAGACTACAGAAGTGCCAAGGTAGGCACAATTTAGTACCTTTCAGACAAAGAAACAATAAGTTTAGGAGGATTTGACAAAACAAGAAAGTTTGGGAATGGAGTAGTAAATTAAAGAAGTAACAAGGCTTGTTTCTACAACCTTCTCTACACTGAATTCCCTTTCTGGTGATAAGAGGTCTCTTCACTTCCTGATACATTGAGGACACCCTTCACATGAGAGAATTATTTTCTGCTTTCAGGTGGACCAACGAGGGTCAGAGTGTCCTTCCTGAACTTACTGTTTCTTAAGTACGTTTAATTCAAAATAATCAACATGACAAAGTAGTGTATTTGTGGGCAACCTACTCTCAACCCCATCACTATCAAGACAGAGTTGTTGGTTACATTGCAAAGAGGATAGTACTCTAGTAGAATTTGTATCTTTATTGTACTGGAAAGTAACAAGCTTTATACACCATAGCTCTGTTAGTAAAGAATCCACCTGCAATGCAGGAGACCATGATTTCTGGGTCAGAAAGATACCCTGGAGAAGGGATAGGCTACCCACTCCAGTATTCTTGGGCTTCTATTGTGGATCAGCTGGTAAAGAATCCACCTGCAATGTAGGAGACATAGGTTCGATCCCTGGATTGGGAAGATCCCCTGGAAAAGAAAAAGGCTACCCACTCCAGTATTCTGGCCTAGAAAATTCCATGGACTGTATAGACCATGGGGTTGCAAAGACTTGGACATGACTGAGCAACTTTCACTTTCAATTTTCAGCTAACATATCAGCAATCAGTTTTCAGATCTCGCTAAATTTCTGTTTTGTACCCAACCATTATGGTTCAAATCAGATAACTTCTAATGAATATACAATATGACATGCCTACTTAAATTTATCCATTCTTGGTGGCCTAGAGTCAACTATTATGATACACATGGAAAGATAAAATTACTCAGTCAGAATGTTTTATTATTATTATTATTGTTAGTCTTTTGAATGTAAAGATTAAATTATCAGAATAAAAAGAACAAATAAAATAAAAGACTTCTAAGCACTGAAACAATGAGTCCATCCTAAATTTGCATGAGCATCTTTCTAGAGCTCTCAGAGCCCAGGAGCAACAGAAGAGCCCTTAGTCTCTCATTTTGTTTACCCAATGAACTTATCAGTCAAGGAAATAAAGAGTTTAGGAAGGTAAAAAAAGGTTGCCCAGTGCTGCCACGTTCTCATTTCTCTGTGGAATGTACTTTTCTTATAAGCTGCATTTGTTTTATGAGGTGGGTAAATTTCCAACCCACCAGGAAGATCCTGAGAGCCTATAATTTTTCTTAATAATCAACAGAAGGAGGAGGAGGAAATATTATAAAATTGCAGCTTAATTTCAGAGTACCTTTAGCAATTAAATATTTATAGTAAACTTAGTTAAGAGCCCAATGATTGTATGTGTGTGTGTGTGTGTGTGTGTGTGTGTGTGTGTATTAAAAGACAATTCCTCAAAAACTAGATTATAAGCACTTTGGAGACCACTGGAAAGTTGGGGCATGGTTTGCACATTTAGTGATACACCTGATTACACTGCTCTCTTACATTACACAGAATGTAAGAATTCAATATGAGGATCCACAGTGTGCATTTTTTTAATGAATTTTTTTAAAGAATTCTAAAGATTACATTTTAAAAAAATGATAGTCTGTTCACACAGAATAAAATGACTCTTAAAGAACATGAATTTTGATAAAAGATGTCCATTACTAAGATTAAAATTGTAGTCAAATTATCCTTTTTAAGCCTCAGTTTCTTAGGTAGAAATATAATGTTCATAAGAACCAGTCCTTGCACACCTTCCATATTGAACTGAGAATCAAGTTAGGTAATGTGTGTAAAGAGGAAAAGACAATGGGATGTGAATTGGCTTTATGAACAAAATTTACAAAATAATAATTATTGCATAATAATTTAATTTTACTCATAGACTTTATTCTTGTAAAGTTTTTTAAAATGACCTGTTCTTAGAATAATGGGGCCAAGGGAGGGCATGTTTGGATCTCCCAGAAGCTCCACCATACCTGACCTTGAAATTTTTCAGGTTCTACCTAGATCTGTTTAATGTGGCCACACCATGAGCTCCAGACCTTCTAAATATCTGCCACAAAAAAATGTAGAGCATATTCATGTAATAACTATTAAAAAAATTCAAAGTTTTCATTATTTCTTTGTATGAGTCTCCTTTCCCAAATACAGACTGGAATATATACTTTATTTAGCATTCCAACATATATGATAACAGAACAATCCTGTTACTGTCATTGTATTGATGAAAAAAAATAAGAGGATCAAGTAGGTTAAAATATTTATCCAAGATCCCATGATTTTAGGTGATAAAGTGTATAATTACACCCAGTGTTCCTAACTAAAATTTTATCTGTTGTAATTACAAATTCACTTAATTTTATGGGTAATTAGTACATTATCTATTTATATATATATATATATATATATATATATATCCTTTTCATCATAGGGGTCCAGAATGCAAAATTAGGAAGTCAAAATATAACCTGGAATAACAAGCAAGTTTGGCCTTGGAGTACAAAATGAGCAGGGCAAAACCTAAAAGAGTTTTGCTAAAAGAACATACTGGTTGTAGCAAACACCCTTTATCAAAATCTAAGAGATGACTATACACATGGACATCACTAGATGGTCAGTAGTAAAATTGATTATATTCTTTGTAGCTGAGATGGAGAAGCTCTATACAGTAAGCAAAATCAAAACTGGGAACTGACTGTGGCTCAGATCATGAACTCCTTATTGCAAAATTGGACCTAAGTTGAAGAAAGTAGGGAAAACCACTAGGCCATTCAGGTATAACCTAAATAAAATTCCTTACAATTATACAGTGGAAGTGACAATAAATTCAAGGGATTAAACTGATAGACAGAGTGCCTGAAGAACTATGGACAGAGGTTTACAACTCTGTGTATGAGGCAGTGATCAAAATCATCCCCAAGAAAAAGAAATATAAAAAGGCAAAATGTTTGTCTGAGGAGCCCTAACAAATAGCTGAGAAAAGAAGAGAAGCTAAAGAAAAAGGAGAAAAGGAAAGATATATATATCTGAATTCAGAGTTACAAAGAATAACAAGAAGAGAAAAGAAAACCTTCCTTAGTGAACAGTACAAAGAAATAGAGAAAAACAAAAGAATGGGAAAGACTAGAGATCTAGTCAATAAAATTAGAGATACCAAGGGAACATCTTATGCAAAAATGGGCTCAATAAAGGACAAAAATGGTAGGGACCTAACAGAAGCAGAGACAGTAAGAAGTGGCAATGTGTAGAACTCTATAAAAAAGACGTTATTGACCAAGAAAGATAACTATGAAGGTGCGATCACTCGCTAAGAGCCAGATATCATAGAGTGTGAAGTCAAATGGGCCTTGGGAAGCATCACTACAAGCAAAGCTAGTGAAGGTGATGGAATTCCAGTTGAACTCTTTCAAATCCTAAAACATGATTCTGTTAAAGTGCTGTACTCAAGATGCCAATAAATTTGGAAAACTCAACAGTAGCTACAGGATTGGAAAAGGACAGTTTCATTCTAATCCTAAAGAAAAGCAGTGCCAAAGAATTGTCAAATACCGCACAACTGCACTCATTTCACAAGCTAGCCATGTAATGCTCAAAACTCCTCAAATGAGGTTTCAGCAGTATGCAAACCAAGACCTTCCAGATATTTAAGCTGGATTTAGAAAAGGCAGAGAAACCAGAGATCAAATTGCCAACATTTGATGGATCATAGAAAAAGCAAGGAGAAAGCAATGACGACCCACTCCAGTACTCTTGCCTGGAAAATCCCATGGATGGAAGAGCCTGGTAGGCTGCAGTCGATGGGGTTGCAAAGAGTCAGACACTACTGAACAACTTCACTTTCACTTTTCACTTTCATGCATTGGAGAAGGAAATGGCAACCCACTCCAGTTTTCTTGCCTGGAGAATTCCAGGGACGAAGGAGCCTGATAGGCTGCCGTCTATGGGGTCTCGCAGAGTCGGACAGGACTGAAGCAACTTAGCAGCAGCAACAGCAGCAGAAAAAGCAAGAGAATTCCAGAGAAGCATCTACTTCTGTTTCATTGACTAAGCTATGGCCTTTGACTGTGAGGATCAACACAAACTTTGGAAAATTCTTAAAGAGGTGGGAATACCAGACCACCTTACCTGCCTCCTTAGAAACCTGTATGCAGGTCAAGAAGCAGCAGAACTGGACACGGAACAATAGACTGGTTCCAAATTGGGAAAGGAATACATCAAAGCTGTCCATTGTCACCTCACTTATTTAACTTCTGTGCAGAGTACATCTTGTGAAATGGCAGGCTGGATGAAACACAAGCTGGAATCAAGATTACCAAGAGAAATATCAATAAACTCAGAAATGCAGATGACACCACCCTTATGGAAGAAAATGAAGAGGAACTAAAAAGCCTCCTGCTCAAAGTGAAAGAAGAGAGTGAAAAAGTTGGTTCAAATCTCAGCATTCAAAAAACCAGGATTATGGCATCTGTTCCCATCACTTCATGACAAATAGATGGGGAAACAATGGATACAGTGAGACTTTAATTTCTTGGGCTCCAAAATCATTCAGATGGTTATGCAGCCATGATATTGAAAGACACGTGTTCCTCAGAAGAAAAGCTATGACCTACCTAGGAAGCCTATTAAAAAGCAGAGACCTTACTTTGCCAACAAAAGTCTGTCTACTCAAATCTATGGTTTATCTAGTAGCCATTTGTGTTTGTGGCATTTGAACCATAAAGAAAGTTGAATGGCAAAGAATTGATGGTTTTGAACTGCAGTGTTGGAGAAGACTCTTGAGAGTCCCTTGGACTGCAAGGGGATAAAACTAATCATCCCAAAGGAAATCAAGCCTGAATATTCATTGGAAGAACTGATGATGAATCTGAAGCTCCAGATTTTGTCTACCTGTTGCAAAGAGCTAACTATTAGAAAAAGACTCTGATGCTGGGAAAGATTGAAGGCAGAGAAGGAGATGACATAGGGCAACAGGTTGTATGGAATCACTGACTCAATGGCCATAAATTTGAAAAAACTCTGGAAGATGGAGAGGACAAGGACACCTGGTGTCCTTCTGTCCAAATTGTCACAAAGAGTCGGACACAACTGAGCAACTGAACAACAACAACAGCAGTACATTAAATATTTTGTAGTTGTTTTAGGATCTTGTACAATTAACAGTTTCATAGGTTGATAGAGAATTCAAATGATAAGTAAAAAAAAAAATCCAGGCATTAGAAATGGAAATTCATATGACCCAATTTATTTAATAAAGCTAAATTAGACTTTGGTTCAAAAGTCAGAAAGGAGTCAGTTCAGTTCAGTTCAATTGCTCAATAGTGTCTGACTCTTGTCAACCCCATGGACTCTAGCATGCCAGGCTACTCTGTCCATCACCAACTCCTGGAGTTTGCTCAGATTCACATCCATTGAGTTGGTGATGCCATCAAACCAACTCATCCCCTATTTTCCCCTTCTCCCACCTTCAATCTTCCCAGCATCAGAGTATTTTCCATTGAGTCAGACCTTCAAATTAGGTGGCCAAAGTATTGGAGTTTCAGCTTCAACATCAGTCCTTCCAATGAATATTCAGGACTGATTTCCTTTAGGATGGACTGGTTTGATGTTCTTTCAGCCCAAGGGACTCCCAAGAGTCTTTATTAGGGATGGGAATAAAAACTGACATTTTCCAGTCCTGTGAACACTGCTGAGTTTTCCAAATTTGCTGACATATTGAGTGCAGCACTTTCACAGCATCATTGTTTAGGATTTGAAATAACTCAACTGGAATTCCATTACCTACACTAGCTTTGTTTGTAATGATGCTTCCCAAGGCCCATTTGACTTCACACTCTATGATATCTGGTTCTTAGTGAGTGATTTCACCTGCACGGCTATCTTGGTCAATAACATAGTTTTTTATAGACTTCTATGTATTGCCACTTCTTACTGTTTCTGCCTCTGTTAGGCCCACTTGACTTCACATTCCAGAATGTCTGGCTCCAGGTGAGTGATCACTCAATCATGATGATCTGAGTCATTAAGATCTTTTTTGTACAGTTCTTCTATGTATTCTTGACACCTCTTTTTAGTATCTTCTGCCTCTGTTAGATCTATACCATTTTTGTCCTTTATTGAGCCCATCTTTGCATGAAATGTTCCCTTGGTATCTCTAACTTTCTTTAAGAGATCTCTAGTCTTTTATTATATTGTTGTCCTCTATTTCTTTACATTGATCACTGAGGAAGGCTTTCTTATCTCTCCTTGTGATTCTTTGGAACTATGTATTCAAATGGGTGTATCTTTCCTTTTCTCTTTTGCTTTTCATTTATCTTCTTTTCACAGCTATTTGTAAGGCCTCCTCAGACAGCCATTTTGCTTTTTCACATTATTTTTCTTGTGGATGGTCTTACTCTCTTTCTCCTGTACAATGTCACCATTCTCTATCCATGGTTCATCAGGCACTCTGTCTATCAGATCTAGTCCCTTAAATCTATTTCTCACTTCCAATGTATAATCACAAGGAATTTTATTTAGGTCATACCTGAATGGTGTAGTAGTTTCCCAACTTCTTTCAACTTAAATCTGAATTTCCCAGTGAAACATTTATGATCTGAGCCACAGTCAGCTCCCAGTCTTTTGCTTTTGCTGGCTGTATAGAGCTTCTCCATCTTTGTCTGCAAAGAATATAATCAGTCTGGTGTTGATACTGACCATCTGGTGATGTCCATGTGTAGAGCCTTCTCTTGTGCTGTTGGAAAAGTGTGTTTGCTATGACCAGTGTGTTCTCTTGGCAAAACTCTATTAGCCTTTGCCCTGCTACGTAGGCAAATTTGGATTTCATACTCCAAGGCCAAATTTGCCTGTTACTTCAGATGTTTCTTGACTTTCTGCTTTTGCATTCCAGTCCCCTATAATGAAAAGGACATCTTTTTTGGGTGTTAGTTCTAAAAAGTCTTGTATCTTCATAGAAAAGTTGATCTTCAGCTTCTTCAGCATTACTGGTCAGGACATAGACTTGGATTACCATGATATTGAATGTTTAGCTTCGGAAATGAGCAGAGATCATTCTGTTGTTTTTGAAATTACATCCAAGTACTACATTTAGATCTCTTTCATTGACTATGATGGCTACTCCATTCTTTCTAAGGGATTCTTACCCATGGTAGTAGATATAATGGTCATCTAAGTTAAATTCACCCATTCCATTTCATTTTAGTTCATTGATTCCTAAAATGTCAATATTCACTCTTGCCATCTACTGTTTGACCACTTGCAATTTGCATTGATTCATGGACCTAACATTTCAGATTCCTATGCAATATTGCTCTTTATAGCATCAGACCTTGCTTCTATCACCAGTCACATCCACAACTGGGTGTTTGTTTGTTTTTCCTTTGACTCTGTCTCTTCATTCTTCCTGGAGTTGTTTCTGCACTGATCTCCAGTAGCATATTAGCCACCTACCAACCTGGGGAGTTCATTTTTCACTGCCATATATTTTTGCCTCTTCAAAGTATTTGTGGGGTCCTCAGGGGCAAGAATACTGAAGCAATTTGCCATTCCCTTGTCCAGTGGGCCACATTTTGTCAGAACTCTCCACCATGACCCATCATTCTTGGGTGGCCCTACACAACCTGACTCAAGTTTCAACTTGAGTTATACAAGGCTGTGGTCCATGTGATCAGATTGGTCAATTTTCTGTGTTTGTGGTTTTCAGTCTCTCTGCCCTCTGATGGAGAAGGAAAAGAGGCTTATGGAAGCTTTTGATGGGAGAGACTGACTGGGGGAAACTGGGTCTTCTGATGGGTGAGGCCATGCTCAGTAAATCTTTAATCCAATTGTCTGTTGATAGGTAGAGTAAGCTTTATTAATGATAACCAAAATATCTGAACTTCCTGTCCTACTTGGCTGTTACAGTCCTGGAAATTTTTCCCTCTTGTTGTTTCTTCTCATATCTAGAGTTATACTGTTACAATCATTGCTCTTATACAAATAAATGTTTGATCAATTGTTTCAAGTCACTTAATCATCATTAGTTTTATCAGGGTCTCAGTCACAAATTTGTTAATATAAGAAACAGTAACCTTGTAAAAGAAGCAGAAACAAATAATATAGTTAGTAATATTATTAGATCATAAGTATGTATTTAAGTTAACTTCCATTAGGTTCAGGCAACGTCTCCCCTGGTCATCTGACCTATCAGTACTGCACCAGTGGTGGTGGTGGTTTATTAGCTAAGTTGTGTCTGACTCTTGTGACCCCATGGACTGTAGCCCACCATGCTCCTCTGTCCATGAGATTTTCCAGGCAAGAATACTGGAGTGGATTATCATTTCCTTCAGCAGGGAATCTTCCTGACCCAGGAATTGAGCCCAGGTGTCCTGCATTCCAGGCAGATTCTTTACCAACTGAGCTATGAAGAAATGACATATTGGCATTGCACATGAAGTTCAATAAAGACATACAAAGTAAGTGATGGCTCATTGTGACCACTTACAAGACTGAGAAGGAAACATTGTCTTCTAAGGAGTTACCCAACTAATGCCAGAAGGAGGAAAACAAGAATCTTTATGGTTGGATGGGTATTTCTGCCCTTAGTGAGGGCTGACTGATTGACACAAAATACAGATGCGCAATACACACTGAAGGGGAGGAGGAGGCCCAAAAGAGCAGAGAAATAATTTTATGTTTAACATTTTCTTGCCTTGCCTTAAAATATGAATTTTACTTCATGAATAGTTAATTTATTTTTATTTATTCATTTTTTTGTGTGATGAAGGCGTTTAAGATTTACTCTCTGATGCCATCACCCATTTTGCCTACCTCCACCTCCACTCCCTCTGGCAAACACTAGTCTGTTTTCTGTATCCATGAGCTTCCTTAATAAGTTAGGAGGATCATTAATAAAAGAAGAACAGAACATTACACTCGAAGCTGTTAAAAGCCTTCCGTGAAAAATCAAAACAAACAAACAAAAAAATGAATCTCATTTTCATCATTTCAATGTGGTGTTTTTTCTGATAGTCTTAAGCAATATGATAAGCTAATAAGGCAGTTTAAGGATTAGAAACAAAAGAAAGACTTCATTACTCACAGATGATACAGTATTATTAAAAATAGGAAAGTTCAACATGTTTGCTCAATATAAAAGAGTTGATTGCTTTTCAGCATGCTAACACAATGAGTTAAATATGTAATATTACAAAGAACTATTCAAAATAGCAAGAAATTCATAAGGTTTCTAGAAGTTAACCTAAGAAAATATGTACATGGTCTTTATAGAGAAAAGTTATAAAACTATACTAAAAATATTTTAGAAACATTAGCCAAATGGTGTAATCTTTGTGTAGGAAGATAAAGTATCACAAATATATCAATTATTTTCTTCTATAAAATAAATGGGATTTAAGTCAGTTTCTATTCAGATTATGTAACCTAAAAGGATGCTTGCACATGTTACCAATACCAATAATTGCATCTGGAGATACAGGGCAAATAGTAACACAGTCTCAGGAAGGGGAATATGCAGGGTTGCATGACTCCGTGTCAAAATGCATCCCATAGCTATACTAATTAAGTCAGTGTTTGATTGGCTTGGGATTGACAGTCTGTCCAATGGAATAGGATAATGATCCCGGAAATAGACCCTCATACAGGAAAGGGATGCATGACAGAATTGAGAATGCAAATGAATATGGGAAGTGTGCCGCTCTGTAAGTATTCCTGGGATAATTGGCACTCCACATTAAATGACAAAGGAGAGAGAAAGGGCTGGGAAGATTCTATACAGTCAATGCTGAGCAATTCTGTCAGACAACAGGCAGCAAGAAATGTTTTAAGCAAGAAAGTGACATGATTTATGTTTTACTAACTTATGGATGACTATTGAAGGATATTCTATAATATCCTTATCAATTTCAATATCAATATCCTTTAATCAATTTCCACTTGCTAGTAAAAGGAAATATTATGATTATAGATGCTTCCTTTCAAAACACTGCTAATTGCTTTCAGAGAAAAAAATATTCAACTACTTGAATAGTTCTCTCTCAGCTTGCCTTATAATCGCGTATTTTCTTAAAGCTGCCTCTGCAGCTCATATTTATAATATATTTCCTTGGGCTACAATGAGGAGTCTCTGCCAATCTTAAACTGCATTCTCTGGCTTTTCATTTCAGTAGTGTTTGCTTTAATTTTTTTTTTTTTTTGCATTATATGAATAATACTTGCTGTATAAATTGTCATTGACTTACAGTCCTTGAACCAATCAATTAATGAAAATCTGTAAATGGAACAAAATATTTCATAATTTATTTAGAAATATGCTTAGTTCCCACAAAAGCATTCTCAAGTAGCATAAATCTTAAATTACCAGGAAAAAAAACAACATTTTTGAAAACATGAGTAGAGTATTTAACAAACTTCACAATACTAAGCAGTGGGTGAATGCTATTTTTTTTCCCCTTTCTCCTGCTTTATTTGTAGATATTGAGCTAACTGAGATGAATTTAAATGGACTATATAAATTTAGATTTTAAGAGAAATTAGACACAATTTATAGAAATGTGGAACTATAAAGTATTAAACATGGAGAGTAGTTTTCCAAGATTTAAAGAAAAATATATTTTATAAAAAGGATTCTTTTCAATCACTGAATACATCATTTTTATTACTAAGACAGAAACAAGTTATATGCTTCTCTACTATAAACTCACTCCAAGCTCCTCTTTCTAGATATAACATAAATTAAGAGAACTAAGTCACATAGAATTTCTGCAGCTAATATGTGGCTTCTGATCTGCTCACTGATAGATTTAAGAGTGAACACAGGGCTTCTTAATAAACAGTCTAAGTACACCTTCCTATGTGAATTATATTCATATTATACATTGTCTTTTCTTAAGTTGAAACTTCTCTAACAGAAAAATTTGCACAAAAACACCCACGTATAACAAACACCCACTATTTTTCCTAGACATCATCTCCAAGAAACACACAAAATAATATAGGGTCAATTGCATTTTCAGTTGTGAATCATTTCTTAACATTTAGTTAGTGATACATGCTCCAGAGAGTGATAAATACTCCAGGGAGCAATAAATACCCACTCTTTCTTTGAGTTATCATTCAAGAATGACACTGATAATGGCAATAATATTCTAGAAATAGGGTTAAATAATATATGTCCTTTTCAAACTATCCAGTCATTGTAGAGTCATTATTAAACTATTAATCTTGTAGAAAGCCTTGACATTCAATTATCCCAATAAATGAATAAGATTACAACTTTCATGTTTAATCTTACATTTAGAACACTATCATCTTACATATGGTAGATATTGTACACTACCATTTCATGGCAAATTGATGGGAGAGAAAATGGAAACAGTGGCAGATTTTATTTTCTGAGGCTCCAAAATCACTGCAGATGATGACTATAGTCATGAAGTTAAAAGGCACTTGCTCCTTGGAAGAAAAGCTATGACAAACCTAGATGGAGTATTAAAAAGTAGAAATGTTGCCAACAAATAAATTTTGCTGACAAAATTCTGTATAGTCAAACTTATGGTTTTTCCAGTAGCCATGTACAGATGTGAGAGCTGGACTGTTAAAAAGGATGAACATCGAAGAATTGATGCTTTCCAACGGTGGTGCTAGAGAAGACTCTTAAGAGTCCCTTCAACAACAAGGGGATCAAACAAGTCAATCCTAAAGGAAATCAACTCTGAATATTCATTAGAAGGACTGATGCTAAAGCTGAAGCTCCAATACTTTGGCTACCTGATGCTAAGAGCCAACTCAATGAAAAAGATCTTGATGCTGGGAAAGGCTGAGGGCAGGTGGAGGAAGGGGAAATAGAGGATGAAGTGATTGGATGGCATCACTGACTCAATAAGCATGAGTTTGAGCAGACTTCAGGAGGTAGTGAAGGACAGGAAAGCATGGCATGTTGCAGTCCATGGGGTCACAAAAATATCGACATGACTTAGCAACTGAAGAACAACAACAATAGTATACTAACCACAAAAAAAGACTCTGTTCTTCAAAATCTGTTCAGTATTCTGTGATATGCTGTATCATAAAACAAGCAAAAAAAAAAAAGATTCAAACTGAGATTTAGTTTCTCTGTGTATTTATTTTATTAAAAGGAAAATGTGCTATTGGAGTAATTGTTCATAATTTATCAAAACTTGAATATCAAACATATTAGTTTTATGTTGCTTGTTCTAATTTAAATATTTATGCATATGCAGCTATATTATTTATTTCTTATAAAATACATTTATCCTATTATTCTTTTAATCTATTTAAAATACTTCTTTGTGCTATGATGGAGGGGAGGGTTACTAATTTCTGATTTTTCACTAAAACATCTTTGAAGCTTTCTTTTCTGCCATCATTGGAAGTGGTTATGGATCACTATGGACTGGAAATTTAAATAATTTTGTGTGAAAAATCTCAACTGCCCATCTAGAAACAACCAAATTTCAAATAATATTTTTAATTACTAGAGTAATTTTTATATTCAATGTGCACTGTCAGAAATGAAGGAAAAAAACTGTCTTCCAGAAGTAGAAGCAGAGGCAGGAAGTTGGGGATGAAATTTAAGGTCTTTGGGTTGGGTGTATGGATTAAGCACTTTTGAGTCTCTGAATCTGTCATCTAACAGCCAGGAAACAAGGTATGAATTTGGAAACTATTGGTATGCCAGCTTCATCTGCAGAGAACCTTACAGCCAGGTTGCAGTGGGAATTGGGTCCAGTCTTTTCTCTGAGGGAGAACTTTCCTGGGTGACCTGGTTCTTGCCAGTCAACTCTAGGAGAAGTTCATTCTACACTTGGGAAGCTTCTTCGTTCCTCTTTTGAAAGTGTAGGAAACTGAGTAAGCATGAATGAGGAGGTATGGCCATTAAACTACCACTAGCCACAAAATGATATTAGAATCCTGAGAAAAGCATACCTTAGATTAAAACTTGCTGTGTAAGTAGAACAGAGACAGAAGAATACAGGATCCAACTGAGCCTCTACATACACAAGCATCCATCTGAAAGCCTGTTCTAATCTTAAACTTCCTTTTGCACAACCATTAAATTTCTTTATTGCTAAAGCTACATTAAACTGGGCCTCTGGTTACACAAAAGGTATGCAAACATTGAGAGGCACAATTACAAAATGAAGGCATACAATTTAAAGATTCTTCTACTTGCAAACATGAAAATTGAAAGGCAGGATCTTATGGTTTAGTTCCAGCTTTTTTTTTCTTTTTAATGAGAAACACATGGAATAATTTACTCTAGGCCTTCATTATGAAAGTAGTCTCTATACTTATCTTTTCTTCACAAGAATATTCTGTGATTCTTTTTAATAAATTAAGAAAGTTATAAAATACACAAGAGATATAAAATAAAATTTGTATTCCTGCATTTGAATAAGGATATTATAAACAAGAAGAGAAAAGCAAAGGAGAAAAGGAAAGATACACTCATTTGAATGCAGAGTACCAAAGACTAGAAAAGAGAGATAAGAAAGCCTTCCTCAGTGATCAATGCAAATAAATAGAGGAAAACAATAGAATGGGAAAGACTAGAGATCTCTTCAAGATAATTAGAGATACCAAGGGAACATTGTATGCAAAGATGGGCTCAATAAAGGACCAGAAAAGTATGGACCTAACAGGTGCAGAAGGTATTAAAAAGAGGTGGCAAGAATACACAGAAGAACCGTACAAAAAAGATCATCATGACCTAGATAATCACGATGGTGTGATCACTCAACCAGAGGCAGATACCCTGGAATGTGAAGTCAAGTGGGCCTTAGGTAGAATCACTCAGAACAAAACTAGTGGTGGTGATGGAATTCCAGTTGAGCTATTTCAAATCCTGAAGATGACTCTGTGAAAGTACTGCACTCAATATGCCAGCAAATTTGGAAAACTCAGCAGTGGCCACAGGACTGGAAAAGGTATGTTTTCATTCCAATCCCAAAGAAAGGCAATGCCAAAGATTATTCAAACTACCACACAATTGCACTCATCTCACACGCTAGTAAAGTAATGCTCAAAATTCTCCAAGCCAGGCTTCAGCAATACGTGAACTGTGAACTTCCAGATTTTCAAACTGGTTTCAGAAAAGGCAGAGGAATCAGAGATCAAGTTGCCAACATCCACTAGATCATTGGAAAAGCAAGAGAGTTCCTGAAAAACATATATTTCTGCTTTATTGACTACGTTATTGACTATGCCAAAGCCTTTGACTGTGTGGATCACAATAAACTATGGAAAATTCTGAAAGAGATGGGAATACCAGACCACCTGACCTGCCTCTTGATAAACCTGTATGCAGATCAGGAAGCAACAGTTAGAACTGGACATGAAAACAACAGACTGGATCCAAATAGGGAAAGGAGTACATCAGGGGTGTATATTGTCACCCTGCTTATTTAACTTATATGCAGAGTACATCATGAACAACACTGAGCTGGAGGAAGCACAAGCTGGAATCAAGTTTGCCAGGAGAAATATCAATAACCTTAGATATGCAAATGACACCACCTTTATGGCAGAAAGTGAAGAAGAACTAAAAAGCCTCCTGATGAAAGTGAAAGAGGAGAGTGAAAAAGTTGGCATAAAGCTCAACATTCAGAAAATTAAGAGCATGCCATCCGGCCCCAACACCTCTGGTGATTACATCCATGAAATTAAAATATGCTTACTCTTTCGAAGGAAAGTTATGACAAACCTAGACAGCATATTGAAAAGAAGAGACATCACTTTGTCAACAAAGGCCTATATAGTCAAGGCTGGGTTTTTCCCAGTGGTCATGTGTGGATGAGAGAGTTGGACTATAAAGAAACCTGAGTGTTGAAGAATGGATGCTTTGGAACTGTGGTGTTGGAGAAGACTCTTGAGAGTCCTTTGGACTGCAAGGAGATCCAACCAGTCCATCCTAAAGGAGATCAGTCCTGAGTGTTCATTGGAAGGACTGATTTTAAAGCTGAGACTCCAATACTTTGGCCACTTGATGTGAAGAGCTGACTCATTTGAGAAGACCCTGATGCTGTGAAAGATTGAGGGCAGGAGGAGAAGGAGATGACAGAGAATGAGATGGTTGGATGGCATCACTGACTCGATGGACATGGGTTTGGGTAGACTCCAGGAGTTGGTTATGGACAGGAAGGCCTGATGTGCTGCTGTTCATGAGGTTGCAAAGAGTTGGACATGACTGAGCAACTGAACTGAACTGAACAGGTGAAAAGAGTTGTAGGATATCTTTTCTTTAGGTTTTATGACAAAGAAAGAATATATATTGGCTCTCTAAGTAATTACTATCATTTATTGAATTGCAATTATGGGTTGGACTTCAACTTAAGAAATATATTAAGATCATGCAAGCAGGAGCAAGAATGCCAGGGTTGGAACCCTAGCTTGGCCACTTAGGGGCTTTGAGATCTTGTAAGATTTAAGCACCAAGTAGTGTGTTTGTATGTGTCAGTCACTCAGTCTTGTCCAACTCTTTGTAACCTTATCGTCTGTAGCCTTCAAGTTTCCTCTCCATGGAATTCTCCATGCAGGAATACTGGAGTAGATTGCCATCCTCTTCTCCAGGGGATCCTCCCAACACAGGAATTGAACCCAGGTCTCCCACATTGTGGGCAGATTCTTTAGCATCTGAGCCACCTCAGAAACCTGCACTGATGTGGACTCAATCATAAAGAAAAGGTGGTACTAGTTGGTAGGAGGTTTAAACTAGTAAGTGGATAAACACTGAAAAGTTAGTATAATACAATGAATGAATTAGTAAAGGCATATAAACTCACAGAAAAAAAAATCCTAGGACATATAAATTCAATGTAAAGAGCAGATATTCCTCTCTGTATGTCAGGGAGATCATGTGGACAAGCAAAGGCTCTTAGGGAGTTTGGTATTGTACGTTATCTTTAAACTCCTTAAAGGATGGTAGAACAGGAATTATCATCATCATTCTGTTGTGTCAATCCAAAATCCATGTCCATTCCACTCCTATCACTGGTTCCTTGTAATGATTTAAAGGAAATTTCAGTTTTATCTTTGTGGTTTTAGATTTTTCCTTATTCTGCTATGATTATTCTTGACTATGCTCCAATTTCCAAATTCATTTTAAAAGTATAATCATATGGGTATTGCATTTATATTACAATTTTCACAGAAGACATACTTGGGTCGAATGCTCTCAGTGATCATAATTTAAGACCTACTCAAATCTAGAAATGCAGAATTATTAGTCAAGTGCTTTTTAAGGAAATTTAATCTTCAAAGCTTTAACATATCAAAATTAAGTTTTAAAACCATTTCATTGGTTCTTTCTAATAACAAGAAGGTAAGTATATACATCTCCTGTAAGGACTGAAACGTCAGTGCCTCCACTAATTAGCTGTCTCAGGAATCACTGTGTCTCCCTGACTAGGGGCAGATCACTTAGCCTGCTTCCATGTCTGAATAGTGGAAACAAGAGAAGGATAGTATCTACTTCACAGAGTTTTGTTTTTATTTTTATTTTCTTTCTTTTTGATTTGTAGGGAAACAATCAGTTGAAACTTATAAATTACTTTAAAAATCCATTATACAGAGTCATCACTCAGTCACAAGAACTATTGTTTTGTGTATATCATAAAGGAGTGACTTCTAATAAAATAAAACTTCAATTAAAATTAATAGATTTGTCCATTAAATATGTTTTTAAACGTTTAACTTCGATATCCCTGAAGATAAGAATTATTAAGACTTAGGCAATGGCAGCCCACTCTAGTACTCTTGCCTGGAAAACCCCATGGACGGAGGAGCTGGTAGGCTGCAGTCCATGGGGTCGTGAAGAGTTGGACATGACTAAGCGACTTCACTTTCACTTTTCATTTTCATACATTGGAGAAGGAAATGGCAACCCACTCCAGTGTTTTTGCCTGGAGAATCCCAGGGACGGGAGAGCCTGGTGGGCTGCCATCTGTGGGGTCTCACAGAGTCGGACACGACTGAAGTGACTTAGCAGTAGCAGCAGCAGCAGCAGCAGCAGTCGGCAGTGAAAAGGTAAAATATCTGCCCATTAATTCCTAGGTCAGGAAAGTTCTTTGAAGGAAGAAATGACAACCCACTCCAATATTCTTTCCTGGAAAATTGCATGGACAGAGGAGCCTTGTGGGCTACAGTCCCTGGGGTCACAAAGAGTCAGACATGACTGAAGATGCATGCAACCAGTTATACCTGAAAAATGATGTTCTGATATATTTATACAAAACAAGGAAATTACCACCTTCCTATAAACACACATTTTTGGTCAGTAAATTGTTGTTTAAAATTAGATAACTTTCTTAACTAACAACATAGATCTCTGAGTGGTACATTTTCTTGGTACATGCCAAGAAATAATTAAACTATCGTCTGTGCTGCCAAAGATATTCAATGTATCATCTGGGCACCTTGATTGTATACCAAATACAGCATAAAAATGCAATAGACAAACATTGCCTTTTACTTAGCTACACATGGCTTGAAAAGAATGGATATCAATGGTCATGTAACTGATTTTCTGGCAAAGTATGTGTAGATGTATTTGTTTTTGAAAAATTTAAAATCTGTTTAACATAGTTCTTAAAGTGAGCCTGAAATAGACAAGGAAAGGCACCTTTTTGTAATGGCCAAACATTATAAAAAGTTAAGATATATACCATTATGTTTCCAGTAATACTACATGTGGAAAGATTTAGACGTTTATCAATTTAATGTAACTAGATGTACAGGAGTTATGAAGTGCTGTGAAATTGTGTTTCTTTAACATGCATGTTGTTTACAGATCTCTAGTAGATATGCTATAGACTATAAAGACCTTTTCTGGAAAGAATAGTAATAGCATAACCAATATACATGCTGTTAAGAAGATGAGTAGACTTCTGCAGCCCACTCATGGAAATCCCAGTGATGTCTGGTCAAGCATACCCACTTTAGACATGATTTGCTCTTTTGTTTTTCAACAGAAAATTGGATTAAAGATTTACTGAGCATGGCCCCAACCATCAGAACAAGACCCAGTTTCCCCCACAGTCTCTCCCATCAGGATGCTTCCATAAGCCTCTTGTCCTTATCCATCAGAAGGCAGACAGAATGAAAACAATTATCACAGAAAACTAATCAAACTGATCACATGGACCACAGCCTTGTCTAAATCAATGCAGGTATGAGTCATTTCATGTAGGGCCACCCAAGATGGACGGGTTATGATGTTGGAGAGTTCTGAAAGAAATATCAGCACTGGAGAAGGGGAAAAAAAAAATGCAAATCTATGCCCCAACCAGGAATGCTGAAGAAGCTGAAGCTGAACCGTTCTGTGAAGACCTACAAGACCTTCTAGAAGTGAAATTGAAAAGAGATATCCTTTTCACCATAGGCAACTGGAATGGAAAATTAAGAAGTCAAGAGATATCTGGAGTAACATGCAAATTTGGCCTTGGAGTACAAAATGAAGAAGGGGCAAGGCTAACAGAGTTTTGCCAATGCGCTGGTCATAGCAAACACCCTCTTCCAATAACACAAGAGAAGACTCTACACATGGACATCACCAGATGGTCAAAATCAAAATCAGATTGATTATATTCTTTGCAGCCAAAAGTGGAGAAGCTCAATATAGTCAGCAAAAACAAGACTGGGAGCTGACTGTGGCGCAGATCATGAACTCCTTTTTGCAACATTCAGACTTAAATTGTAGAAAGTAGGGGAAACCACTCGTCCATTCAAGTATGACCTAAATCAAATCCTTTATGATTATATGGTAGAAGTGACAAATAAATAGACTCATGGAATTAGATCTGAGAGACTGAGTGCCTGAAAAACAAACGATGGAAGTTCATGATATTGTACATGCAGCAGAAACCAACACCATCCATAAGAAAAAGAAATGCAAAATGGCAAGATGGTTGTCTGAGGAGGCCTTGCAAATAGCTGAGAAAAGAAGAGAAACAAAAGGCAACGGGGAAAAGGAAAGATAAAGCCATTTGAATGCAGAGTTCCAAAGAATTGCAAGGAGAGATAAGAAAGCCTTCCTCAGCAATTAATACAAAGAAATAGAGGGCAATAGAATGGGAAAGACTAGAGATCTCTTCAAGAAAATTAGAGATATCAAGGGAACATTCCTTGCAAAGATGGGCACAATAAAGGACAGAAACAGTTTGGATGTAACAGAAGTAGAAGATATTAAGAAGTGGCAAAAAAACACACAACAATATAAAAAAGATACTAATGACCCAGATAACCATGAAGGTGTGATCGCTCACCAAGAGCCAGACATCATGGATTGTGAAGCCAAGTGGGCCTTAGGAAGCATATCTATGAACAAAGTTAGAGGAGATGATGAAATTCTAGTTGAGCAATTTCAAATGCTAAAAGATGTTGCTGCTAAAGTGCTGCACTCAATATGCCAGCAAATTTAGGAAACTCAGCAGTGGCTACAGGACTGGAAAAGTCAGTTTTTATAACAATCCCAGAGAAAAGTAATTCCAAATAGTATTCAAACTACTGCACAATTGCACTCATCTCACAAGCTAGCAAAGTAATGCTCCAAATTCAGCAAGCCAGACTTCAACAGTACATGAACTGTGACCTTCCAGATATTCAAGCTGGATTTAGAAAAGGCTAAGAAATGAGAGATCTAATAGCCAACATCCATTGGATCATTGAAAAAGCAATAAAGTTCTGGAAAAAACATCTACTTCTGCTTTACTGACTATGCCAAAGCCTTGACTGTGTGGATCACAAAAAAATTGTGGGAAATTCTTACAGAGATGGGAATCCCACTGCTGGGCATACACACCAAGGAAACCAGAATTGAAATAGACACATGTACCCCAATGTTCATCACAGCACTGTTTACAATACCTAGGACATGGAAGCAACCTAGGTGTCTGTTGGCAGATGAATGAGTAAGAAAGCTATGGTACATATACACAATGGAATATTACTCAGCTATTAAAAAGAATACATTTGAATCAGTTCTAATGAGTTAGATGAAACCAGAGCCTATTATACAGAGTGAAGTAAATCAGAAAGAAAAACAGCAATACAATATATTAACCCATATATATGGAATTTAGAAAGATGGTAATGATGGCCTGTATATGAGATAGCAAAAGAGACAGAGATGTAAAAACCAGTCTTTGGACACTGTAGGAGAAGACAAGGGTGGGATTATTTGAGAGAATAGCATTGAGACATATATATTACCTTATGTGAAATAGATCCCCAGTCCAGGTTTGATGGGTGAGACAGGGTGCTCAGGGCAGGTGCACTGAGATGACCCTGAGGGATGGGATGTGGAGGGAAGTGGGAAGGAGGGTCAGGATGGGGAATACATGTACACCCATGGCTGTTTTATGTCAACATATGGTGAAAACTACCACAAAATTGTAAAGTAATTAGCCTCCAATTAAAATAAATTAATTAATTTTAAAAAGAGAGAGATGGGACTACCAGACCACCTTACCTACCTCTTTAAAAATCTGTGTGCAGGTCAAGAAGCAACAGTTAGAACCAGATAAGGACGAGCCGACTGGTTCCAAATTGGGAAAGGAGAACATCAAGGTTGTATATTGTCACCCTGCTTATTCAACTTACATGCAGAGTACATCCTGCAAAATGCTGGGCTGGATGAAGCACAGACTGTAATCAAGTTTGCTGGGAGAAATATTGATAATGTAAGATATGCAGATGACATGACCCTTATGGCAGGAAGTGAAGGAGATCTAAAGAGCCTCTTGATGTAAGTGAAAAAGGAAGGTGAACAAATTGGCTTAAAACTCAACACTCAGAAAATTAAGATCATGGCATCCGGCCCCATCTCTTCACTGCAAATAGACTGAGAAACCATGGAAATAGTGACAAATTTTCTTTTCTTGGGTTCCAAAGTCACTGCAGAGGGTGACTACAGCCATAAAATTAAAGACATTTGCTCCTTGGAAGAAAAGCTATGACCAAACTAGACAGCATATTAAAAAGCAGAGACATTACTTTGCCAGCAAAGGTCTATCTAGTTAAAGCTATGGTTTTTCCAATAGTCATATATAGATGTGAGAATTGGGCTATAAAGAAAGCTGAGTGCTAAAGAATTGATGCTTTTTAACTGTGGTGTTTGAGAAGATTCTTAAAAGTCCCTTGGACTACAAGGACATCAAACCAGTCAATCCAAAAGGAAATCAGTCCTGAATATTCATTGGAAGAACTGATGCTGAATCTGAATCTTCAGTACTTTGGCCACCTGATGCAAATAACTGACTCATTGGGAAAGACCCTGATGCTGGGAAAGATTGAAGGCAAGAGAAGATGACAGAGGATGAGATTGTTGGATGGCATCACCAACTCTATGGACATGAGTTTGAGAAAGTTCTGGGGGTTGGTGATGGACAAGGAAGCCTGGCATGCAGCAGGCACAGCTGAGCAACTAAACTGAATTACTCTTTTTAAAATCAGAATTGTTCTAATTATCAATAATCCTACAAATGGCCATAGGTTCCTTCAAGACTCAGGAAACTTAGGGTGAATGGTTAGCTTTCATAATGTTTTAATTTATATTCTGTGCTGTTGGCATCACTGTCTAGATTGTATGCACTGTTCTTTTCATTGCTCTGTTGCTAGTATCTAAGGAAAATTGCTAATTAACATTCACTCCTATCTAGCAGAAGAAGCTGCCTTTCTCAACCAGAAACCCCAGAATACAGGAAGAGAAACATGTGTGTATATGTGTGTATGTCTCTACATATGTATGGTGTATATGTATGTATACATTTATGTGTTTTAATTCTAGCACTTACTTGTATATTTTGAGCTGTTTTTTGTTTACTTGTTTGATTTTGATTTTTTTCTAAATTTCAGACTTATTATCTCTCCAATACAATAAAAATTACTAGTAAATTGTAAAGTCCAATAAAAAAATAAGACTCTAATTTCACACTGAAAATCTTGAAAGAAAACTTCTTTTTTCCCCTTAGTACAACTTTTTCTGTGCTGGTGAAGCAAAACTGAAAAGCATTAACACCACTATTAAAGTGGATGATGGACAAAAGTATACTCCCTTTATCAGGTAAGACAGTTTTTTCCACTTCATTTTATATGTAGCAAAGACTACTTTGTGTATATTGTTTCTGCAATTTAAAGTGGAAGCTCTCCTGATTAATATTCACATGTATTTGTATGTGAATTAATGTTTAACCCTCTGTTCTGTTTTTTTTTTTTTTTTTTTTTTTTCCTCTCTGTCCTAAAATAGTACTTGGGAAAGAATGCTAAAGGGGTTATATTATCAGTGAATTTACATAAGCAGATTTATAAAGAAACTTCACATTGTTTTCCACTTAGAGGAGTTATAAAAACCCACTGGTATTTCTTTTGATAAAAAGAGTCAAGTATATTCACTTAGAAAATGTGGAATATTCAGAAAAACATAAATAAGAAAGGTAAAATGATCATTACACCGCAATCAGTATAGAATAACAAACATGCTATTATGTTCCTAAAAAATGCATTTGAAATTGACTTTAACCCCAAATTCTCAACAAAATGAATATAATTTTTTTCCAATCTGTTAAAGTGAAAATGACATTTTACTTAATCTGCCATTTTTGTTTTTAGTAAGAGTTAATCTTTAATATAGATTTATTTATTGCCTATACATTATGTCTTGTTTTGCTTCCCTTCACCTTTTTTTCCTAATTAAGTTATGTTTTGAAATATACAACACCATCCTTATCCAATATCTAGACCAAAGTAAATCATTTGGTTAAAGCAGTAGGCTATTATTGAGTGAAAATAATTATATATTTAATGCCAAAAAAGAAAGCAAAGAGGCAAAAGCAGAGACCAGGAAAGAAGTAAACAAACAAACAAAAAATCTTAAATTCTACTCATTAGGCCAGAACTACCCAAGTCCTGTTTGGAATATAGACCCATAGAGGAAATTAACTAAAAATCTATTTTGTTCTCGTGTTTAGTCATGTCTAACTCTTTGCAACCATGGACAGATAAGCTCCTCTATTCATGGGATCCTTCAGACAAGAATACTGGAGTGGGTTGTCATTCCCTTCTCCAGTGGACTTTCTGGACTCGGGGTTCAAACCCAGGTCTCCTGTTTTGCAGGCAGCTTCTTTACCATCTGGCCTACCAAAGTAGACTGAAAAAGCAGTCTATTTATCAACTAAATTGACTAAAGTCTACATCACATATTGGAGGAAGAAATGGCAACCCTCTATTGCCTGGGAAATCTCATGGAAAGAGAAGCCTGGTAGGCCACAGCCCATAGCATAACATAGAGTCAGACATGACTGAGTGATAACTAAGCAGGCATGCACACTACATCACATACCTCCCTTGACACTCAAAATGCAGGTGTGCATTTTCAGACTTCTGAGGTCCTAATTTTTTAAAATCTTACTTTCTTTGCTTAACTCAAGACACGGGCACAGGATCCTTTAATATTTTCTTCAGCATTTTAACTTCTTAAATAATCGAAGCTGAGGGCAATGCACTTTGGGAATGCCATCTTAGCCAAAGTGGTAGTTTCCCAGGGCAGAGAATACCATCATTTGAATGGAAATCAGGTCTATGAGCATTAGGGAAGTAAGAATCTTATCACAAAAGACCAATATGTGAACACTTCTAAGAAAGAAAGACAGATGCAAAGTGATGTGAGAGAGAGGGGTACACAGAAGATGCTGTTTTGCTATGAAACATGTTGAAAAAGGGATAAAAAGTAAATTGAGAACAGAGTAATCATAGTCACAGCTTGCTAAACACGAATATGTATCATGTATTAATTCTATTACATATGCAAATTTATTCAATTCTGAGAACAATTTTAATTATTAACTTTTTATTACAGCTTTTTAAAACATTTTGTATTGACATATATTTGATTTGCAATGCTTCAGGTATACACAAAAGTGATTCAGTTATATCTATTCTTATTCATATTCTTTTCTATTATAGTTTATCATAAGATTGAATATAATTCCATGTTCTATATATAGGAACTTATTGTTAATTAATTATTTTTTAATATAGTTTTACTATAATTTTGCAGATGCAGAACTAGGAGAAGATTAAATAAGGAAAAAAGGGGAGTTTAAAAAAACGGTATAATCCCAATTCTACTTTAAAATGTGTGTGATATATTTTAAGTCACGGGTGCAATGACACATACTGAAGAAACAAAATATAATTTGATAGAATTGGGAGGGAGGTGTGAGAGGGGTTCTGGAAGGGGAACACATGTATACCATGGTGGATTCCTGTCAATGTATGGCAAAACCAACACGATAATGTAAAGAAAAATAAATATATATATATACATTTATTTATTTGGCAAAAAAATTAAAAAAATAAAATGTGTAATATATTTTAAGTCATGGGTGCAAAGATACATATTGAAGAAACATAATACAATTTGATCTCTTATTTTCTCCTACCCTAAAAGAACCTGGAGAAGGAAATGGCAACCCATTCCAGTATTCTTGCCTGGAAAATTCCATGGACAGAGGAGCCTGGTGGGCTACAGTCCATGGGGTTGCAAAGAGTTGGACACTACTGAAAAACTAACACTAAAAGAACTGCTGCATATTCAAAATAAGAATTAAAATGACCTGCCCTATCTTAGAGCAGCAAGAACAATAATAATTGTCACACTTTAGTAGCACACTTTAAATAGCCACCATATGCTGAATGCTTTACAAACACATAACTATTAATAACTGATCATCGTGAAACTCTTAATGTCTATTGTGTTGGGTTGGTTGGGCTGCCATAATAAAGTACCACAGGAGAAAATAATAGCCAATGAAGCAAAGGACAAACAATCAATCTCAAAAATATACAAGCAACTCCTGCAGCTAGAAAAATAAATGACCCAGTCAAAAAGAACTTAACAGACATTTCTCCAAAGAAGACGTAAAAATGGCTAACAAACACATGGAAAGATGCTCAACATCACTCATTATCAGAGAAATGCAAATCAAAACCACAATGAGGTATCACTTTACACCAGTCAGAATGGCTGTAATCCAAAAATCTACAAGCAATAAATGCGGGAGAGGATGTGGAGAAAAGGGAACCCTCTTACACTTTTGGTGGGAATGCAAACTAGTACAGCCACTATGGAAAACAGTGTGGAGGTTCCTTAAAAAGCTGCAAATAGTCCTGCCATATGACCCAGCAATCCCACTGCTGGGCATATACACCGAGGAAACCAGAAATGAAAGAGCCACGTGTACCCCAATGTTCATCGCTGCATTGTTTACAATAGCCAGGACATGGAAGCAACCTAGATGCCCATCAACTGACGAATGGATAAGAAAGCTGTCGTACATATACACAATGGAATATTACTCAGCATTAAAAAATTCATTTGAAGCAATTCTACTCAGATGGACGAAACTGGAGCCCATTATCCAGAGCGAAGTAAGCCAGAAGCAAAAACAACAATACAGTATATTAACACATATATATGGAATTTAGAAAGACGGTAACGAGAACCCAACATGCGAGACAGCAAAAGGAATGCAGATGTATAGAATAGACTCGTGGACTTTGTGGATGAGGGTAAGGGTGGGATGATATGGGAGAAGGGCACTGAAGCATGTTAATTGTCATGTGTCTAATCAATCGCCAGCCCAGGATTGATGCTCGGGACTGGTGCAGCGAGATTTCCCGGGGGGGGGAGGGAGGAGGGAGGGGGGATCCGGAGGGGAAGCATATGTAAACCCATGGTGATATCATGACAATGTATGGCAAAAACAAGAAAAAAAAATAAAATAAATAAAATTAAAAAAAAAAAAAAACTGCAAATAGAACTGCCATATGACCCAGCAATCCCACTGCTGGGCATATACACCGAGGAAACCAGAATTGAAAGAGCCACGTGTACCCCAATGTTCATCGCTGCATTGTTTACAATAGCCAGTACATGGAAGCAACCTAGATGCCCATCAACTGACGAATGGATAAAAAAGCTGTGGTACATATACACAATGGAATATTACTCAGCATTAAAAAAAAATTCATTTGAATCAATTCTACTCAGGTGGACGGAACTGGAGCCTATTATCCAGAGTGAAGTAAGCCAGAAGGAAAAACAAAAATACAGTATACTAATGCATATATATGGAATTTAGAAAGATAGTAACGAGAACCCTGCATGCGAAAAAAATAAATAAGTAAAGTACCACAGATTGGGGGCTTAAACAACAGAAATTTATTTTCTCACAATTCTGGAGGCTGGAATTCTGAAATTATGGTATCAGCAGGATTTGCAGCAACATGGATGCAACTAGAGATTATCATACGAAGTGAAGTAGTCTGAAAGAGAAAGACAAATACCATATGATATGAGTTATACATATAATCTAGAATATGACACAAATGAATCTATCTACAAAACAGAAACAGACTCACAGATATTAGAGAGCAGACTCATGGTAGCCAAGCTCAGGCCTTAGGGCAACAGTGGAGTGGGAGGTGGAGGTTAGCAGATGTAAGCTATTTAAATCCAAAATGGACACACAAGAAGGTCATAGTGTGTAGTACAGGGAACTACACTCAATATCATGCTGTACCATAATGGAAAATAATATTTTACAAAAGAAGGTGTGTGTGTGTATGTCTGTAACTGTGAGGAGAGAGCAAATTAGCCAAGATGGCATGTTCAGGTTCTCTCGCCCCATGTTTTGTAAATAATGACTATGTGACAGCTGAGATCGTTTGTAACATGGTGCATGTGAGTCAGGAGATACTCACTTGGTCAGGAGCTACTTTGTGCTGTCGGGATACATCAGCTCCACCTAGAAGGCAGCAGCAATTACTCCCGCATCATGGCTGTGTCCATTGGGTCATGCTATGGCCGCTGCGTCAGCCAGGAGAGAAGAAACAGGTCTGCGGTTCCTATAGCTCGTCGAATTTTCTTCCAGCCTCTTAGCTTGCGCCTTACCTACTGTTCAATGAACACTGCACACAGTGAGATACAGCGAGACAACAGGTGTCGTGAACAGGACGAAAAGTGATGCAATTGGTGCAGTCAGCAAGATGGACAGCAAGGTAGTAACTGAATCACTTTGCTATACAGCAGAAATTAATATAACATTGTGAATGATTATATACCAATACTTTTTTTTTAAACAATCTCAGCAAGTTTACTTTCTTCTGACGTCTATCCCTTGGCTTGTATATGACTACCTTCTGCCTGTATCTTCACACGATATCTCTCTGTGTGTACAGATACACATCTGAGTTCTAATTTCCACCTCTTTTAAAAATAGCAGATATGTGGGATTAGAGCCTAACAATCTAACCAGTCTATCCTAAAGGAGATCAGTCCTGAGTGTTCATTGGAAGGACTGATGTGGAAGCTGAAATGCCAGTACTTTGGCCACCTCATGTGAAGAGTTGACTCATTGGAAAAGACCCTAATGCTGGAAAGGATTGAGGGCAGGAGAAGAAGGGATGACAGAGGATGAGGTGGCTGGATGGCATCACTGGCTCGATGGACATGGATTAGGGTAGACTCTGGGAGTTGGTGATGGACAGGGGGGCCTGGCGTGCTACAATTCATGGGGTCACAAAGAGTCAGATACAACTGAGTGACTGAACTGAACTGAAGGGTTTTATTTAAACTTCTCACCTTCTTAAAGACCCTGTCTTCACATAGTCACATTCTGAAATACAGAGGGTTAGGTCTCAAAAGATATGAAATTGCAGGAGGGGGGGTACATAATTCAGCCCATAATAACATTTAATTTGGACATTTTAAAGCTGAAGCTCAGAGATGATAGGCATCTTTCTCAAGATCACATAATGCTATTCAGTGGGAGTTCAAGATTAGAAGCCAGATCTCTTACAGTTTTCTACTGTAGAATGTCCAGTCTGTGCTTTACAAGTGACTAAACACTCTTTAAAGTGTTTTCTTAAAAGAAACATATTGAATGCAAAACATCTCAGGGCACTTATTTTTTCACTATCATCATCATCGCATGTCACTTTTAAGGATATTTAACAAGAAAAATAATCACTTTCCTTAATATTATATAACCACAATTTGTTCTTTTTTTTTTTGCAATTTACACACACTATTGGCTTTTATTTATTTATTTATTTTGGAAAGTAGTTGACTATCTATGTCTGGTCTAAGTTATCTAAATTCAGAAATACTTATTCAAAGATCCTGGGTTTGTTTGAAATACTGAAAAATTTATAGAAATATGCATTTTCCTTATTTTTATCATCTATAAGAAAACAATGGAAGCAGTGACAGATTTATTTTATTGGGCTCCAAAGTCACTGCAGATGATGATCGCAGCCATGAAATTAAAAGATACTTGCTGCTTGGAAGTAAAGCTATGATCAACCTAAACAGCATATTAAAAAGCAGAGACATTAATTTGCCAACAAAGGTCCATCTAATCAAAGCTATGGTTTTTCCAGTTTTCATGTATGGATGTGAGAGTTGTACCATAAAAAAAGCTGGGCATCAAAGAATTGATGTTTTCAAACTGTGGTGTTGGAGAAGACTCTTAAAAGTCCCTTGGACTGGAAGAAGATCCAACCAGTCAGTTCTAAAGGAAATCAGTCCTGAAAATTCATTGGAAGGACTGATGCTAAAGCTGAAACTCCATTATTTTGGCCACCTGATGTGCAGAACTGACTCATATGAAAAGACCCTGACCCTGGAAAAGATTGAAGACAAGAGGAGAAGGGAGTGACAGAAGATGAGATGGTTGGATGTCATCACCGACCTGATGGACATGAATTTGAGCAAACTCTGGGTGTTGGTGATGGAAAGGGAAGCCTGGCATGCTGCAGTCCATGGGGTCACAAAGAGTCAGACACGACTGAGTGACTGAACTTAACTTATAAAAACCAGGAATGGGATCTTGCCAACCCACATATCAAACCTGCATCTCCTTTGTCTCATGCATTGGCAGGTGAATTATTTACCACTGCTCCACAACTGGCATAGTAAAAGTATTAAAAATACACATACTAAAGCTATTTTAATGAGATACTAGCTCTTTTAATGAAAGAGAAAATGCATTATGAATGAGACCGAGCAGTGATGTTAGGCTGCTAAACCACGGCACATCCACATGAAGAGGAAAAACAACTACAAATAGATAAGCTTTTGTCACCTCACTCCTGAACACCTTGGTACCTTGAAGGATGAGGGGCTGGGAGAGCCTAAGGTAGCCATGTATGTATCCCCTGGCAGACACAAATCTGAGCATATATTTCACGAACAGTGTAATTGACTGATGTGTGTTAGTATATTTATAATAGCTGTGCATGGCCTTTATATTAATCATACTGTTAACATACCACATGATGTATTATGTTTTTATATACTACATGTATTTTGATGACCATTGTATATATTACATTATCACATCATGTATTTCATGTCAGTGTATAATTTTATATTAATAGAGCATATTATTAAAATATCTGAGTTTTATTATACATATACATGCATATATGCATATACACATACACATAAATGTATTATAAATATATATGTATATACATATTAATGGATTATTTTCCTCAGTTAAGGTGCTACATAGCATCTACCCTAGTTCTTTTGTTAATTAATTAATTGCTTTGTTTTAGTTGGAAGCTAATTAGTTTACACTACTGTGTTGGTTTTGCCACACATCAATATGAATCAGCCATGGGTGTACAGGTACCCCCTCATACTGAACAGCCCTCCCCAATCCCCTCTGGATTGTCCCAGGGCATCAACTTTGAGTGTCCTGCTTCATGCATTGAACTTGTACTGGTCATCTATTTTCACATGGTAAGATACATGTTTCAATGCTATTCTCTCATATCATTTCACCCCTGCCTTTTCCCACACAGTCCAAACAGCTGTTCTTTACATCAGTGTTTCTTTTGCTGTCTTGCATATGGGGTCATTGTTGCCATCCTTCTAAGTTCCATATATATGCATTAATATACTGTGTTGGAGTTTCTCTGTCTGACTTACTTCTCTCTGTATAATAGGCTCCAGTTTCATCTACCTCATTAGAACTGACTCAAATATGTTCTTTTTGATACCTGAGTAGTATTCCACTGTGTATATGTACCACAACTTTCTTTTCCAGTCATCTGCTGGTGAACATCTAGGTTGCTTCCATGACCAGCTACTCTGTAAACAGTGCTGCAGTGAACATTGGGGTACATGTGTCTCTTTCCATTCTGGTTTCCTCTGTATGTATCCCCAGCAATGGGATTGCTGGGTCGTATGGTGATTCTATTTCCAGTTTTTTAAGGAATCTCCACACTGTTCTCCTTAGTGTTCTGTACTAGTTTGCATCATCACCAACAGTGTAAGAGGGTTTCCTTTTTCATGCCCTCTCCAGCACTGATTGTTTGTAGACTTTTTGATAGCAGCCATTCTGACCGGTGTAAGATTGTACCTCATTGTGGTTTTGATTTGCATTTTTCTGATAATGAGTGATGTTGAGCATGTTTTCATGTGTTTGTTAGCCATCTGTAAGTCTTGTTTGGAGAAATGTCTGTTCAGTTCTTTGGCCCATTTTCTGATTGGGTCGTTTATTTTTTCTGCTATTGAGTTGCACAAGCTGCTTGCATATTTTTGAGATTAATTCTTTGTCAGTGGCTTCATTTACTATTAGTTTCTTCTATTCTGAAGGCTGCCTTTTCATCTTGCTGATAGTGACCTTCATTGTGCAAAACCTTTTAAGTTTAATTAGGTCCCATTTGTTTATTTTTATTTCCATTACTCTGGGAGGTGGGTCATAGAGGCTCTTGCCATGATTTATGTCAGAGTTTTCTGCTTATGTTTTCCTCTAAGAGTTTTATAGTTTCTGGTCTTACATTTAGATCTTTAATCCATTTTGAGTTTATTTTTTGTGTAGGTGTACCTTAAAGAAAGATAGAATTTGTAATTCAAAAATAGAAATAAAAATAACTTATTAAAGAAAACAACAACAACAACCTAAAAAAAAAAAAAAAAACAACAACACACTTCTTCTGCAGTCTTAGTCTTGAGCTCTGAGTACATCTTGATTTGTAAGCAAATTGCGTAAGTGCTATCAATTCTCAAAAAAGTCTCCCATTGGAAAATTTGTTAGTTAGTTTGGCCCTTTGATTAAAGGTATGTAGATACTATATTAAGATCTGTAAAGAACAAAATAATAGAACAAATAGGAACAAATTCAGTTACCCATGACAGAATCTTTTATTACTTACTGTTTGTTCATAGACATGTGGACATGTGAGAAATTATGGTGAATTATAAAGAAATACAGCAACATAATGGTAATATGAGCAGTCAGTGACACTAGGAAGGCTGTTGCTTAGCAACAAAACCCCCACATAAACAAATATTTTCTCAAGTGATACAGCACTAAATACAAAACCTGCAGCACACTATATCATTTCTGTTAGATGATGATGAAAGAATGTTCCTTAGTGAGAAATAGTATCAAAGAAAAGAAAGAAGTAATGCGTACTTGAGTCCATTAGGTACGATAAGTGAGTATAAGGTCCATTAGGTACGATAAGTGAATATAAGGTTAGCAAAATCAGTGGCAGTCAGATTGTACAAGTCATTAAAATCCACCATAAGACTGTTAACTACGTCATAGACAAGAGAGACCTACTGGAGAAGAGAGCAGATAATGTGATCAAATAAATATTCACTTTCCTTAATAAGGCAGGCTAAGCTGCAGGGCTTTCCTTAATAAGGCAGGCTAAGCTGCAGGGCTTCCCTGGTGGCTCAGAGGGTAAAGCATGTGCCTGCAAGGTGGGAGACCTTGGTTTGAACCCTGGGTCGGGAAGACCCTTGGAGAAGGAAATGGCAACTGACTTCAGTATTCTTGCCTGGAGAATACCGTAGATGGAGGAGTCTGGTAGGCTACAGTCCATGGGGTTGCAAAAAGTCAGACACGACTGAGAGATTTCACTTTCAATTTCAAGCTGCAGTACACACCAGAGTCTACATTTCTGTCCCTCTCCAGATCCTCTCAGCAGTCTTCCTCTCCGTTCGTCTTTTCAAATTAATCTGTGTAGATCATATTGATGGTCTCTCTCATGGGTTCAATTTTGTTTCCAGAAAGACTGTTCTGAAGTGCCAAGCTCTAGTATCTCATAATGTGACCTTATTTGAATATAGAGCCTTTAAAGAGGTAATCAAGTTAAACTGGTGTCATTAGCATAGGCCTTAATCCAATATGACCAGTATCCTGATAAAAGGGGAAATTCAGACACAGAGAGACATTCATAGAAGAAAGATCATGTAAAGACAGAAGGGGAAGATAGCCATCTACAAGCCAAAAAGAGGGTTTGGTTCAATTCAGTTCAGTCGCTCAGTTGTGTCTGACTCTGCAACCCCATGGACTGAAGCACTCCAGGCTTCCCTGTCTAACACCAACTCCCAGAGTTTACTCAAACTCATGTCCAGAGAGTTGGTGATGGTAACCAACCATCTCATCCTCTGTTGTCCCCTTCTTCTCCCTCCTTCAAACTTTTCCAGCATCAGGGTCTTTTCAAAGGAGTCAGTTATTCACATCAGGTGGCCAAAGTATTGGAGTTTCAGCTTCAGCATCAGTCCTTCCAATGAATATTCAGGACTGATTTACTTTGGGATGGACTGGTTGGACCTTCTTGGAGTCCAGGGGACTCTCAAGAGTCTTCTCCAGCAACATAGTATAAAAGCACCAATTTTTTGGTGCTCAGCTTTCTTTATAGTCCAACTCTCACATCCATACATGACTACTGGAAAAACCATAGCTTTGGCTAGATGGACCTTTGTTGGCAAAGTAATGTATCTGCTTTTTAATATGCTGTCTAGGTTGGTCATAACTTATCATCCAAGGAGCAAGCATCTTTTAATTTCATGGTTGCAGTCACCATCTGCAGTCATTTTGGAGCCCCCAAATTGAAAGTCTCTTACTCTTTCCATTGTTTCACCTTATATGTGCCATGAAGTGACAGGAACAGATGCTATGATCTCAGTTTTTTGAATGTTGAGTTTTAAGAAAACTTTTTTACTCTCCTCCTTTGCTTTCATCAAGAGGCTCTTTAGTTCTTCAATTTATGCTATAAGGGTAGTGTTATGTGCATCAGTTCAGTTCAGTTCACTCACTCAATCATGTCTGGCCCTTTGTGACCTCATGAACCACAGCAGGCCAGGCCTCCTTGGCCATCACCAACTCCCGGAGTTCACTCAAACCCATGTCCATCGAGTCAGTGATGACATCCAACCATCTCATCATCTGTTGTCCCCTTCTCCTACTGCCCTCAATCTTTCCCAGCATCAGGGTCCTTTCCAATGAGTCAGTTAATCATATCAGGTGGCCAAAGTATTGGAGTTTCAGCTTCAACGTCAGTCTTTTCATTGAACACTCAGGATTGATCTGCTTTAGCATGGACTGGTTGGATCTCCTTGCAGTCCAAGGGAACTCTCAAGAGTATTCTCCAACACTACAGTTCAAAAGCATCAATTCTTCAGCACTCAGCTTTCTTTATAGTCCAACTTTCACATCCATACATGATCACTGGAAAAACCATAGCCTTGACTAGATGGGCCGCTGTTGGAAAAGTAATGTCTCTGCTTTTTAATATGCTATCTAGGTTGGTCATAACTTTCCTTTCAAGGAGTAAGCATCTTTTAATTTCATGGCTCAAATCACCATCTGCAGTGATTTTGGAGCCCCTGTTTCCATTGTCAGCCCATCTATTTTCCATGAAGGGATGGGAGTAGATATCATGACCTTAGTTTTCTGAATGTTGAGCTTTACGTCAACTTTTTCACTCTCCTCTTTCATGTTCATCAAGAGGCTCTTTAGTTCTACTTCACTTTCTGTCATAAGGGTGGTATCATCTGCATATCTGAGGTTATTGATACTTCTCCTGGCAATCTTAATCTAACTTGTGCTTCCTCCAGCCCACAGTTTCTCATGATGTACTCTGCATCTAAGTTAAATAAGCAGGGTGACAATATATAGCCTTGATGTTCTCCTTTTCCTATATGAAACCAGTCTGTTGTTCCATGTTCAGTTCTAACTGCTGCTTCTTGACCTGCATACAGATTTCTCAAGAGACAGGTCAGGTGGTCTGGTGTTCCCATCTCTTTAAGAATTTTCCATAATTTGATGTGATCCACACAAAGGCTTTGGCATAGTCAATGAAGCAGAAGCAGATTTTTTTTTTTTCTGGAACTCTCACTTTTGGGAACACATATTTATCTCTTAGCTCTCAGAAGGAACCAAATGGTCTGACACCTTGATCTTAGATGCCTAGCTTGGAGAGTTGTGAGACAGTAAATGTCACTTGTGGAAGCTATCCACTTTGTGGGACTTTGATGAGACAGCACTAGCAAATGAATATAAGCTTCCTTGTCCCCTGACTTTCATGTATTCCATCAATGGGGAACACTGGCAGGAAATTCAGGAGGTCAGAAAGTGGTGTCAGGATCTACACTCCTTGGATGTTCATGTGGTGTCCTAGAGGCTAGCCAGTCCTCCTGCAAAGGTCTGAGCTCCTGGAAGATGCCCCTGGATGGTAGTTTTGCTATGGCCCAGGATAGTATACTATTCCTCTGGGTTCTACCCCCAACCACATATTTATAACAAGTTCTTTGGTTCAATCTTATTCAAGCTATGACAGCTTAAATGCGCTTTCAGCCCAAAACATGAATCTTCTTCAGTCAGCATGCAAGAGAATGGGTAGGTGGTTTAAGGGAGACAGGACTGGAGGTGGCATGTCTCATTTTCATTGGCATTCGGCTGGCTAAAACTTTGTCATGTGAACACACCTAATGGCAAGGGAGCTAGCAAAGGGCTTCTAGCTTTGCATCCAAAAAGAGAAATGACCTAAAACAATGTATACTGGACAGGATGAAAAATCTTTCTAAATGGGAAAATAAGATAACTATCCACCATTGGATATAAAGGAAAAAAAATAATCAGTAGGCACAGTTTATAATATTTAATAGTTTAATTTGAACTACAGTATATTTATATTTCTTTAACTCCTGTCTCTGAGTAGGTGACTGGAAAGAAACTATAAATTAATGCACATCCTATTTACCTACTAAATTATTGTAACTGCTTTAAAATGAATACAATATCATATTACCTATTAGAAATAACTGCTTCATTTCATTGTCTATGACTTAAATTATCCCAACAGATAAACTGTCTTACCTAAAGTATGGGTACACAATGCCTAGGAATGACCAATTGTCTTATCTTCACATTGTAAATCTTGAGCTTCTTATCTGTTTGAGTGGTAGGAAATACCACAAAAATACAGCAGACTGTGCAGTCAAAACACAGAGAAATTTGGAAGAAATATTACTTTATATATGTGTTTATATATATATATATATATATGTAAACACACACACATATATACATACTGGAACAGTGTTACCACAGGAAACATCAAAGTTTTGAGTTTTGAAGATATTAATAATAAAGCAAGGACTTGGCATGTGTCAATCAAGAGAGTAGTGTTTTAACTCAGGGTACAAGAAAGTTGGTGAGGTAGAAAAGAAAATAAATAAATCATTTAATTACTTTAAAAAAATAAAGATTTCTTTCTATAATGAAATTTGTGCATAATTTCATTAAAGTTTTCATTAATTGCTGTCAGTAATATCATGTATGGATGTGAGAGTTGGACGATGAAGAAAGCTGACCCCCGAAGAATTGATGCATTTGAACTGTGATGTTGGAGAAGATTCTTGAGAATTCCTTGGACTGCAAGAAAATCAAACCAGTCCATCCTAACGGAGATCAGTCCTGAGTGCTCTTTGGAAGGACTGATGTTGAAGCTGAAACTCCAATATTTTGGCCACCTCATGCGAAGAGTTGACTCATTGGAAAAGACCATGATGCTGGGAAGGATTGGGGGCAGGAGGAGAAGGGGAAGACAGAGGATGAGATGGCTGGATGGCATCGCCGATTCATTAGACATGGGTTTGGGTAGACTCCAGGACTTGGTGATGGACAGGGAGGCCTGGCGTGCTGTGGTTCATGGGGTCGCAAAGAGTCAGACATGACTGAGCTACCAAACTGAACTGAATATCAAGTAAAACATGCCAATAGAACAACAACTTTATTGATACTTCAACAAAATAAAGAATGAGCAATTGATTCTAATTCTAAATTCTAATGATATTTATAGACTCAGCAAAATGTCCATGTAACCAAAACCAACTTTTCTTTCCTTTACCTTAATGGTGTATATATATTTATTCAACATAAACTATAATTAATAGGAGTGAAATGTTTTCATTTAATTTTTTAAAAATATAAATTTATTTATTTTAATTGGAGGCTAATTACTTTACAATATTGTGGTGGTTTTCACCATATGTTGACATAAAACAGCCATGGGTGTACATGTGTTCCCCATCTTGACCCTCCCTCCCACCTCCCTCCCCATCCCATCCCTCAGGGTCATTTCAGTGCACCTGCCCTAAGCACCCTGTCTCATGCATCAAACCTGGACTGGGGATCTATTTCATATATGGTAAAGTACATGTTTCAATGTTATTCTCTCAAATCATCCTACCCTTGTCTTCTCCCACAGCTTCCAAAAGACTGGTTTTTACATCTGTGTCTCTTTTGCTGTCTCACATACAGGGTCATCATTACCATCTTTCTAAATTCCATATATATGGGTTAATGTATTGCTGTTTTTCTTTCTGATTTACTTCACTCTGTATAATAGGCTCCGATTTCATCCACCTCATTAGAACTGATTAAAATGCATTCTTTTTAATAGCTGAGTAATATTCCATTGTGTATATGTACCACAGCTTTCTTACCCATTCATCTGCCAACGGACACCTAGGTTACTTCCAGGTCCTAGGTATTTTAAACTGTGCTGTGATGAAAATTGGGGTACATGTGTCTCTTTCAATTCTGGTTTCCTCAGTGTGTATGCCCAGCAGTGGGATTGCTGGGTCATATGGCAGTTCTATTTTCAGTTTTTTAAGGAATCTCCACACTGTTCTTCATAGTGGCTGTACTAGTTGGCATTCCCACCAACAGTGTAATAGTGTTCCCTTTTCTCCACACCGTCTCCAGCATTTATTGCTTGTAGACTTATGCATAGCAGCCATTCTGACTGGCGTGAAATGGTACCTCATTGTGGTTTTGATCTGCATTTCTCTGATAGTGAATGATGTTGAGCATCTTTTCATGTGTTTGTTAGTCATCTGTAAGTCTTGTTTGGAGAAATGTCTGTTTAGTTCTTTGGCCCATTTATTGATTGGGTCGTTTAGTTTTCTGGAATGGAGCTGCAGGAGTTGCTTGTATATTTTTAAGATTAACTCTTTTCCAGTTGCTTCGTTTGCTATTATTTTCTCTTATTCTGAAGCCTGTCTTTTCACCTTGCTTATAGTTTCCTTTGTTGTACAAAAGCTTTTCATTTTAATTAGGTCCCATTTGTTTATTTTTGCTTTTATTTCCAATATTCTGAGAGGTGGGTCATGAGGGTCTTGCTGTGATTTATGTCGGAGAGTGTTTTGCCTATGTTTTACTCTAGGAGTTTTATAGTTTCTGGACTTATGTTTAGATCTTTGATCCATTTTGAGTTTATTTTTGTGTATGGTGTTAGAAAGTGTTCTAGTTTCATTCTTTTACAAGTGGCTGTCCAGTTTTCCCAGCACCACTTGTTAAAGAGATTGTCTTTTCTCCATTGTATATTCTTGCCTCCTTTGTCAAAGATAAGGTGTCTGTAGGTGTGTGGATTTATCTCTGGGCTTTCTATTTTTTGATCTATATTTCTGTCTTTGTGCCAGTACCATATTGTCTTGATGACTGTGGCTTTGTAGAAGAGCCTGAAGTCAGGTAGGTTGACTCCTCCAGTTCCATTCTTCTTTCTCAAGATTGCTTTGACTATTCGAGATTTTTTGTATTTCCATACAAATTGTAAAATTATTTGTTCTAGTTCTGTGAAAAATTCTGTTGGTAGCTTGATAGGGATTGCATTGAATCTATAGATTGCTTTGGGTAATATACTCATTTTCACTATATTAATTCTTCCAATCCATGAACATGGTATATTTCTCCATCTATTTGTGTCCTCTTTGGTTTCTTTCATCAGTGTTTTATAGTTTCTTTATATGTAGTTCTTTTCTTTCTTTATATTCCTAAGTATTTTATTCTTTTCATTGCAATGGTGAATGGAATTGTTTCCATAATTTCTCTTTCTGTTTTCTCATTGTTAGTGTATAGGAATGAAAGGGATTTCTGTGTGTTGATTTTATATTCTGTGACTTTATTATATTCATTGATTAGCTCTAGTAATTTTCTAGTGGAGTCTTTAGGGTTTTCTGTGTAGAGGAGCAAGTCATCTGCAAACAGTGAGAGTTTACTTCTTCTTTTCCAATCTTGATGCCTTTTACTTCTTTTTCTGCTCTGATTGCTGTGACCAAAACTTCCAAAACTATGTTGATTAGTAATGGTGAGAGTGGGCACCCTTGTCTTGTTCCTGACTTTAGGGAAAATGCTTTCAATTATCACCAATGAGGATAATGTTTGCTGTGGGTTTGTCATATATAGCTTTTATTATGTTGAGGTATGTTCCTTCTATTCCTGCTTTCTGGAGAGTTTTTATCATAATTGGATATTGAATTTTGTCAAAGGCTTTTCCTGCATCTATTGAGATAATCATATGGTTTTTATCTTTCAATTTGATAATGTGGTGTATTGCATTGATTGATTTGCAGATACTGAAGAATCCTTGCATCCCTAGGAATAAAGCCCACTTGGTCATGATGTATGATCTTTTTAATATGTTGTTGGATTTTGTTTGCTAGAATTTTGTTAATGATTTTACATATATGTTCATCAGTGATATTGGCCTGTAGTTTTCCTTTTTTGTGGCATCATTGTCTGCTTTTTGTATTAGGGTGATGGTGGCCTCATAGAATGAGTTAGGAAGTTTACCCTCCTCTGCAATTTTCTGGAAGAGTTTGAGTAGTATAGGTGTTAGCTCTTCTCTGAATTTTTGGTAGAATTCATCTGTGAAGCCATCTGGTCCTGGGCTTTGTTTGCTGGAAGATTTCTGATTACAGTTTCAATTTCCGTGCTTGTGATAGGTCTGTTAATATTTTCTATTTCTTCCTGGTTCAGTTTTGGAAAGTTTTACTTTTCTAAGAATTATCCATTTCTTCCACATTGTCCATTTTATTGGCATATAGTTGCTGACAGTAGTCTCTTATGATCCCTTGTATTTCTGTTTTATCGATTGTGATTTCTCTATTTTCATTTCTAATTTTGTTTATTTGATTCTCTCCCTTTGTTTCTTGATGAATCTGGCTAATGATTTGTTGATTTTATTTATCTTCTCAAAGAACCAGTTTTTAGCTTTGTTGATTTTTGCTATGGTCTCTTTTGTTTATTTTGCATTTATTTCTGCCCTAATTTTAAAGATTTCTTCCCTTCTACTAGCCCTGGGGTATTTCATGTCTTCCTTTTCTAGTTTCTTTAGGTGTAGTGTTAGGTTATTTATTTGACTTTTCTCTTGTTTCTTGAGGTAAGCCTATATTACTATGATCCTTCCCCTTAGCACTGCTTTTACAGTGTCCTATAGGTTTTGGGTATTCATTTTCATTCATTTCTATGCTTATTTTGATTCTGTTATTGATTTCTCCTGTGATTTGTTGGTTATTCAGCAGCATGTTGTTCAGCCTCCATATGTTGGAAGTTTTAATAGTTTTTCTCCTGTAATTGACATCTAATCTTACTGCATTGTAGTCAGAAAAGAAGCTTGGAATGATTTCAATTTTATTTAAATTTACCAAGGCTAGATTTATGGCCCAGGATATTATCTATCCTGGAGAATGTTCCACGTGCACTTGAGAAAAAGGTGATTTTCATTGTTGAGGTGTGAAATGACCTATGGATATCAATTAGGTCTACTTGGTCTATTGTATCATTTAAAGTGTGTGTTTCCTTGTTAATTTTCTGTTTAGTTGATCTATCCATAGTTGTGAGTGGGGTATTAAAGTTTCCCACTATTATTGTGTTATTGTTAATTTCCCCTTCCATACTTGTTAGCATTTGCCTTACATATTGCTGTGCTCCTATGTTGGGTTCATATATATTTATAATTGTTATATCTTCTTCTTGGATTGATCCTTTGATTATTATGTAGTGTCCTTCTTTGTCTCTTTGCACAGCCTTTATTTTAAAGTCTATTTTTTCTTATATGAATATTGCTACTCCTGCTTTCTTTTGATTTCTATTCGCATGGAATATCTTTTTCCAGCCCTTCACTTTTAGTCTGTATGTGTCCCTTACTTCGAAGTGGGTCTCTTGTAGACAACATATACAGGGGTCTTGTTTTTGTGTCCACTCAGCCAGTCTTTGTCTTTTGGTTGGGACATTCAACCCATTTACATTTAAGGAAGTTATTGATAAGTATGATCCCAATTGCCATTTACTTTGTTGTTTTGGGTTCAAGTTTATACATCCTTTCTGTGTTTCCTGTTTAGAGAAGATCCTTTAGCATTTGTTGGAGAGCTGGTTTGGTGGTGCTGAATTCTCTCAGCTTTTGCTTGTCTGTAAAGCTTTTGATTTCTCTTTCATATTTGAATGAGATCCTTGCTGGGTACAGTAATCTGGGTTGTAGGTTTTTCTCTTTCATCACTTTAAGTATGTCCTGCCGTTCCTTTCTGGCCTGAAGAGTTTCTATTGAAAGATCAGCTGTTATCCTTGTGGGGATCCCTTTGTGTGTTATTTGTTGTTTTTCCCTTGCTCCTTTTAATATTTGTTCTTTGTGTTTGATCTTTGTTAATTTTATTAATATGTGTCTTGGGGTGTTTTGCCTTGGGTTTATCCTGTTTGAGACTCTCTGGGTTTCTTTGACTTGGATGGCTGTTTCCATTCCCATTTTATTATCTCCTCAAGTATTTTCTCATGTCCTTTCTTTTTGTCTTCTTCTTCTGGGACTCCTATGATTCGAATGTTGGGGTGTTTAACATTGTTCCAGAGATCTCTAAGGTTGTCCTCATTTCTTCTAATTCTTTAATCTTTTCCTCTCTGCTTCATTTATTTCTACCATTCTACCCTCTACCTCACTTATCCTATCTTCTGCCTCTGTTATTCTACTTTTGGTTCCCTTCAGAGTGTTTTTGATCTCATTTATTGCATTATTCATTATATATTGACTCTTTTTTTATTTATTCTAGATCCTTTGTTAAACACTGCTTGCATCTTCTCAATCCTTGTTTCCAGGCTAGCTACCTGTAACTCCATTTTGTTTTCAAGATTTTGGATCATTTTCACTATCATTATTCAGAATTCTTTATCAGGTAGACTCCCTATCTCTTCCTCTTTTGTTAGGTTTGGTGGCTGTTTATACTTTTCTTTTACATGCTGAGTATTCCTCTGCCTTTCCATCTTGTTTACATTGCTGTGTTTGGGGTGGCCTTTCTGTATTCTGGCAGTTTGCGATTCCTTTTTATTGTGGAGGTTCCTCACTGTGGGTGGGGTTGGATGGGTAGCTTGTCAAGGTTTCCCAGTTAGTGAAGCTTGTGTCAGTGTTCTGGTAGGTGGAGCTGGATTTCTTCTCTCTGGAGTGCAATGGAGTATCCAGTGGTCAGTGTTGCGATATCAGTGGGTTTGGTGTGACTTTGGGCAGCCTGTATATTGAAGCTCAGAGCTATGTTCCTGTGTTGCTAGAGAATTTGTGTGGTATCTCTTGCTCTGTAACTTGTTGGCTCTTGGGTGATGCTTGGTTTTAATGTAGGTATGGCGGCTTTTGGGTGAGCTATTATCAATTAATGTTACCTGGAGTTAGGAGTTCTCTGGTGTTCTCAGGTTTTGGACTTAAGCCTCTGGTTTTCAGTGTTATTCTTACAGTAGCCTCAAAACTTCTCCATTTATACAGCACCGATGATAAAACATCTAGGTTAATGATGAAAAATTTCTCCACAGTGAGGGACACCCAGAGATCTTCACAGAGTCACATGGAGAAAAGAAGAGAGAGGAGGGAGATAGAGGTGACTGGGAGGAGAAGAGAGGGAGTCAAAAGGGGAGAGAGCAAGAGAGCCAGTAATCACTGCCATATGTGCTCTTCCCAGTCTGGACCCCTCAGAGATGTTCACGGAGTTCAGAGAGAAAAGAGGGAAGAAGGAGACAGAGTTGGCCAGGTGGAGAAGAGGGAGAATCAAAAGGAGAGAGAGAAAGATCCAGTCAGTAATCAGTACCTTAAGTGTTCTCCATAGCCCAGAACACACAAAGAGATTCACAGAGTTGGGTAGAGAAGAGAAGGGGGAGTTAGGAGACAGAGCCGACCTGGTGGAGAAAAATTAGAGTCATAAGGGGGAGAGAGCAATCAAGCCAGTAATCTCATTGCCAAATAAGAATGAGTACTGAAGACTGGGATCTTAAAGGTGCAAAATTGATTGAAAAAAAAAAACAAAAAGCAAAGATTAAAAATCTCGAGTAGAGTTTACATTCTCAAAAATACAATATTAATAAAAGTGACAAAAATTATAGTATACATACATACATATATATATATGTATGTATATGAAGTTTGCTTTAAAAATAGGGTCTCTTTTTCAGGGTAATAATAGGTTATAAAATGAAAATTAAAGGAGTAACAGAGGACATAAAAATTTTAAAATGATAATAGTAAAAATATACCTAGGAATTTCTCTGGAACTGTTGTGGACAGTGTGGGGTCAGCTCATTTTCAGATAGTTCCTTGATCAGACTTATCCTTTTTCACAAGATCTGTAGGCCCCTTCCTATGTAGTCGGTGCTAACTATAAGGTTTTAATCTGTTGCACCTGTCACTCCCAAAGCAGTTCCCTCTGTTTACTTTAGCTTCTTTGTGTGCTGGTCTCTTCAGTGTCTAATTTCTGCCCTGACACAAGGGGGCGATGGTGGTCACTTTTTTAGGCTCACTTGTTCAGTCGTGCTGTGCGGAGGGAGGAACACTGCAAAGAGATATCACTGGCGTGTGTGGGGAGTGCTCGCAGTGTTTCAGCCGCACTGGGTTTGCCCCCGCTCACGGCATGTGTGCTTTCATGGTCTACACTGCTCAGGCTCTAGGTTTCTTTGCAGGGATCTGTCTGATGCAGGCCCTGGATTGAGTGCACTTTCCACGTCTCAGCCTCTCAGGCTCAGGTTCTCAGGTACTCCACAAAGGCTCAGACTCTGTTGGGCCTGCGTCTTGTGCCTGTCCCAGGTCTAAGCAGCTCAGGTAACCAGGTGCTTGGTGAGAGCAGTCACCCCCAGATTGGGGGGTGCATCTTATTGCCTCCCCCATCTCAGCCGCTGGGTTTTCTGGGTGTATAATGGGTGCACCTTCTCAGGTGTGCCGTGTGTCTCTTCTGGGGAGCTGATCTCTGGCTGTGGCCCTCTAAGCAGATGTCAATCATCCAGAATCCCAAGAAGTCTTGGTTAGCAACAAAGCCTGCTTGCAGTTTGGTAGAGGATGCCCCTCTGGGGCTGTGATTGCTCCTTTCTGCCCTCGCCTGCCTGTCTCCAGTGGGAGATGGGCTGGTCCATAGCCAGCTAGCTCTGCTCAGTCCTTTGTTCCGTGAGCGGGCCTGGCAATGTCTTAGGTTAGGGCTTTTCGCTGGATAGGTCTCTCTCTCTCTCTCTCTCTCTCTCTTTCTCTCTCTCTGGCTATCCCACAGTCTGGATTGCTATCTCTCCTTAGTGTCCTCAGATTGCTCTCCGGGCATTCAGGCCCTTGCTTACCCTAAGCAACGTGGCCTGTGCTTGCTAGTGACAGATGCGAGCATCTGGGCTGCTGGGAGCCTGTCTCTGCTGGGAGTTACCATTAGGCACATAATCTGTGGGGTTTATTTATTTATTTATTTATTTTTCCTCCTGGTTATGTCACCCTCTGAGATTCCAAGACTCACCACAGACCCTCCAGTGAGAGTGATTCCTGGTGTTTGGAAACTTCTCTCTTTTTTAAAACTCCCTTCCTGGGACGGATCTCAGTCCCTATTTCTTTTGTCTCTCTTTTGATCTTTTATATTTTGTCCTACCTTCTTTCAAAGACAGTGGGCTGCCTTTCTGGGTGCAGTTGTCTTGTGAAATTTGCTCAGCATTCAAATGTTCTTTTGATGAATTTGTGGGGGTAGAAAGTGGTCTCCCTCTCCTATTTCTCCACCATCTTAGGACCACCCTGTCATTTAATTTTGTAAAGAGGATTTAAAGTGTAATTTATATAGGACAGTTCATGCAAATAGGAATTAAGCATTTTTAAAATTGTAATTTTAAATCAACTTATATGAATACTCCAGTAGATTATCATCTATCTTTTAGAAATTTTAAGATACAAGTTAAAATAATCAACCATTTAAAAGGAGGACATTTCTGATTATTTTATTTGAATATCTAAAAACATATTGCCTATTAAAATTACAGAAATTAATATCAACAATTACTGCTATTATTCATAATTTTAGTGAAAGCAGAGGCACAGAGCTAATTTTAGTTGTACTTAATATATGCATAAAACATGAGATTTTTTTTTTCTTTAAGCAAAGCTTTAGTAATTAATCTATGGAAACTAAGGTTGAAACTATGTAGGTGAGTTTGGGCATATTTTAGATGGACATTACTGCAAGCAGCATCTGGCAGCTCTGTGCTTATGCATTTATGGGGAATCTTTCAAATGCATGCATTCTTGCCACACACACAAGACATAAAAACTCAAAATACACAAAGGACAAAAGCCTGAGTCCTTTTTCAGAAAAAGATAATTTCAAAATACATTTTTGAGCACCTTTTAAAACAAGATAACATTATAGGCTCGAAATAGACAAGTTCATAAATTAGAGTTGGCTTCTTCCATCCAAGTGCATGCTCTCAGTGAATAAGAAATGGTGGATGAATCCTAACAATTCAAGGACAACTACTAAGCCATCCAAGAGCATGGTTCTTTAGAGGCACAACTCTCTATGGAAACAAAGACTCAGTTCAGTTCAGTTGCTCAGTCATGTCTGACTCCTTGCGACCACATGAACTGCAGTACGCCAGGCCTCCCTGTCCATCACCAACTCCCGGAGTCCACCCAAACCCATGGCCATCAAGTTGATGATGCCATCCTGCCATCTCACCCTCTGTCGTCCCCTTCTCCTCCTGCCCTCAATCTTTCCCATCATCAGGGTCCTTTCCAATGAGTCAGCTTTTTGCATCAGGTGGCCAAAGTATTGGAGTCTCAGCTTCAACATCAGTCCTTCCAATAAACACCCAGGACTGATCTCCTTTAGGATGGACTGGTTGGATCTCCTTGTAGTCCAAGGGACTCTCAAGAGTCTTCTCCAACACCACAGCTCAAAAGCATCAATTCTTCAGCACTCAGCTTTCTTTATAGTCCAACTCTCACATCCATACACGACCACTGGAAAAACCATACCCTTGACTAGATGGACCTTTGTTGGAAAAGTAATGTCTCTGCTTTTTAATATGCAGTAAAAGTTGGTCATAACTTTCCTTCCAAGGAGTAAGTGTGTTTTAATTTCATGGCTGCAATCACCATCTGAAATGATTTTGGAGCCCAGAAAAATAAAGTCTGCCACTGTTTCCACTGTTTCCCCATCTATCTGCCATGAAGTGATGGGACGAGATGCCATGATCTTAGTTTTCTGAATGTTGAGCTTTATGCCAACTTTTTCACTCTACTCTTTCACTTTCATCAAGAGGCTCTTTAGTTATTCTTCACTTTCTGCCATAAGGGTGGTGTCATCTACATATCTGAGTTTATTGATATATCTCCCAGCAATCTTAATTCCAGCTTGTGCTTCCTCCAGCCCAGTGTTGAAAAAACAAAGATTTGTTGAAAATGCAGGATTTAACATATGACCATTTATTACCCATGTTCTTTAATTTGCCTTGATTTAGATGTTGAATTGTGCTTACCCTTGATAAGAGAAGGAGCTTCCCATGCACTTCCCTGATTGCTCAGATTGTAAACAATCTGCCTGCAATGCAAGAGACCCAGATACAATACCTAGATCAGGTCCACAGGGCTGCAAAAGTGTCAGATATGGCTGAACAACTTAACCTTGATAAAAGAGGGACTCTGAGGGAAATGACTTAGAGTTGAAAATTCCTACTACTTGAATTTTCCTGCTATTTAATATACAGCTTGACTCACAGCCTCTCTTTCTGGCTGTCTCACTGTCTTCTTAATCTGCTGAGAAGTGAATTCTGTCGCCTGTGCTGATATAAACATAGATGAGACTTCCCTACTGGTCCAGTTGTTAAGACTCGGTATTTTCAATGCAGGAACAATAGATTCGATCCCTGGTTAAGGAACTAGGAACCTATATTCTCTACAGTGTATCAAATTTCATTTTTTAATTTAAAAATAAGCATAACCAAAAACAAATAAAGTGAGTAGCTGATAAATTTAACATTACATATTAGAATACAGAGACTAAAGAAAGGTCTTACCAAAATATATAAAACAATGTTATGCCAGTCATTATTTTGCAATAGTGTATAATAATTAAATGTAAAATTAAAGATTTGGGTTGTCTTATTAAAGGAAAGTACCGATTTTTTTTGTAACTTTACACTTTTTGTTTTGTATCGGATATAGCCAAATAACAATATTGTGGTAGTTTCAGGTGAAAAGTGAGGGGACTCAGCCATACATGTACATGTATCCATTCTCCCCCAAACCCACCTCCTATGTTAGGCTGGCACATAACATTGAGTAGAGTTCCACAACATGTCTTTGTTGGTTATCCATTTGAAATATAGCAGTGTGTATATGATCTTCCCAAAGTCTCTAACTATCTCTTCCACCCAGAAGCCATAAGTTCATTTCTAAGTCTGTGAGTAAGGAGTTCATTTGCATCGTTTTAGATTCCACATGGGGGGATGTCATATGATATTTCTCCTTCTATATCTGATTTACTTCAATATGACACTAAGTCCATCCATATTGCTGCAAATGTCATTATTTCATTCTTTATAATGGCTGAGTAATATTCATATACCACATCTTCTTTATCCATTCCTCCGTTGACGGATGTTTAGGTTGCTCCCATGTCTTGGCTATTGTAAACAGTGCTGAAATGAATGTTGGGCTGTACATATCCTTTTGGATTATGTTTTTCTCCAGGTATAGGCCCAGGAATGGGATTGCAGTGTCATATGATAGCTTTACTTTTAGGTTTTAAGGAATTTCCATACTCTTCTCCATAGTGGTTTTAACAATTTACATTCCAACCAGCAGTGCAAGAAGATTCCCTTTCCCCATACTTTTTCAAGCATTTGCTGTTTGTGGGGTTTTTGATGAGATTCATTCTGACTGGTGTGAAGTAATATATCATTGTAGTTCTGATTTGCATTTCTCTAATAACTAGTGATGTTGAATATCTTTTCTTGTGCCATTGGCCATCTGTATGTGCTCTTTGGAGAAATGTCTATTCAGGTATTCTACTCATTTTTGGAGTGGGTTGTTTGTTTTGATGCTATTAAATATCATAACCTGTTTGTAAATTTTAGAGACTAATTCTTTATTGGTCATGTCATTTGTAAATATTTTTTCCCAATCTGTAGGTTGTCTTTTTGTTTTGTTTATCGCTTCCTTTGCTGTGCAAAAGGAAGTAGGTTCTATATGTTAAGTTCTATATGTTTATTTTTGCTTCTATGTCAATTATTCTGGGAGATGAATCAAGAAGATGTTGTGATTTATGTCAGAAAATGTTCTGCTTAGGTTTTTCTGTAGAAGTTTTATAGTGTCTGGTCTCACATTTAGGTCTTTAATCCATTTTGAGCTTATTTTTTGTGTATGGAGTTAAGCCATGATCTAATTTCATTTTGTTTTTTCCAAGTGGCTGTCCAGTTTTCTAAGCAGCATTTGTTCAAGAGACTGTCTTTTCAACATTGTGTAGTCTTGCCACTTTTGTCATGAATTAATTGATTATACGAACATAGGCTTATTTCCTGGTTTCTATACTCTTCTATTGATATGTATTTCTATTTTTGTGCTAGTACCATACTATTTTGATGACTTTGGCTTTGTAGTTAAGTCTGAAGTCAGGAAACCTGAGTCTTCCCACTTCATTTTTCTTTTTCAAGATTGCTTTGGTTATTCAGAGTCTTTTATGTCTCCATAAAAATTTTGACATAGCTTGTTCTAGTTCTGTGGGGGAAAAAATGTCATTGGTAATTTGATAGGATATGTAGATTGAATATGTAGATTGGGTGGAGTAGTACAGTCATTTTGACACTATTGATTCTCCCCATCCACAAACATGGCATATCTTTCCATCCGTTTATGTCTTCTTCAGTTTCTTTCTTCAGCACGTTATAATTTTCAGAGTATAGATTTTTGTCTTTTTAGGTAGACATTTCCTAGGTATTTTATTCTTTTTGATGCAATGATAAACTGAATTGCTTCTTGAATTTCTCTTTCTGTTCTTTCATTGTTAGTATATAGAAATCTGACCGATTTCTCTGTATTAACTTTGTAACCTGCAACTTTCACCAAAATCACTGATGAGTTCTAATAGTTTTCTGGTAGCATGTTTAGGATAGTCTATGTATAGTATCATGTCATCTGCAAACACCTTCATTTTATCTTCTTTACAATTTGGATTTCCTTTGTCTCTCTTTCTTCTCTGGTTACTTTAGCTAGAACTTCCAAAACTATGTTGAATAAAAGTGGTGAGAGTAGACATACTTTTCTTCTCCCTTATCTTAGAGGGGTCAGCTTTACACCCTGGAAATACCTTTTCCTGTTGTCTTACTTTCAGTCTGTAAGTGTCCATAGGTCTCCTATAGACAATATATATATGCATTTTGTTTTCTGATCCACCCAGTCAATATCTTTTAGTTAGTGCAATTTTATTAATTGTTTTGGGTTTATTTTATGTAAGTATTTTCTTTCTCTTGTGTTTCTTGTCCAGAAAAGTTTAGCATTTGTTGTAAAATTGGTTTAGTGTTGCTGAATTCTCTTAACTTTTTTCTTGTCCGGAAAGCTTTTGATTTCTCCATCAAATCTCATTGAAAGTCTGCCTGGGTTAGTATTCTTGGTTGAAGATTCTTCACTTTCATCACTTGGAATATATCACACCATTCTTTTCTGCCTTGTAGAGTTTCTGTTGAGAATTTGGCTGATAACCTCATGAGATTTCCATTGTATATTATCTGTCTTTTTCCACTTGTTGCTTTTAATGTTTTATCTTTGTGTTTAATTTTTGTCGGTTTGATTACTATATGTCTTGGTGTGCTCCTCCTTGGGCTTATCCTGCCTGGGACTCTTCAATTCCTGGTGTTGGTTGACTATTTGTTTTACTATGTGGGGAAGTTTTCAGCTATTATCTCTTTAAATAATTTTGTGGGTCCGAAAGTGAAGTCTCTGTTTCCCACTGTCTTGTGGGAGTCCTGTAATCAAATCCCACTGGTTTTCCAAGTCAGATTCCCTGGGGATTCCCAATCCCTTTTCTGGATCTGTAGGCTTGGAAGCCTGATATGGAGCCTAGAACCTTCCCAACAGTGTCAGAACTTCTTTGGTATTATTCTTCTTCAGTTTGTGGGTGGCCAATACAGCAGGCATCAGGTTTCCTTTTATTGTACTTGTGCTCTTCCTACTTTCTTGTTGTGGCTTCTCTTTTGTTTTTGGATGTGGAGTTTCTTTCTTTCTTTCTTTCTTTCTTTGATAGGTTCTAGTGTCTTCTTGTCTATGGTTGTTCAACAGCTAGTTGAGATTTTGGTGCTGTCTCAGGAGATGAGTCCATGTTCTTCTACTCCACCATCTTGAACCAATCTTGAGAAACTTACAATATTGGAGACAATTGCTGAATAATAAGTTTAATTCTCATCAATATGAAAAACTATGATTCAGTTGAGTGTGTTTTGAAATGCTAGACATGATACACTGAATTTAAACCTTTACTTTTTTAAAATTTTTTCAGTATAACAATACAATGTAATTAACTTACTAAATCAGTGTCAGGAAAGTCAAATGTTGGGAGTCAATTGGGTAATGGAAGTTGAACTCACTTTTTAAAAATATTTAAAGTGATCATCATTATTATTTGTAAAAATTGACACAAGTCAACTCCTTTCATAAATATTTTAGATTCCCTTCAAAAGTTAAAATGATTTATTTCTTTAAATATTATTTCTAAAGTTGCTTCTAACAGTGGAAAATGATTTTATTGCAAAGAATTGCAAAGCAAAAATCATATATTTGCTTTAATGTGAATTCACATTGTATGTTCAATGGAATGGATTCAGAATCAAAAGCCTAGTCTCTACAGTCAGCCTTACAAATCCACAGATGCTGAATCTGTGAATACAGAGGGCTGTTTTTACAACATGATTTACAGTAAGGGACATTCAGCATCTGTAAGTTTTCGTGTGAAGGGTAGTGCCTGGAATAAATCCCCTTTGGACACCAAGAGATGACTACCTTTCTTCAGTTGTGAATTATTAGTTTTAAAATATGTAAATGTGTTCTGTTGACATCAAAATTATCAAAAAGGATCATCTTTTTGCTAGGATGGACTGTTTTTATAACCAGAAGATATTAAAGATAGTAGGCTTCAAGTTAAATCAGTATAATGATAGCAAAGTAAAGTTGTAAAGTAGTATTCTAACTGGACAGTAAGGCACATGGTACAAAGGGTTTTCATAGTTCATTTCCTAGAGCCTACAAAGCGTGGTTTGATACACATATTATTCATGTCATTCACATGATTTTCTCTACAGGTCCTTATACTTGAAGCCATCAGTTACCTGCTGTTCACCTTCTGTGTGACCTTGAAGGTTGCTTTGTTAAAGCCTCATTGAGCAATACATGTCATTAGAGCTGCATCCATCAATTCAGTAGCAGAAAAATTCTAGTAAAGAGTGAATTGTTAATTCCTCTATAATCCTGTCTGACATGTTGATTTCTGTGGTAACAAGTCATTAATGACTGATTACCATGCTCCTGTGAAGAAACACTGCTAATGATTTGACCAAATTCATGCAAAATTCTTTAGGTTTCTTTTTTTCTAGAAAAAAAAACAATTTCTAGAAGAAGATATACTTTTGAAATATTTTATTAAATGATGTGGGGATATTACTATCTTCATTACTTCCATCATAGTTTGGCCCCAGGTAAATAGCAGGGAGGAAACAAAGTTCCACCCATCAACGGAAAACTGGATTAAAGATTTACTGAGCATGATCCCACCCATCAGAACAAGATCCAGTTTGCCCAACAGTCAGTCTCTCTGATCAGGAAGATTCCATAAGCCTTTTATCTTTCTCCATCAGAGGGCAGACAGACTGAAAGCAAACACAGAAAACCAAACAATCTAAACACACGGACCATAGCCTTGTCTAATTCAATGAAACTATGAGCCATGCTGTGTAGGGCCACCCAAGATGGACGGGTCATGGGGGAGACTTCTGACAAAATGTGGTCCACTGGAGAAGGGAATGGCAAACTACTTCAGTGTTCTTGCCTTGAGAACCCTATGAACATTATGAAAAGGAAAAAGAGATGACACTGAAAGATGAACTGCTCAGGTCAGTAGGTACCCAATATGCTACTGGAGATCAGTGCAGAAATAACTCCAGAAAGGTTGAAAGGATGGAGCCAAAGCAAGAACAACACTCAGTTGTGGATGTGACTGGTGATGGAAGCAAGGTACAATGCTATAAAGGGCAATATTGCATAGGAACCTGGAATATTAGGTACATGAATCAAGGCAAATTGGAACTGGTCAAACAGGAGATGGCAAGAGTGAACATCAAAATTTTAGGAATTAAAGAACTAAAATGGAATATAATGGGTGAATTTAACTTGGATGACCACTATATCTATGATTGTGGGCAAGAACCTCTTAAGAGAAATGGAGTAGGCATTATAGTCAACAAAAGAGTCTGAAATGCAGTAGTTGAATGCAATCTCAAAAACAACAGAATAATCTCTGTCTGTTTCCAAGGCAAACCATTTGATATCGTGATAATCCAAGTCTACGCCCTGAACAATAATGCGGAAGAAGCTGAAGTTGAATGGTTCTATGAAGATCCGCCAGACCTTTTAGAACTAACACTCAGAAAAAATGTCCTTTTCATTATAGGGGACTACAATGCAGATGTAGGAAGTCAAGAAACACCTGGAGGAACAGGCAAATTTGCCGTTGGAGTACAGGAAGATGAAGGACAAAGGCTAATAGAGTTTTGCCAAGAGAAAGCACTGATCATAGCAAACATCTTCTTCCAAAAACACAAAAGAAGACTCTATACATAAACATCACCAGATGGTCAAGAGAGAATCAAATTGATTATATTCTTTGCAGATAAAGATGGAGAAGGTTTATACAGTCAGCACAAACAAAGCTAAGAGCTGACTGTGGCTCAGATCAAGAATTCCTTATTGCAACATTCAGATGTAAATTGAAAAAATTAGGAAAAACCACTAGATCATTCTAGTATGACCTAAATCAAATTACTTATGATTATATAGTGGAACTGAGAAATAGATTTAAGTGACTAGATCACATAGAGGGCGTGATGAACCAAAGAGGAAGGTTTGTGACATTGTACAGGAGACAGGGAGTAAGACCATTCCCAAGAAAAAGAAATGCAGAAAAGCAAAATGGTTGTCTGAGGAGGCCTTACAAATAGCTGTGAAAAGAAGAGAAATGAAAGGCAAAGGAAAAAAGGAAAGTTATACCCATTTGAATGCAGAGTTCCAAAGAATCACAAGGAGAGATAGGATAGCCTTTCTCAGTGATCTATGCAAAGATATAGAGGACAATGAAATAGGAAAGACCAGCGCTTTCTTAAAGAAAATTAGAAATACCAAAGGAATATATCATGCAAAGATGGATTCAATAAAGGACAGAAATTATATGGACCTAACAGAGGCAGAAGTTATTAAGAAGAGGTGACAAGGATACACAGATGAAATGTAAAAAAAAAGATCTTAATGATACAGATTATCATGATGATATGATATTATCATGATGATATGATGATTCCAGAGCCAGACATCCTGGAATGTGAAGTCAAGTGGGACTTAGGAAGCATCGCTATGAACAAAGCTAGTGGAGGCGATGGAATTTCAGTTGAGCTGTTTCAAATCCTAAAAGATGATGCTCTGCAAGTGCTTCACTCAATATTCCAGCAAATTTGGAAAACTCAGCAATGGCCACAAGACTGGAAAAGGTCAGTTTACATGCCTATCCCAAAGACAGGCAATGCCAAAGAAGGCTCAAACTACCGCACAACTGCACTCATTTCACACGCTAGTAAAGTAATGCTCAGCATTCTCCAAGCCAGGCTTCAACAATACATGAACCGTGAACTTCCAGATGTTCAAGCTCATTGTAGTAAAGGCAGAGGAACCAGAGATCAAATTACCAACATCTGCTGGATTATCAAAAAAGCAAGAGAGTTCCAGAAAAACATCTATTTCTGCTTTATTGACTATGCCAAAGCCTTTGACTGTGTGGATCACAATAAACTGTGGAAAATTCTGAAAGAGATGGGAATAACAGATCATCTGACCTGTTTCTTGAGAAACCTGTATGCAGGTCAGGAAGCAACAGTTAGAACTGGACATGGAACCACAGACTGGTTCCAAATAGGAAAAGGAGTACATCAAGTCTGTATATTGTTACCCTGCTTATTTAGCTTATATGCAGAGTACATCATGAGAAACGCTGGGCCAGAAGAAGCACAAGCTGGAATCAGGATTGACAGGAGAAATATCATAACCTCAGATATGTAGACGACACCACCCTTATGTAAGAAAGTGAAGAGGAAATAAAAAGCTTCTTACTGAAAGTGAAAGAGGAGAGTGAAAAAGTTGGCTTAAGGCTTAACATTAAGAAAACTAAGATCATGGCATCTGGTCCAATCACCTCATGGGAAATAGATGGGGAAATAGTAGAAACAGTGGCAGATTTTATTTTTTTGGTCTCCAAAATCACTGCAGATGGTGATTGCAGCCATGAAATCAAAGGATGCCTACTCCTTGGAAGGGAAGTTATGACCAATCTGGATAGCATATTGAAAAGCAGAGACATTACTTTGCCAACAAACGTCCGTCTAGTCAAGGCTATGGTTTTTCCAGTAGTCATATATGGATGTGAGAGTTGGACAGTGAAAAAGACTGAGCACTGAAGAATTTATGCTTCTGAACTGTAGTGTTGGAGAAGACTCTTGAGAGTCCCTTGGACTGCAAGGAGATCCAAAAAGTCCATCCTAAAGGAGATCAATCCCGGTGTTCATTGGAAGGACTGATGTTGAAGCTGAAACTCCAATACTTTGGCCACCTCATGCAAAGAGTTGACTCATTGGAAAAGACCCTGATGTGGAGAAGGATTGGAGGCAGGAGGAGAAGAGGAAGACAGAGGATGAGATGGCTGGATTGCATCATCGACTAGAAGAACATGGGTTTGGGTGGACTCCGGGAGTTGGTGATGGACAGGGAGGTCTGGCGTGCTGCTGTTCATGGGGTCTCAAAGAGTCGGACATGACTGAGAGACTGAATTGAACTGAACTGTAAACTGCACATGGAACAACAGACTGGTTCCAAATAGGAAAAAGAGTATGTCAAGGTGGTATACTGTCACCCTACTTGTTAAACTTATATGCAGAGTACATCAAGAGAAACGCTGGGCTGGATGAAGAAAAAATTGAAATCAAGTTTGCCAAGAGAGATATCAATAACCTCATATATGCAGATGACACCACCCTAATGGTAGAAAGTGAGGAAGAACTAAAGAGCTTTGTGATGAATGTGAAAGAGGAGACTGAAAAAGTTGGCTTAAAACAGCATTCAGAAAACTAGGATCTTGGCATCCAGTCCCATCACTTCATGGCAAATAGGTGGGGAAACAGTGGAAACACTGGCAGAGTTTATTTTGGGGGTCTCCAAAATCACTGTAGATGGTTACTGCAGCCATGAAATTAAAAGACACTTACTCTTTGGAAGGAAAGTTATGACCAACCTAGACAGCATATTAAAAAGCAGAGACATCACTCTGCCAACAATGGTCTGTCTAGTCAAAGCTATGGTTTTTCCAGTGGCCGTGTATGGATGTGAGAGTTGGACTATAAAGAAAGCTGAGTGCTGAAGAATTGATGCTCTTGAACTGTGGTATTGAAGAAGACTCTTGAGAGCCCTTTGCATTTCAAGGAGATTCAACCAGTTCATCATAAAGGAAATCAGTCCTAGGTGTTCATTGGAAGGACTGATGCTGAAGCTGAAATTCCAATACTTTGGCTACCTGATGCGAAGAACTGATTCATTTGGAAAGAGTTAAATGATGCTGGGAAAGATTGAAGGCTGGAGCAGAAGAGGACAGCCAAGGATGAGATGGTTGAATGGCATCACTGACTCAAAAGACAAGAGTTTGAGTAAACTCCTGGAGTTGGTGATGACAGCCTGGTGTGCTGTAGTCCATGGCATTGCAGTCAGACACGACTGAGTGACTGAACTGAACTAAATTCTTCTGTGTGGATATTTTGTGAAAGCATTCTCTTATAAATTTGACCACATTGGAACGAAATAGGGAGAGCAGTTCTCAAAATTATCAATAAACAAAAAATCCTGAATAATTAAGCTTGGTTGGAAACTTGTTAACTCTGGAAGCCCTGGAAGGATAAGTGGCTGATGGAGAAAGCAAGGAAAGTTTATGAGAGAATGCTAAGTCAGAAGGAAGGGACTTAAAAGAAATAGAGTGTCCCTCTTGCTACTTAGAAGACTTGACCCACTTCTGTCTAAGGTCAGCTCTTTCCTTTGTTATCTTTTCTTCATTAACTTTCTATCTTGTGTTATCCATCATTCTCTTTCTGCTCAACCACCCCCCAAAACAAAAGCAGGCTTTAAGGATACCCCTACTCAGTGGGGTCATAAAGAGTAGGGCACTGCTTAGCAAATAAATAATAACAACTGCAACACAACACCATTCCAGATTTTGTTTTCCCTTTATTTTGCTTGCTACGTCTGTGATTTCAGTTTTGTCACCTGCTATTTATCCTTCAATCCAGTCTGATTTCTATTGTCTCACAGCTGACAGTTTTTGCTAATATAACCTGTAACTAGAGAGTCTTATTATGCAAACTCCTAGTCTTTAAAGCTGAAAAGGGTGCTGTGAATTATTATCCTAGGACAACACATATAAACAGGCACTATTCACTGAAAGCAAGACAGTGATAAGTTTGTATAATTGAAATGCCAGTAGACACTTTTCTATCTTCATTGTACAATGCATTTCAGTAAAAACACTCTGTTTCTTTCTGCTTTGAAAAACATAAACTTTTAGTATCACTCCTATCTCAGTGGTTAATTTTCTTTCCCTTCTGATACCTTTTCCAGCTTATTCAGTTCAGTCGCTCAGTAGAGAATGACTCTTTTCAACCCAATGTACTGCAGTACATCAGGCCTCCCTGTTTATCACCAACTCCCGGAGTTTACTCAAACTCATGTCCATTGAGCCAGTGATGCCATTCAACCATCTCATCCTCTGCTGTCCCCTTCTCCTCCTGCCTTCAATCTTACCCAGCATCATTTAACTCTTTTCAGATGAGTCAGTTCTTCACATCAAGTAGCCTAATTATTGGAGTTTCAACTTCAGCATCAATCTTTCCAATGAATATTCAGGACTAATTTCCTTTAGGATGGACTGACTGGATCTCTTTGCAGTCCAAGGGTCTCTCAAGGGTCTTCAATACCACAGTTCAAAAGCATCAATTCTTCGGTGCTCAATTTTCTTTATATTCCAACTCTCACATCCATACATGACTATTGGAAAAACCATAGCTTTGACTAGGCAGACCTTTGCTGGCAAAGCAATGTCTCTGCTTTTTAATATGCTATCTAGGTTAGTCAAAACTTTTCTCCCATAGAACACCTGTCCTTTAATTTCATGGCTGCACTCACCATCTTCAGTGATTTTGGAGCCCCAAAACATAAAGTATGTCACTGTTTCCCTATATATTTGTCATGAAGTGTTGGGACCATGTGCCATGATTTTAGTTTTCTGAATGTTGAGTTTTAAGCCAACTTCTTCACTCTCTTCTTTCACTTTCATCAAAAGGCTCTTTAGTTCTTCTATGCTCTCTGCCATAAGGGAGGTTCTCCTTTACCTAATTCTAAATAGTCATGTTTTGGTCAGATGAGTTAAAGTGTGACATACCCAGTCACTTCTGTTTAAAGTTTCTTCAATGGTTCATCCTTATGCTGAGAATAAAGCACAGACTCTTTGCTCTGCCAAAAAGTCCTGCACAACTGGATTCCTGCACAAGTCCCTCTGCTTACCTGATGCCAGCCAGTGTTCATTCAAGTGACATTCTGTCATTCCCCAGATTTTAGAATCCTTTCTACTTTAAGGCCTCTCTTCCTCCTCCTGGTCCTCATACTTCTCCTCCTAAGTGTCATTCCTCTCACTGCTCACTCAGTCCTTTAGGTGAACCATCCTAAACTGTCTAGAGCCTTTCCACTCAAGTATTGCCTGTCTTGGCTTCCATTTTTATTGTCTGCCACTTGTTTTACTCCTTCGTGTCCTGTATTCCTAACTAGAATATGAGTTTCAAGAGTTCAGGGACTTTGTCTCTCTTGTGGCTGTTGAATGCATCCCTAGCATAGTAACTGGAACATGAAAGTGGAAGTCGCACAGGTATGTCAGATTCCTTGTGACCCTATCCATGGATGGTAGCCCCCCCAGGCCCCTCTGTCTGTGGAATTCTCCACGCAAGAATACTAGAGTGGATAGCCATTCTCTTCCACAGGAGATCGTCCCCAGTCAGGAATTGAACCCAGGTCCCCCTGCATTGTAGGCAGATTCTTTATTGCCTGAGCCACCAGGGAAGAACAAATGAGTAGTCCATTAATAAATAACTATTAAATAATTATTGGAAAATGAAATGGCAACCCACTCCATTATTCTAGCCTGGAGAATTCCATGGACAGGGGAGCCTGGCGTGTTGCAGTCCATGGGATCACATAGAGTCAGACACGACTGAATGACTAACACACATTAAATAATTAATGAGAGGCAGGAATAAAACTTGGTTTCAGATTTCAAAGATGGCCATTTGCTGAATGGAGGGAGGGGAGGGAAGGGAGGAAATCATAGAGTGAGCCTTGTCTGTTGTCTTAAAAAGAAGCAGTGTTTAGATAAACAGAGGTAGTTTGGAGCAGACATAGAAACGAGAAGTCCTAGTTACCTAGTGCCTCTCGGCTTTCCAACTACTTAGATCCACTCCCAGATTTTTTCTCTAGAGTTACATGACATTGTTTACATTAATCTGAGTAATAATCCAATACTTTGTAAGCATTTAATAAAATATCAATAATGGTATTATTTATATTTTGAGTCTTATTTTTTTTTAAATATCCTTAAACAATTCATGTTTTCAAACTTTGTAACAGATGCCTATGTAGTTTATTGGATGTGTTTTTATCTGTCTGTATTTAGGTTATAAACTGCCAAAAAATGTGGAAAAAGAGCTGATTAAGCTAAGTCAATTTTTACTATGGTTATTTTAGAGAGATGAGATCATAAACTTGTCTTCACTTTGAGTCAAACTTTACTTTGTAATATTTTGCAATTGAAGAGTGTGTTATTATTGAAAAACTCTCTTACTAAAGTAGAAACTTAAATTTAGTAAAATGGTTGAAAATTTTTAGGATAGCATTTAAAAAGAATTCAGAGTGGAAGGTCAAGTACTGAAATTATTTATTCCATAAAATTATTGTACTTGAAATTATCTAAAGTGATTATGTTCATATGAGGTATATTTGAAAGTAAATTAAATAGCACAATCTGCTCCGAACTATACAAAGTTTGCCATTAGTGACCTCACTGGTGGCTCTAAAGAATCTGATTTCTTAGCACACTTATTAAAGCCTGTCAACTTCTCTGTGGGGATTACCATAAAACCCAAGTGAAGCAAAGTGAACTAAAAGTCACTCAGTTGCATCCAACTCTGTGACCCCATGGACTATCTAGTCCATTAAATTCTCTAGGCCAGAATACTGGAGTGGGTAGCCTTTCCCTTCTCCAGGGGATCTTCTGAACCCAGGTCTCCTGCACTGCAGGAGGATTCTTTACCAGCTGAGCCACCAAGGATACCACCCAAGAGACATGATAATTCTCTTGTATTAGGAAATTCTCCCTCTCACATTACTGTCAATACTTAAGATTAATTAGAACTATTATACAATGTATGCCTAACCTAACAGTTAAAATGGTTAGCTGTCTGAATTTGGAATGGACATTGATTTTACAACCAAGGAATGAAATTGCTTAATTTTCTGGATTTGATAGCTTCAAATTGATATGTACAGCATGTGACAACCTACTTGAAAATAAAATAGTTATACAATTGGATTGGCTTTTCCTTTTCAAGCAAACTTTTTATCAATAATAATTAATCCATGCAGGGTAAATATTCTAAAATTAAAAACTGAGCATTTGGAGAGTGGGTATTTTGCTTATTAATTTCTACATTCTCAAGATCTAACCAGTTGCTTCACAGAATAATTAATGTTTATTGAATGATTGATTGGTTGAATGAATGAATAAAATATTTTAAAATAAGCATTCTCCATTGTCAGAACTAACTTATCCTCAGAATACTAAAAGAAAAGAAAGCATTTCATATGCCTATAGTTCTAGAAGCAAAGCATTACATTTTAGAATTCAATTATAAAATGTTATCTATTCTACTAAATGTAAAATGAGCTGTCTATTATGCACCTTATTATTCTGGAGGAAAAAGATCCACACTACAAATGAAAGTAATGGGTACTCTCTGATCCACTTGTGAGGTGACAGGAATATTAAACCAAATAGTGACACAAGGTGAATGTAGATATTATATTCATAATAATTAACCTTTTGCCCCATCACTGTAAGACTAATTAAGAAGAAATTTATTAATAAGTTTCATTGCACCAGTGTGATCATAATCATTATGTGAGATTAGCTCCTGAGACTTTTTTTAGAAAAATAAAAAGCAAAGAAGGAATCAATGACAACACTAAGAAAACATTTTGCTCTCTATCAACTGTTCAGGGCGGTAAGGACAGTGAGTGCTCCTTGAGGCTCGACTCTGCCCTGATTGAGTCCTGAAGCCCTAGGGACAAAGAGGATGGGCAGTCTGCTTCCTCAGCAGGATGATCCCTCTACCAAGACCTTTATTTCTTTCTACCAAATAAATAGCAGAGGGGTGTGTGTGCTCTGAGAAGGACTGACCTGTTCAAACCTTTGTCAGCAATGCACGGATGCCTGCGCTAGATTTGTCTAACTGAAGGAAGCTATTTGAGTGACTGTTCCCAAAACAAGGATGTTGGGTTCAGGTAACATGAAGTCTTCCCTTCAGTGGGCACCCAATTTAATTGAAAAAGTCTGTCCCTGAGGTATAGTTGAATTTCTCAACCTCAGTGTTGTTGATTTTTGGGGTTAAATAATTCCTTGTTGTGAGTTGCTATCCTCACAACAAGGATGCTTAATAGCAATGTGGCCAGCTATGTCTTCGCTCAGTTGTAAGAACCAAAAACATTCCAGACATTGCCAAATATTTCGGGGGAGAAGCGAGACCAAATCACACATCTCCCCTGAGAACCACTTATACACACATACACACATACTTCTTGAGCTATTTCAAAACTCTAATCAACGCTTTTCAAGCAATCATTAGAAAAAATGAGTAATTTTTTTAATCCTAGATTTGGGGAAAAAAATAAACCAAACAGTTACCTTGTGTATTTTTAATTTCTTTGATGAGTAAATAGCACATTATGTTTAGGATTTAGAAAGTGAATTATCATTAAGTGCTTCATGAATCAAGATAAATTTGTAGCCAGTATGACCTGGCTAGAAAATGATCTTAATTAAAAAAAATTCAAGAAAATAATACATACTTCTGCCTGAGTCTATAAGATAAACTGATGAGAGATAACAAATTTCCCACTTAGCCTCCCTTCAACAGCAACACTTCTGATACAACAACCCAGAGGAAAGGACTCATGAAGAACTGACTAGGAAGGTTTTCATGGAATGAGATGGGAGCAATATAGAAGGGTCAAATCATGTCACAGACTGGATTGTTGTGACAGATCTTGCCTTTTCCCAGATCAAGTGACATCTGCGACCCCACACTGTTTAGGTGGCCATTTCTGGAGCAGGCAGGCTGCTGGCTCTGGGACCAGATCATTGCTCATGGTTCATCCTAACACCACTACAGGCCTTCCCTCTCTCGGGGCTGCATCACTAGACCTCAGATGAGCTTAACTTGGAAGAATATGATGGGAATGTGAATATGGTGAAACTTCCTCCATTCTCCACATTAGAGACCCCCTCCCCTTCTCCCCACTACCAGTAGCACCAGGCATCTTTTCCGATTGTAGTATATTCAAATCTTAGTCAATAATATGTATGCAAGACATACAATCATATTTTCTAAAATTTCTTTCGATTTCTATCCTCTATACAGATGAGGCAACAGAAAATTAATTTCTGTCCCCCTTCTGGGCCTGTGTTTTCATCATGTGGCCAAGACCCAGGTGATGCAGGTGGTCATGTGCACCCATGGCCCTAAGTCAACAGGCCTCATGCGATATCTGATTTTACCGGGCTTTACTCATTAGATCACACAGAAGGTAGAATCTAGGACCTCTTCAGACTCAAAGACCGGAAGAAGCTCACTTAGTGCTTCTTACCCTGTAAGAAAGAAATAGCACAGGGCTACAGGTTAGAAAATAAAAAGGTAAAAATTTCCATTACCCTGAAGCTTCTTAAAGCACACATCTCAATATATATTCAATTGTACTGTGGACTCAGTTATGAATAGCTGGAAAAATTATTTGAAAACTAAATAAAGATACTTTTATAAATAGGATTTTATGTGGATATGAAAATTTACAGTATGAAGTAAATGTGCCTCTTTCCCAGTTGGAACTTGGATTAGGAGCAAGGGGACAACATGGGTAGGGAAGCTATCATGCCTGTCCTTTGTCTTCCCAGTCTCCCCTGGAACTGTTCCTATCATCACTCAAAAATATATAAACATATTTTTTTTTAAGTATTGTATGTAATTAGTGCTTTTTTGGAATAGCTTCAATACAAGTTAGAATGTATTTGGCTAGAATTGAAAACCAGAATTATTTTCTTAATCTTTCTGAATAAGAGTTAAGGGACAAATCAACCCTTAAAAAAGCAACTTTAATAAACACTGTATTTTAATTATATGAAAACTGTCATTAGTCAATGCAATTTAATTCAACAGCAACAAAAATTACCTAAAGAGTTCATTTTTATCAGGCAGGGATAGTTTTGCTTTTCTTGTTATTGAAGAAGAATTATAATGCTCTACCAGTTACAGCAGGTTTCTGGAAACAAGAAACTTAGAGGCAAATACTGCCACTGATAGTGAGAAGTTGCTTTTCACTGAACAACTCAGAACCTCACTCCCTCACTTGTCAAATGCAAGAAACAATCGTTTCTGCAGCAGAGGGCCATGGTTCATATTGTAAAATATACCGCAAATGCTTTGCAACCAGAAGATGCTCAGCAAATGTTTCCAATTATTTTTACTATTGATCATCTTAAAACTATATATACATGAATACAACTTTTCAGGTTTCCCAAGAGGTACCAGTGGTAAAGAAACTGCCTGTCAATGCAGGAGATATGAGATGCAGATTCTACCCCTAGGTTGGGAAGATCCCCTGGAGGAATCCACGGCAACCCACCCCAGTATTATCACCTGGAGAATCCCACAGACAGAGGAGCCTGATGGGCTGCAGTCCACTCCCAGAGTCAGACACAACTGAGCAACTAACATATACACACACATACACATACAACTTTTCATTGGATCAAGTTCCAATTGTGCTACCACAGTGTCCAGGAACATGAAGTGGCAAGACTATTCAGTTACCACTATGTCACTCTTACCATGGGCATATACAATGTGGGCTTTCTTTTTATTGAAATGTAGTTGGTTGACAATGCCATGCCAGTTTCAAGTGTAGCAAATAGCGGTTCAGTTCAGATTGTCTTCCCTTATAGACTGCAAGATATTGAGCAGGCTTCTCTGTGCTATACAGCAGGTTCTTGTTGGTTATTTATTTTGTATATAGTACTGTATATGTTAATCCTAGCTGTGGTTGAGAAGACTGAATTTTTGAGTTGGATAGCCAGAGTTATATTATAGCTGTCATCACTGGCTATGAAATTTAGGACAAGTTCCATAGTTTCTCAACTTTTACTGGGTGCATTGAGGATCAAAAATCTAGAACAGATTAAAGCATTTAGTAATCACTTAACAACTGTTAGCCATTATCATTATGTTATCCTTATTTTTTTTCTTACCTACCATAATTTTTTTACTTGGTAATAGCCATTTTAGGCTAGATTAGATTTGGGAAATAGACACCTGGGTATGATTTAGAAAACATAACCAAGATATAGCTGTATATCAATAGTGTCTCAAAAACATTCAACACAATGAGACAGAAATTAAAATAGAAGTAACTTCTCATAGCACTTAGCTTTGTGGTTGAAGGAATTAGATATCCTATAAGCTTTGGTAAATAGATGAATGAATGAAGCTATATATGGCAGAATAAAGGAAGAACTATATAAGGGAAAAAAGGTAATGCAGCTTATAAAGAACTCACACAGAAATCCATTCATGTTCCTAAAATGTGAAATAATTTGAATAAACTCAGAAGTTGAATGATTCACTGTTACTTTTGTTAATTTAGTGCAAGTTCAGTTGCTATGAACCAAAATTCAGAGAATGAAGATTTGTTCAACCCAGAATGGGAATTACTTTAAGCATCAGAATTTCATATCCAAGTTCATGTTCTTATTCCTTTTGATTATAAAAGTAGGGAAAAAAGATTTGACTTTGAAAGTGCTTGCTAAGGGATGATCACACAAGCAGAAACACAAATTCTAGGAACTGAGCCAGACTCTGATTTCTTCTGTCCCTGGAGTGTTTTATTTAAGGAAACCATTGATTTCTGCCACTACTCTGAAGAAATTCACATGTGAGGTGGCCAAAAAAATCTGCATCTACTTTTGTTTTCTAGGATCTTTTCCAAGGGGAGATCAACTGCTCTTGGATTAACACATGAGCAGCTTTGCTGAAAGTAACCTTTTATGTTTTAAGCTCAATTTTTTACTAGCATGTAAAACCTCACTATGATAGTGTCTATGAATTCTAAAATCTTAGCTTGTTTCACTTGAATATTTAAGAGAAAGAAAATACTAGTATAATCAAAAATTTTTTGCAAAGGGACTATCAACAGTTGCTATTTGCCTGAGGCTTACTTGAAGGCCTTTCTTTATGAGATACTAAAGCAACACTTAAAAACATCTGGATTTATGCCTTATGATTTGAAGAAAACTGCAAAGCCATTAGTAGTTTTCATTAATGGCTAAACATACTTTTAATATGGGCCTGTATTTTTTTTCAATACCTTGCAACTTAAAATAGTGGAGTATCTGAACTCTTCCCAGTAATCTTTTCTTTAATGAATGTGAACAGACATTCTAGTCTCCAAATTGGCCTCAGATTCAAACATAAAATGTCAGAAAGCAGTGTGACATATGCAAGCACACCTGATGTCCTTGCCAAGAGTAATTCTGTCCTAGGAAAGAGAGAAAGTAAACTGTAATGATGTTTACTCTTAATAAACATGGCCAGTGACGCCATGTGTCTGAGAAATTTTGTCGATAAATTTTGAATAAGAAGTTTATTATTTTTGGTACCATCATGAAAAACAGAGTTGAAAATACAGGGGAGCACTGTGGGTTTATTGAAATCTTGTTTTCTGTATTAGGAGACATAAGTCCTATGTTCTCATTTGAAATAAATTTACCCAGAATTTTATTGACAAAGTCTTTATCCTCATTGTGCTTACCCCAACCAAGGACTATCATCTGATTCCACAAGCACATACATAGGGTAGTTTTGGCCATCACCACTCAGAATCCTTCCTTTCTCCATCAAGATGGCATTTTTTGTCACATGTAGCTTAGCCTTATTTTTGCTTCATTTCCACTATTAAGTTTAATGCATTTTTGCATTTGATTTTTTTTGCACCAAAGTAATCAAAAATCTAATTAAAAAATTAAATAGGAAAAGAAACACACTCAATCCCTCTTCAAGGCCCACCTATTTTAGAGGTAATTACTATAAAATCTTTAAAAAGGTTTTTTGTATATTTCTACTTTTATACTTCTAAATAATAAATGTGTATTGCTGTTTTCATGTGCTTATTTCCAAAATTATCACTGATTTCTGAGTTTTCTGGATGGGGATGGTACCTATTTTACAGCAGACCTGCCTGTAGACGTTTGAAAAGCAACAAGCAAATAATAAAAATATCATTGTGGATTTCCTTTTTTTAACACAGATATATACAATCTTTTATTCTGACCAATTTTTACACAGATATATATTATACTACAGTTATCTTTCTTTACACCCTTATCACATTTTTCCCAGTAAATAATTTCCCTGTTTTGTTTTTCTTTGGTTTGATTTTCTTTTCTTTTTTTTTTAATTTCTATAGTTTTCAATATGCCTCTCCTTTGTTTTCTTTAGATGTTTGATCAGATCTGCCACCTTACGACTTAGTGGTGAAATTTCTCTACTCTTCTCCTTTGTTTGATCAAATCATTTCTGGATGTCTCATTTCCTCTTTCTTGTTTTATTCCACTTTCTTATAGTATCTTATATGTCAGCTTTTTTGAATCAAAGGATGGAAAGGAAGCCTTGTCACTTCTGTATATAACCACCTTTATTCTACCCTCAGACTTAGGTTTAGGCTTGTAATGTTATACAGAAAAAAATCTGATAACCATTGGGCACACGGATGCACATTGCTATGCTAGGTGGGAAAGGGGAGCCGTGTCTTCACTCTATCACCCCTGGTTTTACTCCTGTATTCCTTTGCTTCAATGTGTAGTTTATCCTGTCCCATTCCAGAGTTCTGCAGAGTAGACACTCTCTACAAGAACTTCAGGGTGAAGTGTCTCCAACTCTGTTAAATGGACGAACAGTCCCCCCCTCTGGTTTGTCTCTGAAACACTTCTGAACTTTCCCATCCACTGATCTCCATTTTATATTTTTTGTGATGTTATTCTTTATTTGTAGTAAAGGAAATGTCGAGTCTCATTGAGAAGTGATAAAAGATAATCATATAATGCTGATCTTTCTGTTTTAATCAGAAAGGCTAATACTAATTTAGTGTTACAATTCTATCCAGTTGTGAGGTTGGGGCTATATTAATTACTGTCAGGAGAATGTAATACATGCTTTAGAGCAGAAACATGTGATATTCTTCAAGTAAGAGGGGAAACTATGAAAGAATGTTCTTGTTGTAGTTGTTGAGTTTCTAAGTTGTGTCTGAGTCTTTTGTGACCCCAAGGACTGTAGCCCACCAAGCTCCTCTGTCCACAGGAATTCTCAGGCAAGAATATTGGAATGGGTTGCCATTTCCTTTTCCAGAGGATCTTCCTGATACAGAGGTAGATCCTGCATCTAATACTGCATTGGAAAGCAGATTCTTTACCACTGAGCCATTAGGGAACTAGCCATCAACTTCTGCCACTTCTGAACATCAGTTTCCTGGTCAACGGGGCCTCCCAGGTGGCACAGTGGCAAAATAACCCTCCTGTCAATGCAGGAGGTACAAGAGATGTGAGATCAATACCTGGGGCCCTGTTCTATTATTCTTGACTGGAAAATTCCATGGACAGAGGAGACTCATGGGCTACATTCATGAGGTCGCAGAGTCAGACACAATTGAGCACAAGAGTAGAGCTTAATGGTCAATACCCCTAATCCCATAACCTCTCATGCTTTCTCTTCTCTCCCCTTTGTTGACCCACGACACATCTTCACCAATACTCACTTTGTCTGACACAATATGGTGGACATAGATTTGTAAATATTGGTAAATACCTTTCTATGTCCCCTAAACCTAAATCTCCTGAGCCCTCACTCTTCATAATTTATTTGAAAACAATTGCTTTAAATATACCACTTAGTTTTTTTCTTTGAGAATTCTCATTTATGCTAGATCTATTGTATCATCAAATAAAGATACCTATTGTGTGTTTTATAGACAAATTTACTGAAATAACTTTGGTGGCAAAATATAAAAATATTCAATTGATGTTAGAAAATCAGTTATATTCAAGATAAGGAAAAAGTTGAATATATCTTTTAATTGTATTTTATCAATCTTATTTTCAAATATTCTGTGTTATTTCTTTCTTCAACTTGCTATTTCATAATTTAAAGATAAAATATTGGTAATAAAGTCCCAGACTACGTTTGTGTTTCAAGACGTTTCCTCTTGAATTCCTAAGAGATTTTTCTTTACATATTCATTGTGTTATATATTTAAACTGTTTTGTGACTTTTGTAAGTACAAGGCCTAGGCTTATTTTCTCTTTTCAGTTTTTATTGTTATTGAATGCTAGTCCCTGAACTTTTTTGTTTTGTTTTCATTTGCCTGATAAAAATTTGTCTACTCATTTCTGAGTCATTCGGTATCACCTGTCTTTCACTGATAATTCTCCAGTTGTAAAGGATGTGAAAAACATTAATTTTACTTCAATAATTCATGTTTCTCTTATTACTATAATTTTATGTTTTGTTGACTTTTTAATTAATTAATTTATTTATTTATTTTCTTACTTTTTTTTTTCTTTACTTTATTGTGTTGGTTTTGGCATACATTGACATGAATCTGCCATGGGTATACATATGTTCCCCTTCCAGAACCCCCCTCCCTCCTCCCTCCTGATTTCCTCTCCCTGGGTCATCCCGGTACACCAGCCCCGAGCATCAAACCTGGACTGGCAATTGATTTCACATATGATAATTAACATGTATCAATGCCGTTCTCCCATATCATCCCACCCTTGCCCTCTTCCACAGAGTCCACGAGACTGTTATATACATCTACGCTTCTTTTGCTGTCTCGCAGGCAGGGTTCTCATTATGATCTTTCTAAATTCCATATATATGTGTTAGTATACTGTATTTTTGTTTTTCCTTCTGGCTTACTTCACTCTGGATAATAGGCTCCAGTTCCGTCCACCTGAGTAGAACTGATGCAAATGTATTCTTTTTAATGGCTGAGTAAGATTTCATTGTGTATATGTACCACAGCTTTCTTATACATTCATCTGCTGATGGACATCTAGGTTGCTTCCATGTCCTGCCTATTGTAAACAATGCAGCGATGAACATTGGGGTACACGTGTCTCTTTCAATTCTGGTTTTCTCGGTGTATATGCCCAGGAGTGGGATTGCTGGGTCATATGGCAGGTCTATTTCCAGTTTTTTAAGGAATCTCCACACTGTTTTCCATAGTGGCTGTACTAGTTTGCATTCCCACCAACAGTGTAAGAGGATTCCCTTTTCTCCACATCCTCTCCAGCATTTATTGTTTGTAGACTTTTGGATGGCAGCCATTCTGAGTGGTGTAAAGTGGTACCTCATTCTGGGGTTGATTTGCATTTCTCTGATAATGAGTGATGTTGAGCATCTTTTCATGTGTTTGCTAGCCATTTTTATGTCCTCTATGGAGAAATGTCTGTTTAGTTCTTTGGCCCACTTTTTGATTGGGTCATTTATTTTTCTGGAATGGAGCTGCAGGGGTTGCTTGTATATTTTTGAGATTAATTGTTTGTCCGTTGCTTCATTTGCTATCTCCCATTCTGAAGGCTGCCTTTTCACCTTGCTTATAGTTTCCTTTGTTGTGCAGAAGCTTTTCATTTTAATTAGGTCCCATTTGTTTATTTTTGCTTTTATTTCCAATATTCTGGGAGGTGGGTCATAAAGGATCCTGCTTTGGTTTATGTCGGAGAGTGTTTTGCCTATGTTATCCTCTAGGAGTTTAATAGTTTCTGGTCTTATGTTTAGATCTTTGATCCATTTTGAGTTTATTTTTGTGTATGGTGTTAGAAAGTGTTCTAGTTTCATTCTTTTACAAGTGGCTGTCCAGTTTTCCCAGCACCACTTGTTAAAGAGGTTGTCTTTTCTCCATTGTATATTCTTGCCTCCTTTGTCAATGATAAGGTGTCCATAGATGCGTGGATTTATCTCTGGGCTTTCTATTTTGTTTCATTGATCTATATTTCTGTCTTTGTGCCAGTACCATACACTCTTGATGACTGTGGCTTTGTAGTATAGCCTAAAGTCAGGCAGGTTGACTCCTCCAGTTCCATTCTTCTTTCTCAAGATTGCTTTGGCTCTTAGAGGTTTTTTTGTATTTCCATAAAATTGTGAAATTATTTCTTCTAGTTCTCTGAAAATGACCTCTGGTAGCTTGATAGGAATTGCATTGAATCTATAGATTGCTCTGGATAGTATACTCATTTTCACTATATTGATTTTTACCATTCTCTTTCCTCCTCTGTGGTGATCTATTACAGTTTATTGTAATCACTGTCATTGACTATAAAGATAAACCTCCTCCTTTTAATTTTGTGAAGTCACATTATCATTTTGTTAAATTTTAAAATATTCAAGTATTTATTAATTAATACATGTGACTTGATTCAGGTTTAAAGATGCATGCATATAATCTTCAACTCAATTACCTACATAAAAGGGCACACTGAAAATCAAAACAGTGAATCAGTTATATTTTGTTTACATTTCCCTTGGCCTTTCATTTCTGTATGAGTGTGTGTTACATGCATAATTACACAGTATGATTAATGAACTTGCAATGAAACTGTTAAGCACCCTCAATACATTTTGGAGGTGAGAAATACTACAAATTTTAGGCCACAGTGGTTTTATTAATATATTTTCTATATATATATATGTTTCCCTTGTTAAGTCACATTATCATTTTTATAAAATATGGAATCAATTGCCAAATAGCTCTTATACTTACAAACAGAATTATGATTTTTCAACTTCTTTTTGAACAAGATTCAGTGTTTATTGTCATATGCCTCTCCACCAGCTTTTCAATTATTTGCTAAGTATTAGACTGACAACCATTTATTGATTTTTAAAATATAGACTCACTCAAATAAAGCCATTTTCATTAAATTTTAGCTATATTTGACACAAGTATTTAGAAATGTCCCCATATCTTTCAGAGTTCAACTCTTATCAATAACTTTTTCTGGCCATAATTTTCTTATTTTGAATTTCTGTCTGCTGATTCATGTTTAATTCTTTTGTGAGCAGGTTCTCAATGGGCAACTTTGTAGAGGCACTTCTTCTAAGTAATGGTTTTCATCACAGTTTTTACTTATCAACTGTGTGATGCCCACTTCCTCCAGTTCTTATCATCTCAAAGTGTTTCCTTACACTGACTAGTTGGTCAAGTTATATAAATGGAATGATTTGTAAATTCGATTAATAATACTTTTACAATTACTTTCTTCCATTTTTTAAATAAATTCATTTTTGCACCTTCAAACTCTAACTCCCAATTTATATCTCCAATTTAAAAAGGAACTCTAGCCTATACTCTCTATAGATATCATATGTTATCTTCAGTTTTGCTATCCTCTCTTTCTTGCAGGTGGAGATTATATCTAGGTTTAGAAATAAAGAGAAATTGCACTCTGTTTTGGCAGAGAGAAAGGAATGGAATCTGATGGTGAGGGAGTTAAATGGCCAGTGATTGCTCCCCTGTGTGCTCCCACAGCCTGGATCCCTCGGAGATGTTCACAGAGTTATTCCGAGAAGAGGGTGGAAGGAGACAGAATTGACCAGAGAGAGAAAAGAGAGAGTCAGATGGACAGAGACAGATCCAGCCAGTGGTCAGTTATTTCAGTGTTCTTCACAGCTCGTAACACTCAAGCAGAGTCCCAGGAACCCAGCATGCGAGACAGCAAAAGGAACGCAGATGTATAGAATAGACTCGTGGACTCTGTGGATGAGGGTAAGGGTGGGATGATATGGGAAAATGGCATTGAAACATGTTAATTATCATATGTCTAATCAATCGCCAGCCTAGGATTGATGCTCGGGGCTGGTGCATCGAGATTTCCAGGGGGGAGGGAGGAGGGAGGGAGGGGGGTTCTGGTGGAGGAGCATATATAAACCCATAGTGATATCATGGCATTGTATGGCAAAAACAATAAAAGGGGGAAAAAAAAAGAAAGGAATGGAAATAATATACCAAGAGCACAGAACTTGCTCTTGCTTTAACTTGCAATATCTTTCATGGGGGTGGTTGGATAGACAAGATCCAAAATTCAGAGAGAGAAGGAGAAAAGTTAAATACCAAGAAGCAAAAATAGCAATCTTGTGCAACAGAGTGAGAGCCACTGTCCTCAATACTCACAGTAAATAAAAAAGTATTGTCTGTGCTAGAGTTCTGCATTGACTCAACAAGAAAAGCTTTTCCACTAGGTTGATGTGCGTACTAGCACCAAGATTATCCTTCAGCATCACACACAACCAGATTCTCAGTTTAGCCTGTATTTCAAGAAGCAAAACTAGTGAATGCTCCTACAGCACTAATGCTGAATTTTCCCAGGCAGAAAAGAATTTCAGTTGAACAAATTTGGCTTAAAATGTGTCTAACATTTGGAGGTCAGAAAAATAAGGTAAGAGTAGAAATGGAGAGAGATAATGAGCTTCAAGTGAGACAGAAACCAAAACAAGAAAAAAATGAATCCAGGACGTGAAGATAGTGTATCCAGGAGAGATGCCATTATTAACTCACAAAGAGTTGGACATGACTAAGCGACTAACACTTTCATATTTTTCACCATACTCTTTTGAGAAAGTGAAACACGTCCTTACATCTTAGGGTGACACTGGCAATCATTGGCTGTCACTATTCTGTTGATGCTCCACAGTATTTGAGGGGAAGATTTCGTGTTTTGACCCTAGAGATTAAATTTAAATTCTTCTGCTTCATTAACATTTCCACTCATCTATGGTTTGAAAATAATCGTTCATTTATGTCCGACCCTTTAAGACCCCATGACCTGTAGCCTCCCAGGCTCCTCTGTCCATTGGGATTCTTGCCTGGGTTTCCCAGACAAGAATACTGGAGTGGGTTGCCATTCCCATGTCAGGGGATCCTCCTGACCCAGGATCCAAACCAGGTCTCCTATATTGCAGGCAAATTCTTTGTCTTCTGAGCCATCAAGGCTTAATTATGGTTTGGTGGACATTGCCTATTGATCCCATTGTCAAGCTATTAATACTTTTTAAGTCTACTGGTACAACCCAGTGGTCTTTAAGATAGAAATGCAAAGGGGAGGGAGTATGAGACAAGTATTTATGCTCATCACATTACTTGAATTTTTTTTCAAAATTAAACTGCTATATAAGTGTTACCTTTGATAACACCTTTAATTGTGCTATCAATTTGTTCTAAAATGCTTTTTTTTAAGAAATATTTTAAGACAAATCAAGTTTCTTTTTCTCTCCTATTTATCCTCACTAAATGCACCAATGTGTGGAGTCATTAGTTCTTAATTTCTAAAAACTTACAACTGCACATTTTTAAGTTGATTAATCTTTATGTTGACAGTTATGATTAAAATAAAAATGATTACCCAACTGAAAAATCTGATTATCTAAAAATATAATGTTTTCTCACTTAACATAAAAGCGATAGATTTTATCTAAGGAAATAAAATGTCCCTGACCAACACACAGAAAGCTTATAACCTTAGTAGGTGGGTGTATACACAAAGAGGAGGGGACGATTTACACACATCAGATTCCAGTCTAGTTCATATGCTGGCAAGATTCGGTGTTTGTTGTCACACCCTAAAAGACAAAAGCTTTTGTTTGTTTGTTTCTTTTCAATTTTGTAAACATAATATGAACATGTCTCCACACCAAGGATTTGGGTTTTGAGGTTTGGAAGGTAATAACACTTGGAATCAGGTAATATAAAAATATTAATATATTAAATATAAAAATTGTCTAACAATGGCAGTGACAATTAGCCTTGCCTTGCCCTCAGAGACCACTACAGCTCTTGCTTAAGTTGAAGTAAAAAGCTCATTGAATGTGGAGATTCCAATAGTATCCAGACAGCAATTTGATTCTTATTTCTAATTAGTAAAGCCTATGAAATAGGTATAGTACAAATCATATTCACTCTCAGATGCACTTCTAAAAATTCACCCTCATTCCATGGAAAGAAATGTAATGTGCCATTTTTTCCCCACACACACCTTACTTTCCATTAGCTATCCGAGAATGTTCCATAACATAGAAAATTATTTTTGGAAGCACAGAGAAAAAATGAGCCAGGAATCTAGAATGTTATGCAAATTCATAGCCTTCTGAGTTCTGCCAGGTTGCTGTAGTCTGAATCCTCTATTACCTGGGTTAACACACTCTTAGAGTCTATGAATGTCCTGGTTTGGGAAATTGTAATTGTCCCAAGTGAGTAACTTGTCTCTCTTCCTACTGATTGAAATCACAAGTTAATCTGAAAAGATAGTACTAGATTATTCAATTGCCAGGCTATCTTAATGTAAGCTTACCCCTAAACAAATGAACTTGTCTTTTCTCCCGTTGTCTCCAAAGTAAATCATGACCAACAGTACTTGTATAGTACGCATCCCTTAAAAAGAACTCACAGTCATAAAAAGATTTACAAATGAACTTAAGGCCTTGTAGACCCATCACAAGAAACCAGTGTAGTGGTTGGTTATCTGATCAGCAGCCCTCAAAAAGGGCCATGCATCTCTTAAGTTTACTTAGGACTTTTGTTTTTTGCTTCCTTTAAAAAGCCAGCAAAGCTGCAAATAACAGCAAAAACATTTTTCAGATCCCAATTGTCAAAGTATGCAGTCAGTGAAGTTTGTTCAGCCAAAGTCTGATAGACCGTGGCATGGCCTATTTGTGACCTCTTCCTTCCAATATCCTATTGTTTGCCCAGATTTACGCTATCTACCTTAGGGTAGAGGCGGATTTGTGCTTTGATACCTTAAACTTCCAAGTCTTTTCTGAAAGGAAAAATGAAACAAGAATTTCTCTGAGCTGTTCTCAAGTGTGAGTCAACTAAAGTTTCAGAATTTTCCAATTCTCTGTACCCTACAGATAACATAGGTGTTTATTTCTTGCGTTATGTATATTTTTTGCAGAAGAGCAAATTCAGGCAACATAGGGCTTTCTAGAAGGGACTAACTCTGTATTAGAACACCTCTTAGAATTCACATTATCATTGCATGGAAGTGTGGCTTAAGTCTTGGGATTGTTGCCTCTCCATCTCTCTTTTAGGTATTAAGATAACCATCCCTCTAAGTATTCCGCTTACAAATGTTATAAAAACATATCCACTTGTCTATCTAAAGATATTTAGCCATAGAGTGTTTCTTTAAACTATTTTTAGGGACCCTCTCTGACTTCTCAGTTAGCTAGGTTTATATGTAAGGGAGACTAAGGCACATAGTTGTGACTTTCTTCATTTTTCTCTCTTACAGAGCAGTCACACGCACATCTATATTAGGTCCTACAGGTCTTGACCTAAAACATTATGTTTCAAACACATAATAATGAGAAACTATTTTGATTACTTTGCTATTTATTAATTTTCTCTATTCTCTCTTCCATAAAACTTTTTCTAATACAAATGAATAGAACAGAAATTATATTTCAAAGGCACTTTCTGATAAAATTCTGTTATGTATTGCTTTTTTAAAAAAATATCTGTGGGATGTGGGTGTATATGTGTGTATACATATGTATGCAAAATATAGTTATACTTGAAATTGTTTTTATCTAATTGTAAAAACAACATGAAAAAGAAATCTCTAGATTTCTTTTACATTTGTGCAGCACTGAATCTGGCTTAACATCTTAGATTAGATGTTATACTTCTTAGCACAAAGTACATGGGGATGTTCCAGTACCTCCATTTAGCTATTTATAATAGTGTTATCTCCCATGATAACTGATGAAGCCTTTCTTTTGAGTCAGTTACACTCCAAGTTTGTAAGTTTGGCTGTATGCAACCAATAAAAAATAAAGATAAATTTTATGGCTCAAAACGTCAATTTTCTTTTCAGTTTTATTGTTCATCTTCAAGTTATCTGAAAGAATGGACGTATGTGTGATTTCTGAGTCTCAAGTCACTGCAATTTGAGACCCAGTAAGTATAGATGTCATAGTGATAATGGATTTTACTAGGTTTGCTTAACAAATACTAGATTTGCTTAAACAAGTACTCAGAATGGCCCTTGGGTGATTTCAAATAATGAATGATGAAACCAAATTGCTCATGAAACTTTACAGTTCTGTGTGAGTGTGTGTGTGTGTGTGTGTGTGTATGTGTGTGTGAACATGCTTGTGTTTCTGATGGAGGTGAACATTGAACAATAGTTCTCAAGTATATTATCCTTTGATTTCCAGGGATAACCTGCAACTCACCATAACCATAGATTCTTGGGCATGTGTACACATCACCGAGGTTCACCCCCACTGCATCTAACATGACAACATGCTTTTCTATTTCTTTCTTTGCATATCACAGGAAGCTGAAGAAAGCAGCAAGGTTTGCAGGCAAGGGTCAAGAAATCTAGTTCTGGAGCTATGAGCAATAGCTTCCGGCAAGCTTTTGATCTAGTTGAACCTCTGAAGCTTGATTTTCTCAGGTACTAATGGGGATAATAATTGTTTACAGTAAACAGAAGAGTGCAATATAGGAGACATAATAATATTCAGTTCAGCTCAGTTCAGTCGCTCAGTCATGTCTGACTCTTTGAGACCCGATGAACTGTAGCACGCCAGGCCTCCCTGTCCATCACCAACTCCCGGAGTCCACCCAAACCCATGTTCTTCTACTCGGTGATGCCGTCCAGCCATCTCATCCTCTGTCGTCCCCTTCTCCTCCTGCCCCCAATCCTTCCCAGCATCAGGGACCTTTCCAATAAGTCAACTATTTGCATGAAGTGGCCAAAGTATTGTAGTTTCAGCTTCAACATCAGCCCATCCAATGAACACTCAGGACTGACCTCCTTTGAGATGAACTTTTTGGATCTCCTTGCAGTCCAAGGGACTCTCAAGAGTCTTCTCCAACACCACAGTTCAAAAGCATCAATTCTTTGGTGCTCAGCCTTTTTCCCTGTCCAACTCTCATATCCATACATGACTACTGGAAAAACCATAGCCTTGACTAGATGGACGTTTGTTGGCAAAGTAATGTCTCTGCTTTTCAATATGCTATCCAGGTTGGCCATAACTTTTCTTCCAAGGAGTAGGCGTCTTTTGATTTCATGGCTGCAATCACCATCTGCAGTGATTTTGGAGCCCCCCAAAATAAAGTCTGCCTCTTTTTCCACTGTGTCTCCATCTATTTCCTATGAAATGATGGGGTCAGAAGCCATGATCTTAGTTTTCTTAATTTTGAGCCTTAAGCCAACATTTTTACTCTCCTATTTCACTTTCATCAAGAGGCTTTTTAGTTCCTCTTCACTTTCTTCCATAAGGGTGGTGTCATCTACATATCTGAGGTTATTGGTATTTCTCCCAGAAATCTTCCTTCCAGCTTGTGCTTCTTCCAGCCCAGTGTTTCTCATGTTGTACTCTGCATAAAAGTTAAATAAGCAGGGTGACAATATACAGCCTTGACATACTCCTTTTCCTATTTGGAGCCAGTCTGTTGTTCCATACCCAGTTCTAACTGTTGCTTCCTGACCTGCATACAGGTTTCTCAAGAGACAGGTCAGATGGTCTGGTATTCCCATCTCTTTCAGAATTTTCCACAGTTTATTGTTATCCACACAGTCAAAGGCTTTGGCATAGTCAATAAAGCAGAAGTCGATGTTTTTCTGGAACTCTCTTGCTTTTTTGATAATCCAGCGGATATTGGCAATTTGATCTCTAGTTCTTCTGCCTTTTCTAAAACCAGCTTGAACATCTGGAAGTTCAGAGTTCATGTATTGCTGAAGACTGGCTTGGAGAATTTTGAGTATTACTTTACTAGCGTGTGAAATGAGTGCAATTGTGCTGTAGTTTGAGCATTCTTTGGAATGGCTTTCATTGGGATAGGAATGTAAACTGACCTTTTCCAGTCCTGTGGTCATTGCTGAGTTTTCCAAATTTACTGTCATATTGAGTGCAGCATTTTCACAGTATCATCTTTTAGGATTTGAAATAGCTCAACTGGAATGCCATCACCTCCACTAGCTTTGCTTGTAGTGATGCTTTCGTCTTCTTTATTTTTTTGTTTGTTTTAAATATATATATATATATATATAGTTTTTTTTTCTTTACATTATCTTGTTGGTTTTGCCATACATTTACATGAATCCACCATGGGTATACATGTGTTCCCCTTTCAGAACCCCCAATTCCATCTCTCTGGGTTATCCTGGTGCACCAGCCCTTAGCAACCTGTGTCAATCATCAAACCTGGGCTGGCGATTGATTTCACATACGATAATTTACATGTTTCAATGCCTTTCTCCCATATCATCCCACCCTTGCCCTATCTCATATCATAGAGTCCAAAAGACTGTCCTATACATCTGTGTCTCTTTTGCTGTCTCACATACATGGTTATGGTTACCATCTTTCTAAATTCCATATATATATATATGTTAGTATACTGTATTGTTGTTTTTCCTTCTGGCTTACTTCACTTTGTATAATAGACTTAAGTTTTGTCCACCTCAGGAAGGCTTTCTTGTCTCTCCTTGCTATTCTTTGGAATTTTGCATTCTGATGGGAATATCTTTCCTTTTCTCCTTTGCTTTTCACTTCTCTTCTTTTCACAGCTATTTGTAAGGCCTCCTCATACAGCCATTTTGCTTTTTTTTTGCATTTCTTTTTCTTGGGAATGGTCTTAATTCCTGTCTCCTGTACAGTGTCATGAATTTCCATCCATAGTTCATCAGGCACTCTGTCTATCAGATCTAATCCCGTTAAATCTATTTCTCGCTTCCACTGTATAATTACAAGCGATTTGATTTAGGTCATACCTGAACAGTCTAGTGGTTTTCCCTACTTTCTTCAATTTCAGTCTGAATTTGGCAATAAAGAGTTCATGATCCAAGCCACAGTCTGCTCCCAGTCTTGTTTTTGCTGACTGTACAGAGCTTCTCCATCTTTGGCTGCAAAGAATATAATCAATCTGATTTCGGTGTTGACCATCTGGTGATGTCCATGTGTAGAGTCTTCTCTTGTGTTGTTAGAAAAGGGTGTTTGCTATGACCAGTGCATTCTCTTGGCAAAACTTTGTTAGCATTTGCCCTGCTTCATTCTGTACTCCAAGGCCAAATTTGCCTGTTACTCCAGGTGTTACCTGACTTCCTACTTTTGCATTCCATCCCCTATAACGAAAAGGACGTCTTTTAGGGTGTTATTTCTAAAAGATCTTGCAGGTCTTCATAGAACTGTTCAACTTCAGCTTCTTCAGCATTACTTGTTGGGGCATAGGGCTGGATTACCGTGATATTGAGTGGTTTGCCTTGGAAATGAACAGAGATCATTCTGTCGTTTTTGAGATTGCATCCTAGTTCTGCATTTTGGACTCTTTTGTTGACCATGATGGCTACTTTATTTCTTCTAAGGGATTCCTGCCCATGGTAGTAGATATAATAATGGTCATCTGAGTTAAATTCACCCATTCCAGTCCATCTTAGTTCACTGATTCCTAGAATGTCGACGTTCACCCTTGCCATCTCCTTTTTAACCATTTCCAGTTTGCCTTGATTCATGGACCTAACATTCCAGGTTCCTATGCAATATTGCTCTTGACAACATCTGACCTTGGTTCTATCACCAGTCACATCCACAACTGGGCTTCGATTTTGCTTTGGCTCCATCCCTTCATTCTTTCTGAAATTACTTCTCCATTCATCTCCAGTAGCATATTGGGCACCTACCGACCTGGGGACTTCATCTTTTAGTATCCTATATTTTTGCCTTCTCGTACTGTTCATGGGGTTCTCAAGGCAAGAATACTGAAGTGGTTTGCCATTCCCTTCTCCAGTGGACCACACATTCTGTCATAGCTCTCCACCATGACCCTTCCGTCTTGGGTGGCCCCACACAGCATGGCTTAGTTTCATTGAGTTAGACAAGGCTGTGGTCCATGTGATCAGATTGGCTAGTATGGTACTACTATGTCTGCCCTCTGATGCCCTTTCACAACACTTACCCTCTTGCTTGGGTTTCTCCTACCTCTGACGTGGGATGTCTCTTCATGGTTGCTTCAGCAAAGTGCAGCCGCTGCTCCTTACCTTGGATGACGGGTATCTCCTCACAGCCGTCCCGCCTGACCTGGATCGTGGAGGAGCTCCTCTGGCCCTTCTGTACCTGTGCAGCCGCTGCTCGTCAGGCGTGGGGTAGCTCTTCTCGGCCTCCGCCCCTTACCATGGGCATGAGGTAGCTCCTCTCCGCCGCACTTCTGGGTTTCTCTTACCTTGGACATGGGGTCTCTCTTCACAGCTGCTCCAGCAAAATGCAGCTGTCGCCCCTGATCCCAGAATGCAACATAGCTCCTCTCGGCTGCCGCCCCTGACCTCTGGCCTCCCAACCACTCCATCGCAGCTGCTGCTCTCAGCGCGCCATCACAGCTTGCTTTAACTTCACAAGCCTCCTGTTTGACAATCATGGAATACTTGGATTAAGATACATATTTTTTAACTCTTATGTAAGTTGTACATTTTATTTTATGGATATGAAAGTGAAAGTCACTCAGTCATGTACGACTCTTTGTGACCCCGTGGACTCTACGGTTCATGGAATTCTCCAGGCCAGAATATTGGAGTGAGCTCCCTTTCCCTTCTCCAGGGGATCTTCCCAACCCAGGATTCGAACCCAGGTCTTCTGGATTGCAGGAGGATTCTTTACCAGCTGAGCCAGCAGGGAAGGCCATGGATATGAAAACTGAACATGAAAAAAGTTAAAAGTTCCCTTGCCTCTTTCTCTAATTATATTGTCCTACCTGGATTCCCAAACATGGCTCATAAGTGTGCTCCAGGATTCCCTATTCAAGTTTTCCTGCAATACACCTGACTCTTACCCTCTGCCCCCAGATTTTCATATGCTTAGCACACTCTTCCCTAATTCTGCTCATCTATTGATTCCTATTGATTTTTCAGAATCTATCTCAAATCTCACTTCCTTATTCTCTGATATCTCAGATTAAATCAGTCCTAGCCCCCTTATACTTTTGATGCTTCAAGTATGTCACCATATCTCTTGAGATCTGAAATATATAACAAGAGCAGTAATGCTATTCTATCAGTCTTATATCCCAACATGGACTGTCTTGACACATAGTAGGATGGAAAAACACCTGAAAATGTTTTTCTTGACCAATAAATGGTAAGTGTATCCCAGATAATAAATTGTGAAGCTGGTAGTCAATGCTCTTTCCTCTGAAAGTGTACATAGGTGGAATCCATGTTTATGCATGTATTAAGCAGACTGGGAAAGGACAGCAGGGAGTCAGATACGCTTGTCATTTCTAAAATAAAATTCTAATGAGCAAACAGACATATGTGGCATCTGATGACTCAGGTGTCTCACCTTCCCTGCCCAACCCTAAGTTGTGTGATAGAGAAGAATTATCTAGAATATCCAAGTGACATTTCTAAGGCAAATAAGCTTTACAAGTAGTGGGAAAATGCAACTGGCCTGAACTGCTTATGCGTTGACACTCTGGAACTAAATTCTGTGACTAAAGTCATCATGGATTTACTCCCCTATTTCTCATAATTAGATGAGAATTGTATCAAATTTTAAAATTGTGATATGCTGACTACACTTGAAATAATATGTCTGTATTAATTCCCAATACCTCAATAACCCAAAGGTGAGAATGACGGAATGAAGAGGTGAATCTAGGTTCTCTGAGGATGATTTCATCACCAAATCACTTGTACATTTCCATGTGACTTTTTGACTCTCTCTTACTTCTTTGAATAATGGAACTTGCCCTGTCACTTCCACTTTTGATATTTTATTGAATGGAATTGAAGGCAGTCACAATATAACCCCATATTCTCCTGGGATTTCCTATGGTAGAAACTAAAGTACCACTATATAAACCCTCTTTAAAACAAATTGTATTTCAAAATTAACCTAATAGTTTAACTTTATATTTACAATTGTTCATGAAAATAAAATTTCAAAGATGTACTTTATGAGTATTCAGAAATTATAACATTATATTTTGAAATATTTTATTTATATAATCTTCCCTAATGATGTAAGGTATAAATATGTGCTAAATAATCTACTTTTTTTTAGTATTCTTTAGATAAAAGTAGATATTTCACTTAAAACTAAGATAACATTGCAAATTATACTTCAATTATTTAATGTATTTATTTTTACTTTTTATTTTATATTGGAACATTTGGGATTAACAATGTTGTGTAGTTTGAGGTGTATTGTTGCTCAGTCTCTAAGTTGTGTCCAGCTCTTTGTGACCCCATGGACTGCAGCATGCCAGGTTTCCCTGTCCTTCAGTATCTCCTGGAGTTTGCTCCAACTCAGCAAAGTGATTCAGTTACACATATGTATGTAACTATTGTTTTTCAAATTATTTTCCCATTTAGCTTGTAACAGAATTGAGCAGAGTTCTTTGTGCTATACAATAGATCCCTAATTTGTTATCTATTATAATTTTTTTATAAATATAGCAATATGTACACATCGGTCCCAAACTACCAATCTATTCCTCCCCCACACCCTTCCCCCCTGGTAATCATAAATTCTCTGTTTCTGTTTTGTAAATAAATTCATTAGTATTATTATTTTTAAACTCTGCATATAAGCAATATCACATAACATTTGTCTTTCTCTGACTTATTTAGTATGACAATCTCCAGGTCCATTCATTTCACTGGAAATGGTGTTATGTTAGTCTTTCTAATGGCTGAGTAATATCTTATTTCAAATATATACCACATCTTATTCATCTGCTGCTCTGTTGATGGACATTTAGATGGCTTCTATGTCTGGGCTATTGTAAACAAAACTGCAATGAACATAGGAGTGCCTGTATCCTTTCAAACCATGGTTGTTTTAGGATATACGCCCAAGAATAGGATTGCTGCATCATATGATAGCTCTATTTTTAGTTTTATAAAGAACCCCCATACTTTTCTTGATAATCGCTATACCAACTTATATTACCACTAGCAGGGTAGGAGGGTTTACGTTTCTCCACACTCTCTCCAGCATCTCCTGTTTGTAGATTTTTTGAGGATGACCATTCTGAATAGTGTGAAGTGATATCATATGACAGTTCTGCTTTGCATTTCTCTAATAATTAATGATGTTGAACATGTTTACATATCTTGGCCATTTGTATGTCTTCTTTGGCGAAATGTCTATTTAGGTCTTTTGCTCATTTTTGATGAGTTTTTTTGTTTGTTTGTTTGTTTTTTGGTATTGAGCCACATAAGCTGCTTGTAAATTTTGGAGACTAATCCCTTTTCAATAGCATTGTTTGCAAATATTTTCTCCCATTCTGTGGATTGCCTTTCTTCTTCTTTTTTTTTTTGGTTTCCTTTGTTGTGTATGTAAATACTTTGAGTTTAATTAGATTCCATTTGTTTTTTTGTTGTTGTTGTTACTTTGTTTTTATTTTGATTAGGAGATGAATTGAAAAAAAATATTGCTGCAATTTATGTTAGAGAATGTTTAACCTATGTTTTCTTCTAAAAGATTTATAGTATCTGGTATTACACTAAGGCCTTTAATCCATTTTGAGTTTATTTTTCTATGTGGTATTAAGTAATATTATATATAGCCATCCAGTTTTCCAGAACCATTTATTGAAGAGACTGTCTTCTTCAAGTGTATAATCTTGTGTCCTTTGCCATAAGTTAGGTGACAGTTAGGTATGTGGTTTACTTCTGGGCTTTTTATCCTGTTTCATTGATCTACATTTCTGTTTTTGTGCCAGTACCATAATGTAGCTTTGTAGCATAGTCTGAAGGCAGGGAGTCTGATTCCTCCAGCTTCACTTTTCTTACTCAGGATTATTTTGTCTATTCAGGTTTTTTGTGTCTCCATACGAATTGTGTTTCTTGTTCTAGTTCTCTGAAAAATGCCATTTATAACTTAATAACAATTGCACTGAATCTGCCATGAGCAGTAAAGTCATTCTGAAAATACTGACTGTGCCAATTCTAAGAACCTGGTATCTCTTTTTATCTGTCTGTCATTTTTAACTTCTTTTATCAGTGTCTTATAATTTACAGACTACAGGTATTTTTTCTCCTTAGGTGACTTTATTCCTGTGTATTTTTATTATTTTTGATGCAATGGTAAATGGGATATTTTTACATTTTTCTTTCTGATATTTCATTGCTAATGTATAGAAATAAAACAGATTTCTGTGTACTAATTTTCTATCTGCAAAGTTACCAAGTTCATTGATAAGTTTTAGTAGATTTCTAGTAGTATTTTTAGAATGTTCTATGTATAGTATCATGTCATCTGCAAACAGTGACAGTTTTATTTGCCCCTTTTCAATTTGGATTTCTTCTATTTCTAGGACTTCCAAAACAATGCTGACTAAAATTGGTGAAAATGGATATTCTTGTCATCTTCCTGATCTTAGAGGAAATGTTTTCAACTTTTCATCAAGTATGATGTTAGTTATAGGTTTGTCATAGTTATAGTTTGTCGTAGTTGTGTTAGTCACTCAGTTGTGTCTGACTCTTTGCAACCTTGTGGACTGTAGCCCACCAGACTCCTCTGTCCATGGGATTCTCCAGGCAAAAACATTGCAGTGGGTTGCCATTCCCTTCTCCAGAGTATCTTCCCAACCCAGGGATAGAACCCTGGTCTCCTGCATTGCAGGCAGATTCTTTACTGTCTGAGCTACAGAGAAGTCATATGGCCTTTATTATGTTGCAATATTTTTGGTCTATGTCTATTTTCTGCAGATATTTTATCATAAAAGGATTTTTAATTTTTTCAGTTTTTCTGAGTCTATTAAGAGGATCATGCTGTTTTTATTCTTTAAGTTGTTTATGTGGTATATCACATTGATTGATTTGAGTATATTGAAAAATCCTTGCATTCCTGGGATAAATACCAGTTGATCATGGGGTATGATGCTTTTAACATTTTGTTGGTTTCTGTTTGCTAGTATTTTGCAGACACTTTGTGTCTATGCTCATCAATGATATTGTTTTAATTTTTTTCTGTGATATCTTTGTCTGGTTTCGGTATCAGAGAGATGATGACCTCAGAAACCAAGCATGGAAACATTCCTTCATCTGCAAATTTTTTGAAGAGTTTTGAAGGATGTGTGTTAATTCTTCTCTAAATGTATAATAAAATTCACCAGTGAAACCATGTAATCCTGGACTTTTGTCTGATGGAAGATCTTTTAATCATAGTTTAAATTTTAATTTGTTGTCCGTATGTTCTATTTCTTCCTGGTTCAGTCTCAAAAGATTGTAGCTTTCTAGGATTGTGTCCGTTTCTTCCAGGTCTGTCCATTTATTGGCATATAGCTCTTTGTAGTAGTCTCTTAAAACTCTGTGTATTTCTGTTGGTCCCTTGTAACTTCTCTTCCATTTCTAATTTTATTTATTAGAGGTTTATCCCTTTTATTCTTAATGAGTCTGGTTAAACATTTAGCAACTCTGTTCATCTTTTCAAAGAACCAGGTTTTAGTTTCATTGATCTTTTCTATTGTTTTCTTTTTTTCTTTTTCATTTATTTCTCCTCTGATGTTTATCATTTCTTTCCTTCTACTAACTGTGTGTTCTGTTTGTTCTTCTTTCTCTAATTGCTTTAGGTGTAAGGTTGAGTTGTTTCTTTGTAATTTTTCTTGTTTTTTGAGGGAAGATTTTCTTGCTATAAACTCTCCTTTTGGAACTGCTTTTGCTGCATACCATACGTTTTGAACTGTTTTGTTTTTGTTTAGATTTGCTTCCAGGTTTTATTTTTTTAATTTCTTCATTGATTTCTTCAGTGATTCATGGATTGTTTAGTAGTATCTTGTTTAGCCTGCCTGTGCTTATGTTTTTTACAGTTTTTTCTTTATAGTTGATTTCTAATGTCATATTATCATTGTGGTTAGAAAAGATACTTGATGTTATTTAAATGTTCTTAAATTTTCCAAGGATCACTTTGTGGTTCAGCATGTACTCAATCCCAGAGAAGGTTTCATGTGCACTTGGGAAAAATGTCTATTCTATTGCTTTTCTATGAGAAGATCTGTAAATATCCATTAAGTGCACCTAGTATAATGTGTCATGTAAAGCCTGCCCTTACTGATCTTCTGTCCTGATGATCTATCCACTGATGAAACTGGGGTTTTAAATTCCTCCACTATTATTGTGTTACTATCTATTTCTCCTTTTATGGCTGTTAGTATTTACCTTACATATTGGGATGATTTTTTGTTGTTGTTGGTTGTTTATATATTTACAGCTGTTAAATCTTTTTGGATCAATTCCTTGATCTTTATGCAGTGTCATTCCTTGTCTCTTGTAACAGTCATTTTTTTAAAGTCTGTTTTGCTATTCCAACTTCCTTTTGATTTCCATTGCACTGAATATATTTTTACACCCCCTCATCTGTATGTGTATGTGTATGTCTGAAATGGGTCTCATAGATAATATATATATAAGTTTTGTCTATATCTTTTGGATGGAGTATGCTGATTACATTAAATTAATTACCAATATGTATGCTCCTATTGTCATTTTCTTAACTGTTTTTTATTTGTTTTGTCTTTTTTTCTCAAATATATTGTGCCACTCCCTTCTGTCCTGCAGAATTTTTGTTGAGAAATCAGCTGATAACCTGATGGGAGTTGCTCTGTATGTTATTTGTTGCTTTCCCCTTATTGCCTTTAGTACTCTTTCTCTGCCTTAAATTTTTGTAAGTTTGATTACTGTGTGTTGTGGAACATTCTTCCCTGGGTTTACCCTGCTTGGAACTCTGCACTTCCTGGACTGGTGTGACTGTTTCCTTTACCATCTTTGGGAAGTTTTCACCTAGTTTCCCTTCAACTATTTTCTTAGGCATTTTCTCTCTCTTTTCTCCTCCTGGGACCCCTATAAGGTAAATGTTTTTGTACTTACTGTTGTCCCAGAGGCCTCTTGGACTGTATTAACTTCTTTTAAATCTTTATCTTCATTCTGTTCTACTGCAGTGATTTCCACCATTCTGTTATCAGTTCACTTATCCATTCTCCTGCCTCAGTTACTTTACTCTTGATTTCTTCTAGTGCATATTTTTATTTCAGATATTGTGCTGTTTACCTCTCTTTGTACCTTAGTTCTTCTCCGTCTTTTTTAAACATTTCTTGTTTAGTCTCAATCTGTGCCTCCATTCTTTTTCCAAGATCATGGATTATCTTCACTATCATTGCTTTGATTTTTTTTTTTTTCTTGGTATATTACCTATCTCTACTTCACTTAGTTGTTCTTCTGGGGTTTTACCTTGTTCCTTTATCTAGAACACCATCTCATTTCATGCAGCTTTTGTGATTGTGGTTTCCATTCTGAAGGCTGTAGCATTGTAGGTCCTCTTGCTTCTGGTATCTGCCCCCTGATGGATGGTATTCTCTAAGACTCTTGTGCATGCTTCTTGGTGGGAGGTACATTTTCCTGCCCACTGGTGGATGGAGCTGAATCTTGTCCCTCTGATGGATAGGATTTTTCTCTATAAGAATTTAGGCAGGCCATCTGCTGATGTGGGACTGTATTCCCACTCTATTGTTTTTTTTGGCCCGAGGCATCCCAGAATTGGAGCCTATTAGGTGTTGGGTGGAGCTAGATTATTAGGAGGAAATAGCAGCCTCCCTGAGGGCTCATGCCAATGATACCCACCATAACTACTGTCGCCAGTGTCTTTGTCCTTACAGTAAGCATAGCTGACTCCTGACTCTACAGAAGACCTCCAATACTAAAGTTCTGGCCTGATCTCTTATGAGATCACTGCTGTTTTTCTTTTTTTTCCCAGAGTTTTTGTGTGCACCATCCAAAAATGTAGTTTGTTTCTTTCAGTCCTATGGAGTTCCTGCAATCAAACCACTGGCCTTCACAACAAGGTTGTCTGTGGGCTCCTGTTCTCACTGCCAAATTCCCCAGTCTAGGAAGAATGACATGAGGTTCAGGATTTTCACTCCTGTAGAAATTTTGTGGTATAATTGTTTTCCAGTTTTGGGTCACCCACCCAGTGGGTGTCAGATTTTATTTAATCATGATTGCACCCCTCCTAACATCTCATTGCAATTTATTCTTTGTAGGTAGGATATGCTTTTTGGTAGGTTCAAGCTTTTGCTGTTTTTGTTATTGATGACGGTGGTTTAGCAGTTAGTAGTGAGTTTAGTGTTTTTTAAGAAGTGAGCTCACATCTTTCTATTCTGCCATCTGGAAAGCCGCTGTAGATACTTCACTGGGTGTGAAGGATCTATCAAAACATCAATGTGTTTTGTTGTTTCTGGAATCAGTGCTGCAGCAAGCTGAGCATATTTGAGTTCATGTAATCCTGCATCTGTGTGAACTGATCTGCCATGTTCTTCCTGAAAACAAAGAGATTCAAAAGCCAACTTCAATTAAAAAATAATAAAGTAGGTATTTCATATCAAGAAAATATTGCTAGCATTGACTTAATTGCTCATAAGTATAGAGATAATAATTTATGTTTCTTGATTAGACTCAATGAGTGATCTTAGTATTTAATAATCTAATATCAAATATTTTAGTATTGAATATTATTTCATAGATTCTCAATTAAATAAAATTTAATTGGAACCACAACAGTTAATGTTTGTCAATGATATTTGATCTCAATCACAAAAGCAAAATATATATAAATATATATAATTCATGTATCCAGTAAAGAGGTTTGAAGTTTAAGGTGAAAACAATCTTCTAGAAGAATCATGATATATGTAGAAAAATGTTTTCCACAGAAGAACATAAAGGTAAAAACTCTCTGCACATGTGCCATGAAAGACAATGTACCATGAAATAAAAGATTAACTAGAATAATACTTTGTTTATAATTAGCCAGAAAGCAACTCAATTACATGGGCATTTTCAATTTGAATGCAAATCTTTTAGCTTCTCTTTGTGAAGCTGCCCATAATTGTTAGACAATCTGACTTGGGCTCACTGAATGCAAGCGCTTATTTTGCCTGTAGAAAGCCCTGTGGGCAGAGGGGTAATCATGTCCTTACAGGGAAGCCAGGGCCAACTTGTGGTCCCAGAAAAGGAGGCAGCCAAGCACCAGACAGGGTGTGGGCTCCTGTCAACCATGAACTATCATCTTAGAATCACTCTTACAAACAGTAGGAAAGAAGAATTGATATATTTCTAGGAACACAGTTGATGTATGTAGAATTGATTTTTCTTAGGTCAGTAAGACAATGCCTAAGTTTTATTAAAAAAAATCAAAGATGGCAAATCAATGTGCTGCCAATTAAGAGATTATTTTTTCACTGGATAATGAATGTGAAAACATTAAGCAATCACATAAGAGAAAATAGTACATGAATGAAAATTAATGGCACACTATGGTGGTACTAGATGGTAAAGAAATCATTAAGATTGCAAATATTAGTAACATTTTAATTAAAAAGTGAAGCTGAAGCAAGATTTGATTATGAGTAGTATTTAAATGGATAAAAGAGAAACCTGTGGGGCAGGGAGGAGACAAGTATAGTAGAAACTTCCTCTTATGAGGTGCCAGAGATACAGATAGTAAGCCTAAATTGGAAGGAGTGGAAGTTGAATTCCAAATGATGGTTTTTATACTTAGTTCTTTTGACAGTGATCTGCCATTCAAAGTGTTAAATCTGAGAGTTTAACTCATTCTACTAATTTTTCAAAGATACAATGGGAAAGTGGAAGCTGAAAACAATTAATTGCATTATTATCTGTGAAAAACACTGAATCAATATTATAGGAATTGAAGCAGTCTCCTTTTGAATCAGAATTAAATTCTGAATCAGAATCTTCTGTATTTGATTTGAGAAATCAATTTTCAGATGGAACTTAATGAATTATCTTCTAGATTAAATAAATATAAAATTTCCCTAGATATCAGGGGTAATTTGATCTGATTAAAAATAGTTGTATCAGAATCAAATATTTAAATTGATGTCTATCATTTACTTCAGTTTCAGTTTATGGTTCTGAAGTCTCCCTAAAACACTAGAGCTGTTAATTTGATTTTATAGTAATTTCTTTATATTTTTATGACCGATTAAACAAACTAATGTTGTTTTTAATATAAATATGATAGGCAATAAACAAGAAACAGATATTCAGATTTTACGGGAAAATTTATCACTGTCAATTAAAAGCAGCTTTCTTCAACATAACCTGAAAGTCAGAGTAATTGTTAAAGCATGATTTTTATAATCCTAAAATACTGAATTGAGAGGCAATATCCAATATGAAGGAATATTGCTATTTGCTGCCTTTTTGATTGTTTACCTACAATACTGTCCTACTTCATATGTTCCTCCAGTTTTTGCTAACATATATGGAAGCTTAGGACTTATTGATATAAGATGAATGATAGTCACACAAATAGGAAAACAGTGAATCACTCACATTGCCACTGTGTTCGGTAAGAATATTTAACATTTCTTGGCATCTATCCTGAATACCTTAACATAATAGATAGAATTTGTGGCACACTAATCTTATCTTTTAGGTCCTAAATACTAGACAATTGTTAGTGATTCAGTTCACTCAGCTGTGTCTAACTCTTTGCCACCCAATGAAGTGCATCCTCTTGTTTAGATATGAAAATGAACATTAGTATAATAAATAATTAGAATACTTTCAGAGAAAACACAAAACAAATACAACAGCCTGTGTAAACAAGTTGAATTGAGTATTTCAAAATTTTCTCACTAGTTGATAAGAAAGTTTTTTTTTTCCTCAACAATAATTCTATTTGCTCTTCAGATTTCAGTTCAGTTCGTTTGCTTAGTTGTTCTGACTCCGTGTGGCCTCATTTAGCACACCAGGCTAAATTTTTTGTAGCACACCAGGCTTCCCTGTCTATCATCAACTCCCAGAGCTTGCTCAACCCTTTCAACCGTCTCATCCTATGTTGTCCCCTTCTCCTCCCGCCTTCTATCTTTCCCATTATCAGGGTCTTTTCCAATGAGTCAGTTCTTCACATCAGGTTGCCAAAGTATTGGAGGTTCAGTTTCATCATCAGTCCCTCAGTGGGTACTCAGGACTGATTTCCTTTATGATTGACTGGTTTGATATCCTTGCAGTCCAAGGGACTCTCAACAGTCTTCCCCAACATTACAGTTCAAAAGCATCAATTCTTTGGTGCTCAGCTTTCCTTATAGTCCAACTCTCACATCCATGCATGACTACTGGTAAAACCATAGTTTTGACTAGATGGACCTTTGTTGGCAAAATAATGTGTCTGCTTTTTAATACACTGTCTAGGTAGGTCATAACTTTTCTTCCAAGGAACAAACTTTTTTTTATTTCATGGTTACAGTCACAATGTGCAGTGATTTTGGACCCCTCTCCCCCCCCAAAAAAAATAAAGCCTCTCACTGTTTTCACTGTTTCCCCATCTATTTGCCATGAAGTGATGGGACCAGATGCCATGATCTTAGTTTTTTGAATGTTGAGTTTTACACCAACTTTTTCACTCTCCTCTTTCACTTTCATCAAGAGGCTCTTTAGTTCTTCTTCACTTCCTGCCACAAGGGTGGTATTATCCGCATATCTGAGGTTATTTTTTTTTATTGTTTTTGCCATACAATGACATGATATCACCATGGGCATTGAAACATGTTAATTATCATATGTCTAATCAATCGCCAGCCCAGGATTGATGCTCGGGGCTGGTGCAGCGAGATTTCCCCGGGGGGGAGGGAGGAGGGAGGGGGGTTCTGGAGGGAAAGCATATCTGAGGTTATTTATTCCAGCTTGTGCTTCATCCATTCTGGTATTTCTTATGATGTACTCTTCATATGTTAAATAAGCAGGATGACAATATATACCCTTGATGTACTTCTTGCCCAGTTTGAAACCAGTCTGTTTTTTCATATCCAGTTCTAACTGTTGCTTCTTGATCTGCGTACATGTTTCTCAGAAGGCAGAAAAGGTGGTCTGTTATTCACATCTCTAAGAATTTTCCAGTTTGTTGTGATCTTCATAGTCAAAGGATTTAACATAGGCAATAAAGCAGAAGTAGATGTCTTTTTTTAAAATTATCTTGCTTTTTCTATGATCCAGTGAATACTGCTAATTTGATCTCTCACTCCTCTGCCTTTTCTAAAACCAGCTTGAACATCTGAAAGTTCTCAGTTCACATACTGTTAGCTTCAACAGTACTGTTGAAGAATTTTGAGCATTATTTTGCTAGTGTGTGAGATGAGTACAATTGTGCAGCAGTTTGTACATTCTTTGCCATTGTCCTTCTTTAACAATGGAATGAAAACTGACTTTTTCCAATCCTGTGGCCACTGCTGAATTTCTCACTTTGCTGGCATACTGAGTGCAGCACTTTAACAGCATCATCTCTTTAGATTTGAAATAGATCAGCTGGAATTCCATTACCTCCACTACCTTTGTTCATAGTTTTGCTTCCTAAGACCCACTTGACTTCACATTCCAGGATGTATAGCTCTAGGTGAGCAATAACACCACCATGTTTCTCTGGGTCATTAAGATCTTTTTGTACTGTTGGTGATTACTTATGTGAGTACAAATGACAAATACAAATAAAGCATTGCAATTTTGAAAAAGAACAATTAGAAAGTAGTTTAAACACCAGGAGTCCTCAAGAGAGTTCTATATATGTTTTTAATTATACAAAACAACAACAACAACAAAAACCTATTCTATTGATGCTTTAAAGCATCTTCTGTGTTGATTTTAGAGAGAGCATTAAAAATATTTGATGGAAAAGTACTATACTGCACAGTGTGCTAGGGAAACTATATCATTGACAAATGTTAAACAAAAATGTATGATGGTTTTCCTACATTCCATCAATTCCTGCTGGATTTAATTGGGCACAATCAGCACAGCATTGTCACTCTAATGAGCCTATGAAGAAAGATATGACTACTGTTGAAAGTTTGTCTCTTGAGTAAAATAAAAGTACTGCTAGATGAGATATTAGAATTTCATTTTCAGCAAAGAAAATCTGATAGTTTACATTGTCATGATGCAGGCGGACATACTTACCTTTCATCTTCTTTCAGTTTAGTGGCCAGTTTGCTGAAATACGTGTATGAGAAAAGATGAAACACCATCCTGGTTTTCATTTACAAAGGATAATTTATTTCAAAAATGATAAGAGCTTGAAAAACGAAAATAAATAATGCAGAATTTTAAGTTGAAAGACAAGTCCCATGCCTACTTAAAGGTGAAAACCTGCAGAATTAGTACATAGAGAATATATACATTCTTGATGGTGAAATGGCCTACCTGGTATGATGAGAAGAAATTGTATTGAAATGATAAAAGTCATAATAAATTTCAAGGAATAACCTCAAATGTGATTTGCTCAAAATAATTTTCCACCATGATACATGAACATGAGTTCTTCTTTTCATTTATTCAGATGAAAAGTCATGGTAAGTCTATGGATTACAGTTGATGGTTGAAAGTTCATCACCTGACACAGTACTATTCATGCAAATAAAGGGAGGAAAAAAAAAACACCTTAAGGAATTAAATTCCATGTGCCTCGTACAGAGGAGCCTGGTAGGCTGCAGTCCTTGGGGTTGCTCAGAGTAGACACAACTGAGCGACTTCACTTTCACTTTTCACTTTCATGCATTGGAGAAGGAAATGGAAATGGCAACCCACTCCAGTGTTCTTGCCTGGAGAATCCCAGGGATGGGGGATCCTGGTGGGCTGCCGTCTATGGGGTCACACAGAGTCGGACACGACTGAAGTGACTTAGCAGAGCAGCAGTGCTAATTAAGAAAGACATGTTTTGAGATTTTGACTAAAAAACTATTATAAGGTCCAGCTCCAAATAAGAATCAAATTCACTTCAATGCATGGCAAAAACCACCACAATATTATAAAGCAATTAGCCTCCGATTAAAATAAATAAATTAATTTAAAAAATAAAAAAAATAAAGAATCAAAGTCCATACTCAGTTAACATTAATGCTGCCTCAATGGTGTAATTGTAATGGTAAAGCCTTGGCTATACATTGGGGCAAGCCCTTATCCCAGAACTCTCTGTACTTTAGGCACCAATATCTGTATTAATGAAAGCTTTCCCAGACAAAGAGACCCAGCAGGAGATACATATCAGGGTAATTACTTTGAGGAACTGGTTTATGCAATTGTGGTGTCTGGCTGGATAAGTACAAGGGCAGGGCTTCAGGCTGGAAACTTTGAGAAGCAACTGACACTGCAGGTCACAAGTGGAGTCTGTTCTTCTTCAGGGAAATGTCAGCTTTGCTCTCAAAGTCTTTCAATTGATTGGAGGAGGTCTATTCATATCTCCTTTTTTAAACAACATAAAAAGTGCCTTCACAACAACACCTAGGTTAGTGTTTGAATAACAGGGAACTATAGCCTAGCTACATTGTCACATAAAACTAGCCATAACAGATAGTAAATTGAGAATATTTTTAGAAGAAAAGGTAGAAACGTGCAATTTAAATATTAAGAAGCTTATATACTGCAAATCAACTGTTGGAATTTTCCATAAGAAAATAAAATGTGTGTATTAAAGTGTATGGAGCAGACATTAAAATATGCAACGGTTGGATATTTTAGAAATAAAGTTAGACAAATGAGCAATTACTATTTATTTTAATTGGAGGCTAATTGCATTTCAGACATATATGTGCAGATGTATGTGCGCACATATATCTACATGTGGGTATATGTTGCTGTTCTTTAGTCACTAAATCATATCTGAATCTTTTGTGACCCCATGGACTGTAGCCTGCCGGTTCCTTTATCCACAGGATATCTCAGGCAAGAATACCGAGTGCATTGCCATTTCCTTCTCCAGGGGATCTTTCTGACCCAGGAGGTGGACCCATGTCTCCTGCATTGCAGGCAGATTCTTTACCATTGAGCCTGCAGGGAAGCTTGGGTATAGGTATATGTACTCACTTGCTCAGTTGTGTCCAACTCTCTGCAACCTCATGAACTGTATCCTGTGCCAAGCTCCTCTGTTCATGGAATTTTCCAGGCAAGAATACTGGAGTGGGTTTCCTACTCCAAGATATTTTTCTGACTCAGGGATAAAACCCACATCTTTTGCTTCTCCTACATTGGCAGGTGAATTCTTTACCATTGTGCCATCTGGGAAGCCCTTGGTTATATGTAAAATATAAGAATATCCCTTTAAATTTAAAATATAGAATGATTTTTATTTCTTGATAAAAAGGCCACTAACAATTTTTGGAATGGAAAATAAATTATAAACAATAAATATGCCAATACATCAAGAAAATCTTGAAAAGGAGTTATAAGAGACAATACTGGGCTAACCAACTTTAAAATCAATTGTACCACTGGAATAATTTAAACAGTGTAATCGGTTTCAAATACTATACTTAAAAACTGTAAAATACAAAATAAAAAGAAGTGTTTGCTTTATTGTGAAGTATCGGTGAGTTTCAAACTTGTCCATGAGTATAAACTATGGGAAAATATTAATTTCTTGGACAGGAAAAAGTTTTATGCAGATAATATATTGAAATGTTGATATATATTATCATATGAATATAAATAGAAAACTTAACAAAATCTTTGGCTCTCTAACAATGCTAATTGGGACAATTTCTTGAGGTTAACTTGGAAATTTGATAATAAATCTTGAAAATTGCCAACAATTGATTTCAATAATTTATTTTTAAGAATACTTCTACAAAAATTATTAAATAAGTGTCAAATGACCTTTCAAAAATCACAAAACTATTTATTACTTTTGACTCTTAGAAAATAAATATTCAAAAATAGATTATATAGTCATTTAGGAGAAAATTATATAGATCAAAACATTTTAATGAAATGTATAGTTTTTGACCTATATTCTATCGATATTTTGGTAAAAACCAAGTGGCAGTGATTCCAAGTGATTGCTTTAGTTGACTGTCTTCAGTGATTCATGAATCATGTAGCATTCAGTCTAACATTTAGAAAAGAGATTTGAAGAACTATACAAGGTAGGAGATTTTATAGGCCCCAGGGATAAGAAACAAGAAGTCATAGGAGGAAAAAAAAAAAGACTGGTTATTGTAAGTTTGCTTTCTTTATAAGGATGGAAGGGTGTTATCAGGCAGATAACCTAACTAAAACTGGTTAGGCAATTCCTTCTTGATTGGTATAAGATTCCATTTCTGGGAATATCAAATTAAGTTAATTAAGTTTGACTTGGTGACATGGCTCTATTAACTTAAGTGATTCCATCTGGGATCTGTTTTATTGTATTTAGCAATTATGTTGGATAATTTCTTTTCTAATTTTTTACATTGAACTTATGTTGGTTCTGCAGTCAGGGAAAATTGAATTGATATGTATTATTTTAAAGTTACCGTGTCTGTTATTATAATCAAACAGCAAATAAATATATGAGCAGCATTTGCTTCATAATATATGGGAAATGAGTTCATCAACAAAATATTAATGGATAATCATTATTGCTATTTTAATTTCTCAAAACAGTACAAGTTATTAAAGATTGATTAGAATAAAAGTAGCTGTGCCTTTTATTTTTACCATTTAATAAATAACTTCCTGGAAGCTATATTCTCCCGAAGATATTTTTAACAATTTAATTGAAAGAAGTAATTAACCCAGAAAGCTTCTTGTTTGCTTCTAATACAGAATTCAAGAATATCAAGTAGGTTCTGGAAACATTCAATGCATTTTTCTCCCTTATTCTTAATATAGAGAACATTATTTTTTTAAATTCAAACTTCATCAAAACCTCAAATTGACTGCATGACTACACCTGATCTTATGGTATTAACTTTATATCATGGTATATCATAGGTGGAAGTGTGCAAAACAACTCTGTAGTTGTTTTTTTAAGAAAAAAAATTAATGCATCATAGTCATGTTTCAGTTATTCTAGTTTTATTCTATATTCACTCCATAAGTGGTTTAATGTGTGTATGTTTGTGTGTTGTGTGAAACCTGACCATATTCACATATATAGAAAACTGCAATTAACTGTTAACTCCAGAGTCATGAAAGTATTGCTAAAATTGACCATGTTCTGGGCTCTGCAGCTAAGTCAATATGCTTTAAAAAATTTAAAGCAAATAGAGAATATTTTTGAACAAGCTTGATTTAAATTAAAAAATTGATAACATTTTATAATATAAAAAATAACCAGACAGTTCCTTTATATTTGTAAATTTGCAGTCCAATTTTGAATAATTATTGGACCAAAGAAAAAAAACTCACAAAATAAAATTAGAAAACATTTTGAACAGATGATAAAAAATAGAACTTGTTGCATATAGCTAAATCTATTCGTTAAGGGAAAATTTGCAATCTGCAGACCATATATTAGATTAAATCCTCTAGAAACAGATTAAATTAATCCCAAAGGAAAGTTAAAGGAAGAAAATCATAGAAATAAGGGCAGAATTTAACAAAGTAGGAAAGAGAGAATGGCCACCATCAACAAAGCCAAAGCCTTCTGTGAAATCTAATACTCCTTAACAATATTGATATAATAGTCTACTGGGTTTTAGTACAAACTTTTTAGAGCAAATTTTAAGACAGTAATGTATTTATACAAAGATACAAAAATTGACCAGTGGAACAGAGTAGAGAGTCTAGAAACAGACTGGCATGCATATGAACATGATTTCTGATTGATACATACCTTGGACTATATTAAAACAAAAAACAAAAAAATTGAAAACAATCCCTAGTCCATCGTGGAACTAACTGTCATTAGTAAAATAATATTTTCAAAAATGGCACAGAAAAGGGACAGCATAAAATCACCACAATATAAATCATTACATAAAATTGTTCAATTGCTATAAGTTAAAATTAATACATTTGATAATTAAAAGCCACCATTAAGAAGGGATTCCCTGGTGGTTTAGTGTTAAAGAATCCACCTGCCAAAACAAAAGGTATGGGTTTGATCCCTGCATGTGGCACATTGCTTGTAGAAGGAAATGTCAATGCACTCCAGTATTTTTGCCTGGGAAATCCCATGGACAAAGGAGCTTAGTGGGCTACAGTCCATGGGGTCGTAAAAGAGTCAGATACAACTTAGCAACTAAACATCATCAACAACATACAATAGAAATAAATATATATTTTACCAAACAATATATACAAGCATGTTTATAGCATGAATAAATAATTTGTAAAATATCAACATAATGTATCTTGAAAAAGAATAAATTACTATTAAATTCAATAACAAAGTTGAATATTGATAGTATAAAATGAAGATAGAGAGTAGGTAGTAAAGTGTATCTGTGTTGAAGTGGAGGTTTTATCTCTTGATCTAAGTAGTGGTTGCTTGTTAAGTTCACAAATGATAGTTCAGACATTTATCCTTTATCCTTTGCATCATGCATAATTCAACTGTAAATTTATATAAATATACATAAACACTATGGAGTTATATAAAAATTTATGTAAACACTCAGATTGCTTACAAAATTTACAACTTTGGGTTATAATATAAAACTTTTGAATCACTATGTGGTATATTAGATACTAATTTAAGTCAATTAAAGCCCAATTTTAAACACTGAAATTTCGCCATGTGTAACAACATGGATAGGTCTAGAGGGTATTATGTTTACTGAAATAAGTCAGTTAGAATGAGATAAACACTGTATGCTGCCAGTTAGATGTGGAATCTAAAATATAAAACAAAAGAGCATAGCAAACAAAGCAGACTCACAGGTACGGAGAACAGATTGGTGGTTACCAGTGGGGAAGATGTGGTGATGAGGGGAAAGATGGGTTTAGGGGATTCAGTTAAGTAGTCATTCAGTCGTGTCTAACTCTTCATGACCCCATGGGCCACAGCACGCCAGTCCTCTCTGTCCATCACCAACTCCTGGAATTTACTCAAACTCATGTCCATTGAGTTGGTGATGCCATCCAACCATCTCATCCTCTGACGTCCCCTTCTCCTCCTGCCCTCAGTCTTTCCCAGCAGCAGGGTCTTTTCAAATGAGTCAGCTCTTTGCATAAGGTGGTTATAGTATTGGTGTTTCAGCTTCAACATCAGTCCTTACAATGAACACCCAGGATTGATCTCCTTTAGGATGACTTGTTGGATCTCCTTGCTATCCAAGGGACTCTCAAGTGTCTTCTCTATCACCACAGCTCAAAAGCATCAATTCTTCTGTTCTCAGCTTTCTTTATAGTCCAACTGTCACATCCATACATGACCACTGGAATAACCATAGCCTTGACTAGATAGACCCTTGTTGGGAAAGCAATGTCTCTGTTTCTTAATATGCTGTCTAGGTTGGTCATAACTTTCCTCCCAAGGAGTGTCTTTTAATTTCATGGTTGCAGTCACCATCTGCAGTGATTTTGGAGCCCAAGAAAATAAAGTCAGCTACTGTTTCCACATCTATTTGCCACAAAGTGATAAGACTGGATGCCATGATCTTAGCTTTCTAAATGTTGAGCTTTAAGCCAACATTTTCTCTCTTCTCTTTAACATTCATCAAGAGGCTGTTTAGTTCTTCTTCATTTTCTGCAATAAGGGTGGGGTCATCTGCATATCTGAGGTTATTAATATTTCTCCTGGCAATCTTGATTCCAGCTTGTGCTTCATCCAGTCCAGCATTTCTCATGATGTACTCTGCATATAAGTTAAATAAGCAGGGTGACAATATACAGCCTTGACATACTTTTTTTCCTATTTGGAACCAATCTGTTGTTCCATGTCCAGTTCTAACTGTTGCTTCCTAACCTGCATATAGGTTTCTCAAGAGGCAGGTCAGATGGTCTGGTATACCCATCTCTAATAATTTTCCATTGTTTGCTGAGGTCCACACAGTCAGTCTTTGGCATAGTCAATAAAGCAGAAGTATCTATTTTTCTGGAACTCTTTTGCTTTTTCTATGATCCAACAGATGTTGACAATTTGATTTCTGTTTCCTCTGCCTTTTCTAAATCCAGTTTGAACATCTGGAAGTTTATAGTTCATGCACTGTTGAAGCCTGACTTGGAGAATTTTGAGCATTACTTTGCTAGAATGTGAGATGAATGCAATTGTGTGGTAGTTTGAACATGCGTAGGCATTGCCATTCTTTGGGATTGGGATGAAAACTGACTTTTTCCAGTTCTGTGGCCACTGCTGAGTTTTCCTAATTTGCTGGCATATTGGGTGCAACACTTTCACAGCATCATCTTTTAGGTTTTGAAATTGCTTAACTGGAATTCCATAACCTCCACTAGCTTTATTCGTAGTGATGCTTCCTAAGGTCCACTTGACTTCACATTCTAGGATGACTGGCTCTAGATGAGTGATCACATTATTGTGGATTTCTGGGTCATAAAGATGGTTTTGGTATAGTTCTCCTGTTTATTGTTGCCACCTCTTCTTAATATCATCTGCTTCTGTTAGGTCCATACCATTTCTGTCCTTTATTGTGCCTATTTTTTCATGGAATGTTCCCTTCATATCTCTAATTCTCTTGAAGAGATCTTTAGTCTTTCCTATTCTATTGTTTTCCTCTATTTCTTTGCACTGATCACAAGGAAGGCTTTCTTATCTCTCCCTAGTATTCTTTGGAATTCTGCATTCAAATGGGTATATTTTTCCTTTTCTCTTTTGCCTTTCGCTTCTCTTCTTTTCTCAGCTATTTGTAAGTCCTCCTTGCAGATGCCTCCTCCATTTTGCCTTTTTGCATTTCTTTTCCTTGCAGATGGCAGAAAGTGAAGAATTAAAGAGCCTGTTGATGGAAGTGAAAGTGGAGAGGGAAAGAGTTAGCCTAAAACTCTACATTCAGAAAACTAAGATCATGTCATCCAGTCCCATCTCTTCTTCACAAATAGTTGGGGAAATAATGGGAACAGGGAGCGACTTCATTTTCTTGGCCTCCAAAATCACTCCAGATTGTGACTATAGCCAGGAAATTAAAAGCCACTTCCCCCTTTGTAGGAAAGTTATGACCAACCTAGATATCATATTAAAAAGCAGAGACATTACTTTGCCAACAAAGGTCCATCTAGTCAAGGCTATGGTTTTTCCAGTGGTCATGTATGGATATGAGGCTTGGACTGTTGGGAAAACTGAGCACCAAAGAATTGATGTTTTTGAACTCTGGTGTTGGAGAAAACTGTTGAGAGTTGCTTGGTCTCAAAGGAGTTCAAACTAGTCCATCCTAAAGGAAATCAGTCCTGAGTGTTCATTGGAAGGACTGATACTAAAGCTGAAACTCCAGTACTTTGGCCACCTGATATAAATAACTGACTCCTTTGAAAAGTTTTTGATGCTGGGAAAGATTAAAGGAGGCGAAGTGGATGACAGAGGATGAGATTGTTTGATGGCATCACTGACTCTATGGACATGAGTTTGAGTAAACTCTGGGAGTTGGTGATGGACAGGCAAGCCTGGCATGCTGCAGTCCATGGGGTGGCAAAGAGCTGGACACTACTGGCAGGTGAACTGAACTAACTGGCACAGCAGCTGTAGCAGTATTCTCTCCTGGCTTATACAGAAGCCATAGCAGCAGACACACTATATTTTCTCCTCTCTGGCTGACTCAACAGACACAGTCATGATGTCTGTGGGATTTACACAGCAGTAATTCCCACCACTTTATAGGTGGAGCTCATATAAGCACACAACCCATGACCAAGCAAGTATCTCAGAATACTTGAGCAGTGCTGCAAATGATCTCAGCTATCACATATTCATTATCTACAAATCATGGAGTAAGAGAGTCTAAACATGCCATCTTTGCCAATTTACTCTCCACACATTCCATCCCTTCAAGGGTCTCTCGTCTAACATTCTGTGCACAGTCTATCTTCTGTGATACTCCCTTGGCCAGCAACACCGACCCTTGGATTTGTATCTTGAGGCAGCCGTAGCTACAACAGCAATCAGTTACATCCCTAATACATAGCAAACCCAACACCAGATATGACCCGGAAGTCATGTTGCAGTCCTAGCCCTCACCGGGCTATAAGAGCCCCCCATGTGGAGTGTCTTTATTTTCCATGTCTAAGTGCAGTCCACAGTCTGACCTTGTGAGAGTGCAGGAAAACCTCCACAAGGGCAACTCCATCACTGCTGCCTTTTTATTAAGGACCTGAAAAACCCCTACAGGTGCCAGGCCCACCCTTTGAAAGAGGGGATCCTTGCAGTGTTCACAGTCCACCCACATGATTACACGTTTCTAAATCTGCAGACACAGCCTTTACAGTACACTGTCTACATAGAACACAGCCCTTACGGTGTACCTCTGCATCTGTGTAACATGGATGGGAGCCCCAGCTCCGGCCCCCTTCAGGGTCTTCACACTTTTAAAATGGCATCTTGCATGCTGTCCCTCTACTTCTCTCAGTAAAGACCTGCAAAATCACACACAGGTGCTGGGCCCATTCCTCTGCCCCAGAGTCACAAAAGCCAAGCTGCCAAGTTTCCCCTTGAGTTTGGTGCTTACCCAAGGCGACCAACGCCTCCTGAGTATACGGTCATGATTCAGTCACACTGGGGCCCCCTTGAGGACGTACCCAAGGGGTCGTCGGCTGCTTATGCTTCACTTTTGGCTGCACGATGGGCCTCGCTGCCAAGCAGGGGCCCACGGTCTCACAGTGTTCGTCACCGTCCCTCATAGGCCGAGGCTCTGCGTTCCTCAAGACCACACACCTCTTGTTCGGCACGTGTTTATGCTGCTCTAGCTCCTCTTCTTGTCTCTGCAGTTGGTGCGCTGGTGCAGCATCGTCGCATAGGGCACTGTCCATATTCGCCTTCAGGTCAATCAGGAAAACCCACCCCATGGGGCCTGCGGCAGTCTGCGCTGCCTTGTTCAGCAAAGGGAACTCGCTGCCTGTGACGCGTTTTCAGTGCTATCAAGCGAACCGTCCACCACCTTCCCAATCTTCCACTGGAGCCCAAGCCGAGAGCATCGTAGCCACACAGTACCCTGCGCCATATGGTGGCCACTGGCTTCCTCCATCCAGTGGCGTCTCCGGCTCTTCTACCTGCTGGGTATCCTGTTGATCACACCAATTGTGTGATCACTGATCCCGACAACTGTCTGGCTGTATCTCACTGTGCACACTGTTCGCTGAACCCAGGGTAGATGAGTGTGAGCTAAGAGGCTGGAAGAAGACTGGAGAAGCCATAGGAACTGCAGACACTTATTCTCTCCTGGCTGACACAGCAGCCATAGCGGCAGACACGCCGTATTCTCTGCCCTGGTGGCTGACTCACAGACACAGCCGTAATGCAGCAGTAATCTCCGCCACTTTCTAGGCGGAGCGCCTATAAGCATACTGCACACAACCCGTGACCAAGAACCTCGTGATGCACAAGAGCAGTACTATAAATGATCTCAGCTATCACATAGTCATTATTTACAAAACATGGCATGAGAGAGCCTGCACATGCCATCTAGGCCAATTTCCTCTCTCTCCACAAGTCTACTATACTTCAATAAAGATAGATGAGAGGCAGAGCATCACATCCTTATACTATGACAGGTGACTGTTACATGGATGTCTTACCATATGAGTATCTTGAGAAGGATTGTAATTAAAGTTATATTTAAAGTTACTTTCTGGGTAAATAAATAAATTGACTAGACAGTGGATCTACCAAATTATTCTATAAAATGTTGAGTAATTACTCTTTCAGGGTCTTCAGTCTTCAGAGTCTTTGTTACAGCCACTCAAGTCTGCTATGAAAGCAGACTTAGATTATATGCAAAGAAATGTGTGGCTATATCCCAGCTAAATTTTAATTACAAAGTGGTGGCAGGCAAGATTTGGCCCATGGGCCACTAGTTTCCCATACCTGGATTAGATGACTAAGCAGATTATCCAAAGTGGATACCTACATATTGAACTTTTTGTTCTCATCTTTCTAAAAATAATGAACACATGAAAATTATTGTTGGAAATCTCCTAGTTAAGTTATATTTAATCAATTTATTTTTTAAAAAATTTACTTGGTATACTTCTCAACATGATTTATACTTCCACAACTAATTACTTTCTGCAATTTCACTGTTTTCAACTTAAAGATATATTGTACACTAGATAATCATATCTAAACCTGATCTATTTCACTCAAAGAAAAAATTTAACCACTTGAAAAAAAACTGAAATAGAACATTGTACTCTAATCTTATTTTAGTCATTGTCGAGAAAGACCTGTTTATTATCAGGATTTGTTTATTTTATTAGGTGATTGCTACAATTCGTCATTTTGTTAAAGTTAAACTTTGTATTTAAGTAATGAAATGATTAAGGATTTCTAATTTAGAACAGACTCATCTACTTCTGGCTTTATTTGTTTTATAGTGAGATAATCTCTTTACTAAAGTCTTTCTTCTTTTGTTAACAGCTTGATTAATTGGTCAAATGTTTTTACAGCACATACCAAAATCATAAATTTCTTATCTAAATGATTGTAGGCAAGAATTGGATCCATGTAAAGCTGAACTGATTATTCTAGGAAGGATTATAAAAAACCAAGTGAATCTATCACCCACATACCTGAAAAGTCCCTGCCATAATCTGAGGCTGTCTTTATTGGCCAGAGTTCCAGATCTTCATACAGTGTATCAGGTTATTCTGTTAATGATACAAAATATTTCATTATGTCTTTTTTGAAGTAGAAAGGTAGGAAAACTTTAAAAATTTCCTGATTAGTAAGGCCATCTACATGGTTTCTTTTTTTTTTCTTTCCATTTTACTAACATATATGTCTTCATCTATCCTCCCAAAGTGTACTAAAAATGCATTGTTCTCATTACATAGAATTATTCCAGTATCAAGCAGCTTTTCTATCTTAATGGCTAGACATGCCCATTATATTCCATAATAAGGTTAAACATATGTCCTTTTGTTCAACCCTAGTCTCTGTATATATAAGCAGCTGGGTTAATAATACACACAAAAGATACGATTCAAGAATGGGAATTGGAACTTCATCCCCCTATCTCTGTTTCCGAGTTCCCAAGTGTAAGAACACTCTTTACTGAGTTTTGTCTGTATGGCAGCCTATTCTCTAAATTTCCATTTAGATAATTAGCTTATTCCTGTTATTGTCAACCTTATTTTAGGATGATATCTCATGTGCTGACTTAAATGGTATTGATTATTTGGTACTACTTTGTTATCATGGCTCATTACTTTAAAAATTTAATGTTTCTTATTAAGTGTACTAATAGCTTAATGTACCATAAATGTGTCATTTATTAATCTTATCTCATACTATATTTATCATTGTGCTCTACATATTAGAGCATAGTGTTTTTATGTTTTTGGAAATATAAAATTCTATTATTTCAAATTCTCACAAGTAATACAAATTGGAGAAAAAGCAATCTCTTCAATAAAAGGTGTTGGGAAAATGGATGTCTACATTAAAAAAAAATGAAGTTAGACCACTATCTCACACCACACACAAAAATAAAATAAAAACGAAATAAAGATTTCAGTGTAAGACCTGAAATCATCAAATACCAAGAGAAAAACATAGATAGTACCCTTTTGCACATCCATTTTAGCAATATCTTTCTGAATATTTCTCTATGGGCATAGGGAATTAAAAATAAACAAATGATACTATATAAGAATAAAAAACCTTCTGCAGAGTAAAAGAAACCATTGACAAAACAGGAAGACAACCTACAAAGAGGGAGAAGATATTTTCAAATCACTATCCAATAAGGAGTTAGTATATAAAATAAAATTAGTCAAAAGATATCTAGAGCAACAGGTAAGCATGGCCTTGGGGTACAAAATGAAGCAGGGCATAGGCTAGCAGAATTTTGCCAATAGAATGTGCTACTCATATCAAACGGCCTCTACCAACAACACAAGAGATGACTCTACACAAAGACATCACCAGATGGCAAACACCAAAATCAGATTGAGTATATTCTCTGCAGCCAAAGAGGGAGGAGCTCTATATAGTCAGCAAAACAAGAATGGGAGCTGGCTGCAGCTCAGATCATGAACTCCTTATTGCAAAATTCAGACCTAAATTGAAGAAAGTAGGGAAAACCACTGGGTGATTCAGTTATGAACTAAATCAAACCCCTTACGGTTATAGTTGAACTGACAAATAGATTCAATAGATTAGATCTGAAAAAGTGCCTGAAAACTATGGATGGAAGCTCATTACTTTGTACAGAAGGTGGTGATAAAAACCATCCCCAAGAAAAAGAAATGAAAAAGGACAAAATGGTTGTCTGAGGTGGCCTGACAAATAACTGAGAAAAGAAGTGAAAGGAGAAAAGGAGAGATACACGCATGCGAATGCAGAGTTTCAAAGCATAGAAGGAGAGATAAGAAAATCTTTTTAAGTGAATAAAGCAAATAAATTGAGGGAAAAAAAAAAAAGAATGTGTAAGACTAGTGACCTCTTCAAGAAAATTAGAGATATCAAGGGAACATTTCACCCAAAGACAGGCACAATACAGGACAAAAGAGTATGGACTTAACAGAAGCAGAAAAAATTAAGAAGAGGTGACAAGAATACACAGAAACTCTATTAAAAAAGGTGTTAATGATTCAGAGAACCACTATGGTGAGATCACTCACCAAGAGCCAGACATCATGGACTGTGAAGTCAAGTGGGCCTTAGGAAGCATCACTACAGACAAAGCTGGTGCAGGTGTGGAATTCCACCTGAGCTATTTCAAATCCTAAGAGATGATGCTGTTAAAGTGCAGCACTCAATATGCCAGCAAATTTGGAAAAATCAGTGGTAGCCACAGGAGTGGAAAAGATCAAATCTCATCTAACCCCAAAGAAGGGCAATGACAAAGAATGTTCAAACTACTACACAACTGCACTCATTCCTCATGCTAGCAAAGTAATGTTTAAAATCCTTCAAGCTAGGCTTCAACAATATGTGAACTGAGAAATTCCAGATGTTCAAGTTGGATTTAGAAAAGTCAAATGAATCAGAGATCAAATTGCAAGTATCCATTGGATCATAGAAAAGGCTAGAAAATTCCAGAAAAACAAACTTTTGTTTCATTGAATATGCTAAAACCTTTGACTGTGCAGACCACAAAAAAATGAGGAAAATTCACCAAGAGGTGGGAATACCAAACCACCTTATCTGCCTCCTGTGAACTGTCTATGATGGTCAAGAAATTACAGTTAGAACTGGACGTGGGACAACAGACTAGTTCAAAATGGGGTAATGAGTGCATCAAGGATGTATATTGCTACCCTCCTTATTTAACTTATATGCAGAGTACATCACCTAAAATGCTGTGCTAGATGAAGCACAAGATGGAATCAAGAAACATCAATAACCTTAGCTACACTGATAACACCACTCGAATGTCAGAAAACAAAGAGGAATTAAAGAGCCTCTTGATGAAAGTGAAAGAGGAGAGTGAAAAAGCTGGTTGAAAACTCGACATTCAAAAAACAAAAAATCATGGCATCCAGTTCATAACTTCATAGCAAACAGATGGGGAACAATGGAAACAGTGGCAGACTTGTTTTCTTGGGCTCCAAAATCATTGCAGATGGTCATTCCAGCCATAAAATGAAAAGGCGCCTGCTCCTTGGAAGAAAAGCAGTGACAGAACTAGGTAGCATATTAAAAAGCAGAGATATTACTTAGCTTACAAAGTTCTGTCTAGTCAAAATTATGGTTTTCCCAGTAGTCATGTACAGATGTGAGAGTTGGACCATAAAAAAGGTCAAGTGTCAAAGAATTGGTGCCTTCAAACTGTGTTGCTGGAGAAGACTCTTGAGAGTTGTTTGGATTGCAAGATCAAACCTGTCAACCCTAAAGAAAATCAGTTCTGAATATTCATTGGAAGGACCGATGCTAAAGCTGAAGCTCCAATATTTTGGCTATCTGATACAAAGAGTTGATTCATTGGAAAAGATCCTGATGCTGGGAAAGATTGAAGGCAAGAGGAGACGGGGATGACAGAGGATGAGATGGTTGGCTGGCATCACTGACATGAGTTTGAGCAAGCTCCAAGAGATGGTATAGGACAGGGAAGCCTGGCATCCTGTAGTACATGGAATCACAAAGGGTCAGACATGACTGAGAGATTGGATACAACAACATAAAATATATAAAGAACTCATGCAACTTATCAGCAACAATGGCAAAAATGCTTAAAAATGGGCAGAAAATGTCAATAGAATTTTTTTTCCAAAAAAGGTATACAGATGACCAACAGGTAAATTAAATGTTGTTTACATCACTAATTATTAGGAAAATGCAGATCAAAACCTTGACAAGATATATCACCTCACACCTGTCAGAATGCTTATTATCAAAAAGGCAAAAAAAAAAAATAGCAAGAGTTGATGAGGATGTAATGAAAAGGTAACCTTCATGCATTGTTGGTGGTAATGTAAATTTGTGAATTGTTCCAGCCATTATAGAAAAGAATACAGAAGTTTCTTTTAAAAAAGTATAGACCTATGATACAATTCTGCTCTCCCACTTCTGAGTACCTATACAAAGTATATGAAAACACAAATTTTAAAAAGTATATACACCCCAGTGTTCATCAAGACGTTATTTACAATAGCCAATATATGAAAGCAATCTAACTGCCCACAATAACATGAATGGATAAATAAGATATGATACATACACACACAGCCATATTACTGAAATATTATTCAGCCATAAAAAGATATATTGACCTTTACTTGGCCCTAAAAAAGTATTAAATCTTGCTTTAGGTCCAAGGATGCACTTAAGTGAAACAATTCAGAGAAAGACAAATACCATATAGTTTCATTCATATGTGGTTTATAGAAAACACACAAGCAAGATAGAAAAATAAATTAACAAGTCATACCATAGAGACAGAGAGAACAGAGTAGTGGTTCCCAAAGGGAAGGCAAAGCAAGTGGAAAATGGGCAAAAGGAACTGACTGAATGTATAGAAATTAAATATTTGATGGTGAGCATGCTGAATTGTATTCACAATACATGATATTGGTCACAGAAAATTTTTATAGTGTTGTGTACTGATGTGACTAATGGAAGTCTTCACACAAGTGATGGTGGAAGTCACAGTCATTGATCCAGTTGACTGTAGAATGAGAGAAGAGAAAGCTAAGGATTGGGGATTAAAGTCAAAGAGTGGGCTGAAGAGGTACACACAAAACTGAGTAAGGAGTAGAGAGATTGGTAATAAGTAGAAACAGGAAAACATCTTGTCACAATAACCAAGAATGGAAAACATTTCGAAATGAGTACATATTCAGCACCAAAGCTACAAATGGCCAGTCACAATAAGAACAGAAAACAAACTCTAACACTTAAGTAAGAACAAACAGAATAGAAGAAGCAGCAATGATTTGATGTTATTTTTACTGGCAGTTTGTTAATAAATAGAGAAAAAGAGGTTGGTCTATCTAGGGAATAATAGAGTGTTAAAGTAGAGTTGCAAAGAGGATTGTTGTTGATTATAATCTAAAGACATTTTTCCCTAAAATCTTGTTCAGGCAGATTAGAATGTACTAAAGGACTCTCTTACTAAAAACTTGATATTTGTCCTGTGATGTAAAGCAACTGGACATTTGTTGCAATCAAATTTAGGGGAACTTCAGTGTGTGAACAAGTAATGTTACCTTGAAATTAAAAGCAACAGCCAAGTCTAAGCATTTTTTCACCTCCTTGTTAAATATGCTGTATTTGAAAGATTTTATGTAAGTCCCTTATTGATTTTTCTTTATTTTCTTCTTATATTATTATTGTGTCACAGTAACTGCTGTGTGTGTGCAAATACATGTGTATGTGATATATACTTAAATGACTGAACAAGCAAACTATAAAATATATCCATGTAATACTTAAATCATATGATAAATCATAAAAAAAAAGAAATCACATTTTGTGAATTTGTGTGTAATACAGCCTCTCTGAATATCATGTCACAATTGTGTTCTGATTAAGAGCTGTTGTTTAAGCTCAGTGCATCGTCAATGCTCAGAAAATTTCAAACAACAGGCCTGCAATATAAAACACTAAGGAAGAAAATAATAGTTGATTCCTCTAGCCAGTAAGTGCTAAGCTGCAATTATTCGCCTGCCTCCAAGTTTCTAATAATGTCCTTCTGTACTGTCCAGAGCCCCTCCACAAGATAAAAGTCTCTAATCCAATGTGCATGTGTTGACAGGTTGTTTAATGTTTCCTTTACAAAAACACACAGAGCTCAGTATGTGAGGAGAGATTGAAACAGTTAGACCGTTCAATTTTCTGCCAAAAGTGTGAAAAATTCTGCATCCCTTAATGACAGTAATGGTGAGAGCTTCCAAAGTCTAGGAGTAAATGCTCCTTCTCTGGAGGAAGGAAAACCCTTTCCTTGGCAGTGCTTTATTTACTTATACTTCTCGGTACATGGACTCCTGCGTTTGGGTCCAAATTGTTTAAGGACAACAAACCATAATCCCTAATGAATGTAGAGTAAGTTACAATAGTACGAACTCCTCTTTTTGCTAATGTAAAAGCAAATAAAATAATTATGAAAGTAAATTAATATAACCATTAATCTACTAGAGGATTTTTTTCCTCTTTCTACAGAAACTGATAAACATGAAATGTGTTCTAGAAAGATGTGCTCTACTTTCTCCTCCACAGTTATCAATCACTAATATTCAAAACAGAATATATGATGGCATGTACTCTCATATGACATTGGAAATTTTCCAAGAATCAAGGACTGGCTAAGTCCATTTGGAATGCTATAACAAAATACCATAGACTCCACTTAAACAACATTTATTTTTCAAAGTTATGGTGGTTGGGGAGTTCAAGATCCAAGTGCTAGTTGACTGGAAATTGATCAGGGCTTATTTCCTGGTTTATAGACAAGTGTCTTCTAGCTGGGTCCTCACGTTGGAAGGAAAACAAAAAAGTCCTAAGGGAGTCTTCTCCATAGGGCACTAATTCCATTAATTAGAACTTCACCTTCATGACTTCATTTCCAAAGGTCCCCACCTCTACTACCAACATATTGGGGGTCTAGGATTTCAACATGGGGATTTTAGAGGAATGCAAGCACTCAGTCCATGACAATGACTGATGTATTCAAAACATTTATTTGCATACGCAATGGCTAATCTGGCACAGACACATACACTTTTATAAAAAATCTTGTTAATCATCAGCCATGAAAATATTTTAGCCACAAAAGTTACTCTTAATAGTCGAAGGTATAAAGACAGGATTCTTTTTTAGAAGTTGTGATATATTCCTTAAAAATGAATTTTAAAAATCACCTAAATTATCCATGTTTCTTTTACTATAGAACATTTTGATGTCTTATATTACTCGATACAGTTTATTATCAATTTAGAGATATAATGACATTTTACTAAATTGTTTATAATACTCGTTAGAAGATGTTTGTCAACCTAGTTGAGCTCTTCCAAGACACGTGTTAGATGGATACAATGTAGTGGAAAATAAATTGAAACACATCACTGGAAAAATATCAAGAAAAATGAAAGCATTCAACTGTTAATTCTTAATCTGTCCTCATTTTCTGTCCATTCAACCTCAAGAACAGAATCACTCTATAGTAAACAGAGCCTTTTAAAAAGGCATATCTCTGACAAACATAACCAAAACAGTGAAGACATCAAGGTTTCATTAAAACATTCTAAAATTCATTGTTGTAAGTCATTAATTCATTCATTTGATCATTCTAGTGAAATCCATTTGACGCCTTGGCTGCCTTTTTTCTAACATCAGTGGCCCCTGGCCTCAAATAACAAAATATCAGATACAGACCAACTTGAGAAAATAATGAGAATTATTTCTTATTACTTGCACATATAAAAACCACTTTCAATTTATTCCCACATGAGGGCATGTCATTCTTATCTGCCATCTCATCATGGACTGAGTGTCACTTTGTAGGCTTCCCTGAGAGCTCAGTTGGTAAAGAATCTGCCTGCAATGCAGGAGACCCCAGTTCGATTCCTGGGTGGGAAAGACTTGCTTTCCCAAGACTTGCTTCCTATTCCAAGAAGGAATAGGCTACCCACTCCAGAATTCTTGGGCTTGCCTTATGCTCAGCTGGTAAAGAATCCACCTGCAATGCAAGAGGCCTGGGTTCAATCTCTGGGTTGGAAAGATCCCCTGGAGAAGGGGATGGTTACCCACTCCAGTATTCTGGCCTGGAGAATTCCATGGACTGTATAGTCCATGGTGTCGCTAAGAGTGACTTTCACTTTCACTTTGTAGTACAGCAGAAACTGTCTCCTACCCTACAGTAAGACAAATTCTCTTTCTACACCAACTGTTTTTCCATTTTTTGCACTGACCCATATCTTTATCAGCTTTACATCTATTTTTTGCTATCCTTGCAAAATTTCTGTCAGAAATCTGAAAGAGCCTGTCTTTGATTCTTTCTTATACATTTAGGATCTCTCTTTAATTCTTCCATTGTATGTGTTTCTAGTTTTGACACGTTCTCCATTCCATTTATCATAATTTCTTTCATTCAAGAACTCTGGTTTATATTAAGGTACCTCACCTTAATTATCTAATCTCATTAGAAAAATGTACAAAGGAATTATTTCAATTTTTTAAAATAAATACCCCAAAATAGGGTCACTGCGTAGTGCTTTCTATAGCAGCTGCACCAGTTTGCATTCCCATGAACAGCATACCAGGCTTCTAATTTCCCAACATTCTCAACAATGTTTGCTCTTTTATATTTAATATTTTTGCATCACTGTAAAAGGCTAGTACCAAACCCAAATTCCACTGCTCTCCATTGGAGAGACAAATGCTGATGGAAAAGGAAAAGTTTATTCAGGAGGTCAGCAACCTGGGAAGATGGCCAACTAATGTCCTAAGACCATCTGCAAGTTGCCAGTGAGGACACAAATGTTTTAAAGGCAGTGTGAGGGAAGAAATTTCAGTGGGTGTGAACAGCTTGGGCACAATTCTCGGATTGTTTGACATTATGATGTAGTTTCAAGAAGCACTTATCTTCTACTTTCAGACAGTCTGGTGTCCACATGATTGCAGTCAACAGTTTTCAGCTGGAGGAGATATGTTTCCTATAAAAACTCCTTAGAATTGTGTGTCAGATATTTATCTAAATCTTTCAGGGAAACAGGGCATCCCTTGTAGCTCAGTTGGTAAAAAATCTGCCTGCAATGCAGGAAACCTGGGTTTGATTCCTGGGTCAGGAAGATTCCCAGTGGAGAAGGAAATCCTCTTTGGAGAAATGCCTATTCAAGCCTTTAGTTCACTTTCAATTGGGTTATTAACTTTTTTCCCTATTGAACTGTAGAAGTACCTTATATATTTGAAGATTAACCTTTATATATATATTGCAAATGTTTCTTCCCATCTTGTAGGATGCCTTCTCACTCTGTTGATTGTCTTCTTTGCTGTGCCAAAGCCTTATAGGTGGATGTAGTTCCACTCACGTATTTTTGCTTTTGTTGTTTGTATTTTTGGTGTCACAGTCATGCTGCTGCTAAGTCGCTTCAGTTGTGTCTGACTCTGTGCGACCCCACAGACGGCAGCCCACCAGGCTCCCCAGTCCCTGGGATTCTCCAGGCAAGAACCCTGGAGTGGGTTGCCATTTCCTTCTCCAATGCATGAAGGTGAAAACTGAAAATGAAGTCACTCAGTCGTGTCCAACTCTTAGCGACCCCATGGACTGAAGCCTGCCAGCCTCCTCCATTCATGGGATTTTCCAAGCAAAAAAGTACTGGAGTGGGGTGTCATTACCTTCTCCATTACAGTCATGAAATAATTGAAAAAGCTATGTCATGAAGATTTTCCCCTTTATTTTCTTCTAGGAGTTTTATACTTTCAAATTTCATGTTTAAGTCTCTAGTCAATTTTGAATTGATTTTTGTTTATTGTATGAGACAGGAATCCCATTTTATTTCTATTCATGTAGATATTCAATTTTCTCAGCACCATTTATTAAAGACGCTATCCTTTTCTTTGGGCTTCCTAGGTGGCACAGTGGTAAAGAACCTACCTGCCAGTGAAGACACAGGAGACATGGGTTCGATTCCTGGGTTGGGAAGATCCTTTAAATAAGGAAATGGCAACCCACTCTAGTATTCTTGTCTGAAAAATTCCATGAACAGAGGAGTCCAGTGGGTCAAACATGGCTGAACAACTGAGCATGCGTGCACACACACATCGTTTTCCTATTGTGTATCCTGTCAAATATCTGTACATGTGTAGATTTAATTCTAGGCTGTCTAGTCTGTTCCGTTGGTCTATATGTCTGTCTTTATGCCAGTACCATACAGTTTTGATTACTGTGTCTTTGTAATATTATTTGAAATCAGGAAGTGTGGTATCTCCAGTTTTGTTTGGTCTCAATATTTGTTTATTTATTTTGTTCATAGCCTTTTGTAATTCCATATGCATTGAAGAATTGTTCATTCTTTTCCTGAAAAAATTGCCACTGGGACTTTGACAAAGATTGCATTGAATGTATAGTCTGTTTTTGGTAATATGGACATTTAAACAATATAAAGTCTTCCAGTCCACAAGTGCAAGTGCCTTTCACTTTTGTGGATGATTTGGTTTCTTTCAGTAGTCTTTTTCAGATCTCAGTACATATGCTTTTTATTTCCTTATGTAAGTTTACTCCTAGGTATTTTATCCTTTTTGACACTATATTTAAGGAGATTATATTATTAATTTCCTTTTTATATAGAACATGGCTAGTGAATAGAAAAGGAACTGGATTTTTATGCTGATTTTGTATCTTAAAACTTTATTGAATTTACTTTTAGTATTTCTATTGTTATTGCTGGTATTTCATTAAGGATTTTTGCATTTATGTTTATCAAGAATATTAACTTGTAGTTTTCTTTTCTTGTAGTGTCTGTGTCTGGATCTCATATCAGGGTAGGGCTAGCCTCATGAAGAATGTTTGGAAATATTCCCTCTCTTCAGATTTTTGGGAGAGTTTGAGATTGATGCTAGTCTTTCTTTAAATATTTTATAGAACTTACCAGTGAAAACATCTGGTCCTGGACTTTTCTATGGTAGGACATTTTTGACTACTAATTCAAATTCTTATTAATAATAGGCCTATTCATACTCGCTATTTCTTCATGATTTAGTCTTGATTAGTTGTCTGTTTCTAGGAATTTATCCATTATTTTTTGGTTAACCAGTTTCTTGGCATATAGTTGTTAATGGTATAATCTTATGATCCTTTTCTTCTTGTGACATCAGGTGAAATGTTTCTTCTTCTATTTTCAGATTTATTTATTTGAGTCTTCTTTTTTCTTTACTATAGGTAAGGTTTGCCAATTTTGTTTATCTTCTTAAAAAAGCCACCTTTTATTGCTTTTATTCTGTTATTTTTCTATTGTCTCTTTTGTTTATTTCTCCTCTAACATCATTTCTGCTAACTTGTTCTCCTTTTTCAAGTTCCTTTATGAATAATATGAGTATTCAAGTCCCTACTATTATTGTATTGCTGCCTATTTGTCCCTAAGTGCTGTCAATATTTGCTTTGTGTTTTTTTTTTGATGTCCTCATATTGGATGAATATGTTTATAATTGTTCCATTTGCCTGTTGATTTGACTATTTACCATTATATAATGCAGCTGGGACCTTATGACAGTTTTGACTTAAACTCTATTTTGTCATATGAAGCTATAGTCAAGTTTTTGTAACATTCTCAAGGAATATCTTTTCCCATCTTTGTTTCAACCAATGTGCATCCTTAAATCCAAAATGAGTTTATTTTTTAACACACACACAACGTATACTCTGATCATGTTTTGGATTTACCTATTTAGCTATTTTATGTTTCTTAAATTAGGAGTCTAATCCATTTAAACTTGAAGTAATTATGTATAAAGAAAGATTTTCTGTCACCATTTTTCAGTTGTCTTTTGTTAATCTTTTAGCTCCTTTTGTGTTTTTCTCTCTTGATCTCTTGTTTGTTTGATTTTATATGATGATATGTTTTGATCCTTTTCCATTTAAAAAAGAAATCAACTTCCTTAGACATTATGTGTGTTTACATGATCACCTCATGGCTTACATTTTTTTTATTATAGATATATCACTATTTTAATATAACAGCATAACTTCAATCACATGCCACACTGTGGTTATTATTGTCACAATTCATATATCTTCATATTGTACATCTTTTAATATATTTTAGTTATAGCTATTTTTAATAATTATATCTTTTGATTTTTATACTAGAATTAAAAATTATTTACTCACCACTATTACAGTAACAGAATATTCTTTCTTTATACATTTACTTTTACTAACTGATACTTTTTTATCTTGTTGTGTTGCTGTTTGATATCTTTTCATTTCAACTTGGAGAACATTTTTATCATTTCTTATAAGACAAGTCTATAATGCAGGAGACCTGGGTTCAATCCTTGGGTTGGGAAGATCCCTTGGAGAAGGGAAAGACTACCCACTCCAGTATTCTGGCCCTGGCGTTTCAAAGAGTCAGACATGACTGAGTGACTTTCACGGCACTTCATGTAAGACAGGTCTAGTGGTGACCATCTCTTCTAACTTTTGTTTGGAAAAGTCTTTATATCTTTACTTTTAAAAGAGAGTTTTGCTAGATATGATATTTTGCCTTGGCAGGTTTTTTTTTTTTTAAGCATTTTGAATGTATCATCCCTCTCACTTCTGTCCTGCAATGTTTCTGATGAAAAAATCTTCTCATAGCCTTATGAATTTCCTGTTGTATGTGAAGTCATTCTCTTGCTGCTTTCAAACTTCTCCTTGCCTTTGACTTTGGGCAATTTGATTATGTGTCCCAGTTTAAATTCTTTGTGCTTATCATATTTAGATGTTCTTTAGATTTCTTAGATGTGGATGTGTATTTCTTATCCTTTATTAGTAAGTTTTAAGCCATTATTTCTTTGAATAATCTTTCTGGTTCCTTCCTTATATCTTCTAGAGTTCTCATAAAAGAACATTTTGTTAGTGTGATGGTTTCTTATCATTCCATTAAGCTTCTTCCCTCTTTTTATTCTTTTTCTTTTTCTTTTTGCTTCTCTGACTGAATTATTTCCAGTGACCTTTCTTTAAGCTCATTGAATCTTCCTTCTAATTGATCCAATTTTTTTCCATCCTGTTATATTCTTCAGCCACATTTTCTGCTTGGTATTTTACTTTCTATTTAATATCTCAATTGAAATTATTACTTTGTCCATTCATTGTTCTCTAAATATTGGTGAGTATTGAAAGGTTGTTGCAGAACCATGAAAAGACGCTGAGATTCTTGGCCTCTGGAGGAGAATAATTCAATCCGGGGCCAGAGATGAGACTTGATCGTTCAGAGCTTTTGTGTAATAAATTTTTATTAAAGTATAAAGGAGATAGAGAAAGCTTCTGACATAGACATCAGAAGGGGGCAGAAAGAGTACCGGGTTCTAGTGTTAGCAATGGAGTTATATACTCTCTAATTGGTTATTACACTGAATCAAAAGAATGTCTGGAGGTTGTAAAGACCTCACTAATTTACACTTTAAGATAACAGAATTAGCCAGAAGGTTTTTTTCCAGAGACTGTCCTCAAGCAGGATACATTATTGTTATATAACCCTAAGGAATGTAGAGGAAAAAAATGTTTGTCCTTTCTTCCTCCTTGAGAATTCCAGACCCCTCTCTCCTTGGGGACTCCTAGACTTCTTATCAACCTGCCTAGGAAATTACTCTCTCAGTATGTTTATGAGAGTTAACTTTAGGTCCTTTTCAACTAAATCATAATTTATTTTCTTAGGGTCAGTTTCTGAATTTTTATCTTATTCCTTTGTTTGGAATAACATTGCCAGTGTTTTTTTTTCTTTTTTCATTTTTTCTTGATTCTCTCTGTTGGTGTCTGCTTATTAGAGACTTTCAGTTGGTTGCTGATTTCTCACAAAGGGAATTTTCCATGAATAGTTGCTGAATCGGTGTGTTTGTGGGAGAAAGGAGGTTCCAGGGCTTCATACTCTGCCATCTTGCTGATGTCATTCCTTTGAGTTTATATTTTGCTTCAATTGACACAGCTTACTAAAATTATTTTTAAGTTAATATTGAAGAGTCCTGAACCTTTTCTCCCCTGGAAAATGCTACTCAGCTTTGAACATTGTTGGTACTGAGGTTGAAAAGAGATGAGACTGTGAATGACAAGAGGAGCCCAAATAGAGGGCCCTATGGTTTCCTAGTCAGTTACCGAGGTGATCACTTCATAAAATCTGAAATACAATCAATATTATAATATAGCATTCATTTTAGAAATTCACATCTTAGGCACATATATATTAAGCACACTCCATAGCTTTGTGGTGGGTGTGTGTGCTCAGTCATGTCTGACTTTTTGTGACCCTATGAACTGCAGCCATTTCTTCCTTCAAGGTATCCTCCCAACTCAGGGATCAAACTCATATCTCCTGCATCTTCCTACATTGGCAGGCCAATTCTTTATCAGTGAGCCACTGGGAGAGGCCTAGTGCTTTAGTACTTAAGTCAAATTATTTGACCTCAAAGGACATGATAACTACAATGTAACGTTCTCTAATCCTTACTGATACAAATAAAAGTTGCAGATTGACATGTTTCAATATACAGAAAAAATATATTTTATATACCTTTATATGCTCCTTTAAGCAACAACTTAGATTAGTGGTAAAAAATACAAGATTTGAAATGAGGAAGTTGATTTTTTCATCATGCTTCTACCCAGACACAAAAACGGGAGCTTTTCACATTGTTGACCATTACTTTAAATCTCAAACCTCTCTTCTACAAATGATGAAATTGGACTGCCTTATCTTTTAGAGTCTACCCCAGTTCAAAATTCTGTGGTTTCATGCTATATTATATATATGACTGCTAAGTTGCTTCAGTCATGTCTCACTGTGCGACCCCATAGATGGCAGCCCACCAGGCTTCCCGTCCCTGGGATTCTCCAGGCAAGATTACTGGAGTGAGTTGGTATTAAATACTGTGGGGCTTTTCAGGCGGCTCAGTGGTGAAGAATCGCCTGCCAGTGAAAAGAGATGCAGAGAATGCAGGTTCAATCTCTGGGTTGGGAAGAACCCCCTGGGGGAGAAAACGACAACCTGCTCCAGCGTTCTTGCCTGGAGAATCCTATGGACAGAGGAGCCTGGTGCGTGGTAGTTCACAGGGTTACAAAGAATTGGACATAACTGAGTGACTGAGCACAACACAGCACAAATTAAATATTGTACATAACACAATATTTACTTGAGTATGAATTACACAGATATTCTTTATATTAAGATCCTGCTGAGTCACAAACTTTGTTATATTCTGCTCAGCTAGGATCACCTAACTTCATATAATATCCCTGAGGATACCTCTTGAAAGACTTCCATCTGGTGTTCCTTATGTTCCTGCTTAACTTGCCATTTATTTATAAAAAGCCTCAAAGAATTTTCATTTTAAAATGAGTAAACAGATCAACAAAATCTCACCATAACATGTCTTATCCATAGCTTAATCTATGGGCAAGATAAAAAAGATGAAAATTGAAGCAAGTGAATATATATATGCACCTTTTATATTAATAGATTTATTAAAATCAAAGTTCTACATTCCTTTGCAAGTAATTAGAGGACATTGGGTAAAATACAGCAAGGAATAAATACTCTAGTTTACATTGGTTAGGGAATTCTATTATTGCAGATCATAATTTTAAAACCCTATTTAATTTGGCAGCATAATCTAAATAACTCAGCAAACACATAAGACAACATTTTATTCTCAACATAGAGTAAAATCAATTTTTGGCGTAAGTGCTTTGGAGATATTAATCTGGGAGAGAGCTTTCTAGTAAAATCTAAGAACTTAAGGCTGATTTAGCTGAAAGCTACAGAATAGAGCCCTCAGGTGAATGATCTTGTACAAACATCATAAGGTAAAATGCTGTGACAGAAAGTAAGTGAAGCATGAATTCATAGTATCTGCAACATAATCCAAAAGGTGAAAATGAAGTACTTTGTAAAGTCAATTGTTAAGTGTTATATAATCCAAAATTATTAAAACTACTTTTGTTACTAACTACATTGGCTCCTTTGAATACAAAAATAAACAGTGTCTAGTTACAATACATGATAACACAAAACTTGCTTTCTGGTTATTTAGAACCAAACCTTTGCCAATTTACAGTTTTTGGACTGTCTTCATTTATCCCATGATGCAGCCCTTCCTAAGGATCCAATGACATCACTACAGTTCAGTTCAGTTCATTTGCTCAGTCATGTCCAATTCTTTGTGACCCCATGGACTGCAGCACACCAGGCTGCCCTGTCCATCACCAACTCCTGGAGCTTACCCAAACTCATGCCATTGAGGTGGTGATGCCATATAGCCATCTCATCTTCTGTGGTCCCTGTCTCCTCTTGCCTTCAATCTTTCCCAGCATCAGGGTCTTTTCAGATGAGTCAGTCCTTTGATCAGGGGGCCAAAGTATTGGAGTTTCAGCTTCAGCATCATTCATTCCAATGAATATTCACTACTGATTACTTTAGGATGGATTACTTGGTCTCCTTGCAGTCCAAGGGATACTCAAGAGTCTTCTCCAACACCACAGTTCAAAAGCATTAATTCTTCAGCACTCAGCTTTCTTTATAGTCCAACTCTCACATCCATACAGGAATACTGGAAAATCCATAGATTTGACTAGATGGATCTTTGTGGGCAAAGTAATGTCTCTGCTTTGTAATATGCTGTCTAGGTTAGTCATAACTTTTCTTCCAAGGAGGAAGCATCTTTTAATTTCATGGCTGTAGTCACCATCTGCAATGACTTTGGAGGACCTCAAAATAAATTATGTCCCTGTTTCCATATCCCCATATATTTGCCACGAAGTGATGGGACTGGATGCCATAATCTTAGTTTTCTTAATGCTGAGTTTTAAGGCAACTTTTTCACTCTCCTCTTTCACTTTATCAAAAGTCTGTTTAGTTCTTCACTTTCTGCCGTAAGGGTGGTATGATCTACATATCAGAGGTTATTGATCTTTCTCCTGGCAATCTTGATTTCAGCTTGTGCTTCATCCAGCCCAGCATTTCTCATGACGTACTCTGCATATAAGTTAAATAAGTAGAGTGACGAAAAACAGCCTGATGTACTCCTTTCCCAATTTGGAGCCAGTCTGTTGTACTATGTCCAGTTCTAAGTTTTGCTTCTTGATCTGCATACAGATTACTCAGGAGTCAGGTTAGCTGGTCTGGTATCCCCATCTCTTTAAGAATTTTCCACTGTCTGTTGTGAACCACACAATCAAAGTCTTTGGCATAGTCAATAAAGCAGAAGAAGATTTTTTTTTTTTCTGGAACTGTCTTGCTTTTTTTATGATCCAACAAATGTTGACAATTTGATCTCTGGTTCCTCTGTCTTTTCTAAATCCAGCTTGAACATCTACAAGTTCACAGTTCACATACTGTTGAAGCCTGGCTTGGAGAATTTTCAGCATTACTTTGCAACAATGTGAGATGAGGGCAATTGTGACATCACTATAGACACTCAGTAAAGACAGTAGAAGTCCAAGAAGAATTGGAGCTCTGGAGTTAGAATCCCAGTCTCTCAATTCACAGCCCAGGTCTCAGACAAACCACTTAGCCTTGCTTTGTTTCTTTTCCTTCATCAGCAAAATGGAGATGGCATCATTTTAAGGTTGTTGTAAGAAAGATTGTGATGGTGCATAGTATATGTTGAGTAACTGTTATTCTTTCCTATCACATTATTTTGAGTCTCTTTTCAACACTGAAATTTAATTGTCTCTTTTGCTAAATAAACAAAACTTTTTGAAATCATTTCTAGTACATGTATTCAACTCTGGAAATAAAAGCTTTGAAAAGGATTGTGATAGTGAAACAGGTTTTCTTGCTATGAAACATTCTTTTACATCACTTACTTATGTAAATGGATTGGTAAATATGCAGTTTCCTATAATTTAAGGGTATATAATTTATCTGCCTTTCTAGAATAAGAAAGCTGAGTGTTTTCTGCACTTCTTGAAATCTCCTTCACTCTCCACTCTATCTGCTGCTTTGTTCAGCAGGTTTTAACACTCCATCTCTGTCTGTAGCATTGATGTGAGGAACCATATCTACACAGTGAGAGGGCCAGTCACTGATTCAGTTATTCAGCAAGTAAGCAAGCATTCTGGAGTATGTATTATTTTTTTGTTTGTTTTTGTTTTACTAGGCATGCGTGATTACTCAATTGTGTTCCACTCTATTTGACCCCATAGACTGTAGCCCCCAACACTCCTCTGTCCACAGCATTTTACAGGCAGGGATACTGGAGTGGGTCACCATTTCTTACTCCAGGGAATCTTCCACACTCACGAATCAAATTCCCATCTGTTGCATACCCTACACTGTCAGACAGATTAGCATCTCCTCTAAATTCATTACATATGTTTGTTCATGTAAACTTTTTAACATTTAATCCTAAACATATGCACCTATTCATATTTTGCAGCTAAGGAAATTGAAGCACAGGGAAATTAAGCAACTTGCTCATGGTCACACAACTTGTGAATGATGTATCTTTAATATGCCTGTTTCCAAAAAAATAATATTATTACTAAATAAAAATTCCTGGAATAATCTGTTTCTTAGATTCAACTACTTTATGGAATCTCCTTTAAGGTCAGTTTGTACTCTGAAAGTCATCTTAATTCATCAGTATATTTTTAAATGTGTTAACAAAAAACAAAAAAAAGGAGTAAAAAATCATATATGTATTTATCAAAAAAATTTATCTGTGCAGCAATCTTTCTACTTATCTATCCATCCATCCATCTAGAGTGTTCTTGCTATTACTATTGTTCTGTTCTAGGGATTCACTATTGAGGAATAAGAACAATCCTCAGTTTCGTGGATCTTACATTTTAATAAAGTTATTCACAAAACCTTCCTTTCTACCTCTTTGGGTCAATGATTTGTGTGTGTGTGTGTGTGACAAAAAAATGAATCATTTGTTTTGGGATATAACTGTAAATAATTACAAAATCACCCTAGGAAGGAACCATTTAGAAAAAAAAAAATGATTACCTGTCTACTAATTAGATTTCCCTAATAACAGGTTTCCTAAGAACAGATTCCCTGGGTCCAAACTGGGAAAGGAGTACGTCAAGGCGGTATATTGTTGCCCTGCTTATTTAATTTATATGCACAGTACACCATGTGAAATTCTGGGCTGTGTGAAGCATAAGTTGTAATCAAGATTTCTGGGAGAAAGATCCATAGCCTCAGATATGCAGATGACACCACCTGAATGGCAAAAATTGAAGAGGAACTAAATAGCCTCTTGATGAAAGTAAAAGAGAAGAGTGAAAAAAGCTAAGATCATGGTATCTGGTCCCATCACTTCATGGTAAATAGATGGGGAAACAATGGAAACAGTGACAGACTTCATTTTCTTGGGCTCCAAAATTACTGCAGATTGGGACTGCAGCCAAGAAATTAAAAGAAGTCTGCTCCTTGGAAGAAAAACTATTACCAACTTAGACAGCTATTAAAAAGCAGAGACATTATTTTGCCAACAAAGGTCCATACAGTGAAAGGTATGGTTTTTCTAATAGTCATGTATAGATGTGAGAATTGGACCGTAAAGATAGCTGAGTACCAAAGAATTAATGCTTTTGAACTGTGGTGTTGGAGAAGACTCTTGAGTGTTCCTTGGACTGCAAAGAGATCAGACCAGTCCATCCTAAAGGAAATCAGTCCTAAGCATCCACTGGAAGGTCTGATACTGAAGCTGAAGCTCCAAAACTTTGGTCACCCCCTGAGAAACTGATTTGTTTTAAAAGACCCTGATGCTGGGAAAGATTGAAGGTAGGAGGAGAAGGGGATGATAGAGGATGATATGCTTAGTTGGTATCACTGACTCAATGGGCATGAGTTTGAGTAAACTCCGGGAGTTGGTGATGGACAGGGTAGCTTGACAGTCCATGGGGTCACAAAGAGTCAGACATGACTGAGTGACTGAACTGAACTGAACTGAAATGATCTGAAAAATAGATAAAATTATTGTTGAATATTTTTTAAAAGCTTACTTATGAAGTACTGTGAAAAGTTTCAAATACTGAGTTCAGCTTGTTTACATAGGCTATTTTGTTTGCTTTGCCTTTTCTCTGAAAGTCTTCTCAATCTTTATTATACTAATGTTCATTTTAATCTCTAAGCAATGGGATGCAATATGTAGCACTTCTGAAATTATTTCACCATATGTTCAATTTTTTGAATATTTATTTCTAGCATTGATGATAGTAGTTTTCTGAAAACACTAAATCTTAATTACTTAATTCTTAAGATAGCTTTTCCCATATGGAATGTGCAAGACCTACATGTGCTGGGGCAGTCAACCTGCTTGACAGAGGGCATCCTTCATCTACCAGCCATTTCTGAAACACAAATTACAAACCAGCCATTATGCTAGAAACCAGGAAATTGAACTGCTGATGTGTGGCCTTTGCCATGAAGAACCACATCAGCAGAAACCACATCAATAGAAAAATTACAACAGCAAAAACAAACAAATAAACCTTTCTGTGTTGAGACTCAAGGGCACACAGTTAAGATTCTCTGAGATGAGGACTTTCAAAGCATCACTATCTGGTTAATGGAGAAATCACATTCAAGCTTTACCTAGAAAACTATGGAAAGGATAGGATAGTTTTATTTATAATTTTAAATCTCCAGTAGCCTCATGAAAGGATTGAAAAGAAGCAGGCAACATTCTAATAATCCATTTCATTTAACATGTCCAAAATATTGTCCTTTAATACATGATCTACATGAACATTATGAATAGAATGCATTACATGCTTTTTCTTCATAATGAGTCTTTGTCATCTAATGTATTTCTCACATTGACTGTCCATCTCAGTTTGGGTCAGCCACACTTCACCTGTTCAGTAGCCCCATGTAATGAGTAGCTGTGTATCCACAGAGAAGCTCTACCAAAGGACAACTCACACTGGGGTAGGCTATCTTATAGTGAATTTATCTGAGCTTCAGGTATGGTATCATTTGTTCATTCATTCTTCAGCAAATGTTTATCATGATTTTATTGTTTGCCAAATGATATGCAAGCACTCAGAATATAATGAGTACAAAAGACCCTGCTCTTTTGGAGTTCAGACAACTGAATATAATCCTTGAGGATAATCCTATATCCTACATTAAGAGTTATGTGTCTCATGAGGACTGGGGATTATGAAGGGAGAAGACATGTAACTCAAGCCAGGTCATAAGATGTGAATGAAGTCTGAAAGACAGCAGCAACAGCCTGGAAGAGAGAGAAAGGATGCATCCATGTAACAGGAGAGCCAGTGTGATTGAAGACAGAGAAATCCATGGTGTGAGTGAGGACGGGCTGACAGCTGAATGTTCCTGAAGCATTCACACAGTTCAAGGCATGAGAGAATAAATTATTGTGCTGGGACAGAATGCAGGCTTGGAAAGCCCTGTATGTCATTTAAAGAGCTTGAATTTACCCAGCGGGATCAGACGTTAAATATTAAATAGCTTACATTAGCAGCTCTATGGGATATATTTGGGAGAAGAGAACAGAAGATGGGAGAGTATGTAACAGAAGACTGAATACTTCAGGCAAGAAACAATGAGAGTCTCAATCTGAACAAAAACTAAAAGTTAGAGAAGAGGAAACAGACTTTTATAAAAATTTGGATTAAAATCAAGACATGTAACAGATGGATTTTACCTGAAGTTGTCAGGGGAGTCAAGGAAAATGGCCAGGTTTCTGTTTTGAGCTGATTAGCTAGCTGAGAAAACCAACCCCGAGACAGGAAATATTGGAAGGGAAGTGATTGGATGGGGTGAGATAGTGTCCTTTTATCCTTAGTCTGAAATGACCTGGACAGGTCAGCCTGAGATTCCCTTCAGGGAAACTCTGACCAATTGTGTGCTGCAGTTGAAGCAAAGGGAGGAAATCAGATTCCCAGGAAAAATGTAGGATTTAAAACCAACTCTCTGAAAACAGAAAAGCACATCGTTCTAGAAATCATTGGCATTCCAGTTAGTATGTCTTACCAGGACTGTCGGAGGAGAGTTTCTAAGATATGATATTTCTTTGTTCCTTGGTTTACAAACACTCATAGGCGCCCCCTTTTGCCAGGTTTCAGATTCCCCAGCCCAGCAGTTCCCCACTGGTGGTGTGCAGACTCAGCCTGTCTGGTGCCTTTGATGTGTGCCCCCTTCAGCCAGAGGCCACCTCTAATAGTTTGCGCAGCAGCTCCTCTCCCGTTTCCTGGGTGCAACAGGCAGCTTTTGACAGTGAGGTCTGAGTTAATTTCCCCTTAATAGGACTCCTTGCAGCCTTTATTTATGTCTCTTCTAGCACTTCTCATCTTGTTTGTACTGCAATCATCACTTGTATTCTGTCTTATTCCATGACCATAGATACTGCTGAAATGATGGATTTTTCTTTCTTTCTTTTTTTTAAAAAATTTATTTCATTTTATTTACATTATTGTGTTGGTTTTGCCATACATTGACATGAATCTGCATGGGTATACATGCGTTCCCCTTCCAGAACCCCCCTCCCACCTCCCTCCCAATTCCATCTCTCTGGGTCATTCTGGTGCACCAGCCCTGAGCACCCTGTATCATGCATCAAACCTGGGCTGGCGATTCATTTCACACATGATAACTTACATGTTTCAATGACATTCTCCTATATCATCCCACCTTGCCCTCTCCCATAGAGTCCAAAAGACTGTTCTATACATCTGTGTAAAAAGTCTTTTTTTTTTTAATTTCCACTGCTGATATCTGACTCTACAGGGACCTATAAATGTTTATTGACTAGAAAGATGTTGAATTTAATTTTATTTTTTATTGTGTTAATTACAGTAGACTAGAATTAAGTTGGCATGAGATTTACTAGTAAATATGAGGGAAAATACAGATTTTGACAACAGGAGAGTTTCAAATTAAAAATGCTTTGGTGAGTTACCAGCTCTAACATTTAAGATCATATATCATGGGATCTCATATAAAATGTATCATTTTTTTAAAATTTTCAAATATATCTTAACTATTGTCTGTCTCCTCTCATGTGTTCATCTCAAGAATCTATTAATACAGAGTGGAGAGAGATGTCCACTATAGTTGAGCTTCTTTTCTCCTTATACTCACAGCATTGCCCAGAGAGTCAGTGTCATTTTTAGCCATTACAGATTTTTGTAAGCGTTTGTAAAGTCTTGTCATTAGAGGTAGATGTGGTCTATTGTGTGCCTTTTCCCCTAACTTCACCAGCAGGGACTTCCCTGTGGCTCAGACAGTAAAGAATCTGCCTGCAGTTTGGGAGACCTGGGTTTGATCCCTGGGTGGGGAAGATCTTGTGCAGGAGGTCATGGTAAATTACTCAAGCATTCTTGCCTAGAGAACCCCATGGATAGAGGAGCCTGGCAGGGGTCGCAAAGAGTCAGACATGATTAAACAACTAACACACGCGCTCATGCACATACACACACACACACTCACACACACACACACACACACACACACACACACACACACACACACACCAACAGGGGTTATATTACAAAGAAAGCAGGCCGAGGTTAAAAATTCTGTCAGTATACATCAGCCGAGAAGCATAAAATGTTGCCTCATCACATTGTTGAGCCTGGGAAACTTTCATATGCCCGTAGGTCTCTGAATTCATTTTTTAGAGAAAGGTTAATTTTAAGGCTAATGCATTACACTCTGATGTCTACTGCAGCAAACAGCTTTGCAGTACAGTCAAGTGAGAGCTTATCCTGTAAAATGAAGACAAAATGACAAATGGGGCCGCAGACTGAAAGCTATTCTGTGATTGCCATATTCATGCACTTAATTATGAAATCTTTCTAAATGACTAGAAGCCTGGAAATGATCATTTGTTTAATTAAAAATATTAGAAGTAACATCCAGGGTGCTAATTGACAAAATATGGTTTGTATTTTGATAAGGATTTCTGAAATGTTAAGTAACCAATCTCATAATGAATCATTTCCCCAAAACTCAGTAATTAAAACAACAGACATCATTTATTTGCTTACAATTTGGCAATATTGATAGGACCTAGTGAGAAGAGCTTAGTTTTGCTCCATTTCTGAAGCTGGAATATAAAAATTGATTTCCTCACTCATATCTTACATCTCAGCAAGGATGACTGGAAAAGTGGAGGAATGGTTGGCCTTCTCTGTCTCTCAGATATAGATATATATATAGGTAGATATAGAGATATAAATGTAGATATTGATATAGATATAGAATTAAACATAGATGTAGATAGGTATAGCTGAGATATATCTTAACTATATATATATATTTATTATATGTATGTATGTGTATTTTCTCCCTCATTACCTATTATTTGCCTAATTTGGCCTTTTTCACATAGAACATGGCCATCTCAGGTTATTTATGATTCCTGTACAGTGATTGGCTTTTCTCAGGGAACAAAAGCAGAAGCTGCTAGGCCTTCATAATTTCTGGGCACCTAAAATACTACTATTTAGACAAATGTCACTTTTGTTGCCTTCACAATGCTATTTATCAGATCAGCCTATATTAAATGTGAGAAGAAAGAGACTTCAGTTCTTGATGGAGACATGACAAATTCTTACTAAAAGAGAAAATGTAAGGATAGAGACAAGGTTACAATCTTAGGGATATGATCTACCACAATACATAAACATTAATCAAATGCTCTGAGGTATAGATTACAAGTAATTCATATCTATACATTTATCACTATTGCTACTGATGCACTTTCAAAGCACATTGTGTGAGTGTGCTTAGTCACTTAGTCATGTCCAGCTCTTTGCAACCCCATGGACTGGGGCCCACCAGGATCCTTTGTCCTTGGAATTTTCCAGGCAAGAATACTGGAGTGGGTTGTCATTTCCTACACCAGGGGATCTTCCTAACTCAGGGATCAAAAATGCGTCTCCTGCCTTGGCGGGTGGACTCTCTACCACTGTTCACTGGGGCGCTCTCAGAGCGCACTGCGAACACGTAACTGTCTGAATCTGCTCTGGCAGCGCCTGCGCAGATCAGACACTGAGGCCCTGCTGCTGTCGCAGCACGTGGTGCGTTTCCCACACAGGGATGTCAAAGGCTTCAGGCTGCGGAGCCTCCTGTCATGCTTCTGGCTCCCCTCTGAAAACTGCTCTCTTCACGGCCATCTCTGCTTCACACTCCAGAGACATGTGCTGCCCACATTTAACCATTTCTGATTGCTTCTTTGACCAAACACTCACTTTCCTTTTCCTTTTGGTCTTTTTTATGTTTTTCTTAATTTCTGCCCTTTTTCCCCTTGTTTTTACTCGGAGTTCATTCTTCCACTGTATCGGTTGTGTGCCTTACATTATTATAGCTATTGCCAATCGAAAGGAATCTTCTTTTCTGTTTTTATTTTCTGAATGGTCTAGTGGTTTAAAATGAAGAAAGTAGGGGAAACCACTAGACCATTCAGGTAGAACCTAAATCCAATCCCTTATGATTACACAGAGGAAGTGAGAAATAGATTTAAGGAACTAGATCTGATAGACAGAGTGCCTAATAAACTATGGATGGAGGTTCGTGACATTGTACAAGAGACAAGGATTAAGACCATCGTTATGGAAAAGAAATGCAAAAAAGCAAAATGGCTGTCTGAGGAGGCCTTACAAAGAGCTGTAAAAAGAAGAGAAGTGAAATGCAAAGGAGAAAAGGAAAGATATTCCCATCTGAATGCAGAGTTCCAAAGAATAGCAAGGAGAGATATCAAAGCCTTCCTCAGTGATCAATGCAAAGAAATAGAGAAAAACAACAGAATGGGAAAGACTAGAGATCTCTTCAAGAAAATTAGAGATACCAAGGGAATATTCCATGCAAAGATGGACTTGATAGAGGACAGAAATGGTATGGACTTAACAGAAGCAGAAGATATTAAGAAGAGGTAGCAAGAATACAAAGAACTAAACAAAAAGGATCTACATGACCCAGATAATCATGATGGTGTGATCATTCACCTAGAGCCAGACATTCTGGAATGTGAAGTCAAGTGGGCCTTAGGAAGCATCACTATGAACAAAGCTAATGGAGGTGATGGAATTCCAGTTGAGCTATTTCAAATTCTGAAAGATGATTCTGTGAAAGTGTTTCAGTCAATATGTCACCAAAATTGGAAAACTCAGCAATGTCCACAGGACTGGAAAAGGTCAGTTTTCATTCCTATCCCAAAGAAAGGCAATGCCAAAGAATGCTCAAACTACTGCACAATTGTACTCATCTCACATGCTGGTAAAGTAATGCTCAAAATTCTCCAAGCCAGACTTCAACAATATGTGAACTGTGAACTTGCAGATGTTCAAGCTAGTTTTAGAAAAGACAGAGGAACAAGAGATCTAATTGCAAACATCCTCTGGATTATCAAAAGAGCAAAAGAGTTCTAGAAAAACATCTATTTCTGCTTTATTGACTATGCCAAAGCCTCTGACTGTGTGGATCACAATAAATTGTGGAAAATTCTTTTTTTTTTCTCTTTTATTTATTTATTTACCTGACCTGTCTATTGAGAAACTTGTATGCAGGTCAGGAAGCAACAGTTAGAACTTGACATGGAACCACAGACTGGTTCCATACAGAAAAAAAAGTACGCCGAGGCTGTATATTATCACCTGCTTTTTTAACTTATATGCAGAGTATATCATGAGAAACGTTGGGCTGGAAGAAGCACAAGCTGAAATCAAGATTGCCAGGAGAAACATAAAGAACCTCAGATATGCAGATGACACCACCCTTATGGCAGAAAGTGAAGAGAAACTAAAAAGCCTCTTGATCAAAGTGAAAGAGGACAGTGAAAAAATTGGCTTAAAGCTCAACATTCAGGAAACTAAGTTCATGGCAGCTGGTCCCATCACTTCATGGGAAATAAAAGGGGAAACAGTGGAAACAGTGTCAGACTTTATTTTTTTGGTCTCCAAAATCACGGCTGATGGTGATTGCAGCCATGAAATTAAAAGATGCTTACTCCCTGGAAGGAAAGTTATGGATAGCATATTTAAAAGCAGAGACATTACTTTGCCAACAAATGTCCGTCTAGTCAAGGCTATGGTTTTTCCAATAGTCATGTATATATATGAGAGCTGGATGGTGAAGAAAGCTAAGTACTGATGAACTGGTGTTTTGAACTGTGGTATTGGAGAAGACTCTTGAGAGTCCCTTGGACTTCAAGGAGATGCAACCAGTCCATCCTAAAGGAGATCAGTCCTGGGTGTTTTTTGGAAGGACTGATGTTGAAGCTGAAACTCCAATAATTTGGCCACCTAATGCTAAGTGTTGACTCACTGGAAAAGACCCTAATGCTGGGAAGGATTGGGGGCAGGAGGAGAAGGGAATGACAGAGGATGAGATGGTATCACCAACTCGATGGACATGGATTTGGGTAGACTCCAGGAGTTGGTGATGGACAGGGAGGCCTGGCGTGCTGCGATTCATGGGGTCACAAAGAGACGGACGTGACTGAGAAAGTGAACTGAACTGAGATTGATTTTTCTAATCAGTGAGATACTTTGAAGGTAAAGAAACTTTAGTTTCAGTGCTTCAGCCAAAATAAATTTATTTGCTATTTACAGGAGAAAGAAAAAGAAATAAACTTGTTTTTACTTCTGTAGATCACAGGGTTTATGTCCTCCCCTGACTGAGTAAGAGTCTTCTTGGCAAAAGTGATCAAGTATTTATTTTCATTTTTCAAGTTTACTGCATGTAAGTGTTCTTAAGTTTGCAGTTTATTTAATTAGAAACTCATATACAAAATTTTATTTCAAAGTCAGCTTAGAAATCATGGCATTCAAATTCCTCATTCCATAGGTGAAGAAATTGAGACGGTAAACCAGCTGCCAAGTTCATATGGCTGCTAAGGATACAAGAGCAGGACTAAGGGACTTCCCCTTGTTGGTCTTTATGGAAGATTCCTGTGATAGATTTGCCTAGTCCCTAGATATTTGGTAGGAAGATATGATTGGTGAAAAGAACAGGAAAAAACCTGGAAGCTAAATTTAGGCAGATAATAAAGGAAAGGAAGTCAAATTATAAGGGATGTGTGGTGCGTCAGAAAATTCACAAGAGAAATTGGGATTTTTAACTTGCTTTCAGCAAGTGAAGCTATGAATTTTGTGGGATTTATGAAGAGGGAAGGCCATCTAAACATACATTTTAAGAAATCTTGTATGACTATTCTGCATCCCTTTGCTCTTTTATGAATTTTCAGTTTTGGCATACCTTGTTTTTTCATGCTGCTATACAGTTACTTACATTTATTTTTGATGCATTGCTGTGAAATTTGAGAAATAAGAAAGAAGGCTTAGTTTAATTTAAGTTATTCTCTTTTTTTTTTCATTTTTGCAAATAGGTTTAGTGGAATCCATTCTGTTTACTTTTACTGACATTTGTTTTTCAGTCAATTGTCCCACGTGGTAATTTTTTTTCTTTTATGATTTATTGCTAGCAAGTTAGCCATAAGAATAAATACAAGTAATTCCTTTATTTGATACAAGCACCAGAGTTTAGGTTAATAAAACAACTGATGAAAATAAACACTCAATTTTACCCCTCCCTTTTCATTTTCCTGATAGTTCTAGTTCACTTATATATCACACTGGTGGCAATACCGAATACAACTAGAAACAGTTTAACCCCAAAAGCATCAAGGGTTTCCTCTTCACAAAGCCCTAAATCTTTGGAAAATGACATATTTTACTGGATTAGGCATCTTCCAATTAACTAACTTAATATGACAATCATTTTTTATCTCATATTCATCTGTCTCCAATCTTTGCACATCTTTATTTTGAAACTTTTTGTGAGTTCTTAAAAGGTTTAGAAAATCTTCATCACAAAATGTTCTATTCACTTTTTTTGTTCCATGAGTCCTCATTGAATAGACACAGAAAAACTAATTTTTAACAAATGAAAAACTATATAGTGAAGAGTAGAGCTGCTCAGACTCTAACCTGCACATAAAAAACCTGGATGAATAATATGAATAATATGTTAAAATGCATATTCAAATTCAGTAGATCTGACTGAGGCCTGAGAACTCCTAACAAGTTCTCAGAGGAGATTTTAGTCCAAAAGGGAAAAGGTGTAGTGGGAAGTGCATTTACTTTGGAGCTCAGGAGCCCTGGATTGCAAGTCGACTTCAGTGGTTCCTATCAGTAAGAACCTGAGAGACCCCACCCCTTATTTTTCCCCCTACACCACTCACAGCCACAAAACCATCATCTGTCTTGGACCCACTGGGCCTGACCTAATCATGTTCTTTATTCTATGTCAGGACACCCCTAGACTCCCAGGCTGCCTTCCAACTCCCACAGTTGAATCCTGGTTAGCCTCTGAACCTGTCCTATCCCCTTTGCCCATCCCTTCCCAAGTTCTGAAATCTTTCTCCTTTGTCTTCCAAAACTTGTCAACTGTCAACAGAATCTCCGGTGTTCATTCTCTATTAACTGAAAATTCTTTTTCCCATCTTGCTTTAAGGAAAACTTGTGTCTCCACCAAGGAAATTGTTTTCCCTGCAGTCTTCTTAATGGAGTTTATTTTGTCTCGCATAGAAATAGAGAATATGTTCCCGTTGCTCCTTATTGCTACTTTTAGACAAGTTTTCAATCCTTCCTTATTTCCAAAATCACCCATTTTGAATCTCTATCATTGGATTATGTCACCCATGATTTCTCATTGTTCTTGTCACCAAAATGCCAATGATCCCCTTCATTTCCCCTGCACAAGCTGGCCACTCATTGCCCTAGACCTTGTTTCTGTGAACAACCACATCTTCTCTTTAGTGTTAATTACATGCATCCCACTTTCTGCCATTACCTCCTCTCATTTTATCTCATTCTCTCTGTATTCTGCCCTCACAATTCTCCCATATCACTGATACTGCTAGGTACTATTAAGGCATTGATCTTATCATCTTTTTTTTTTAACATTATCATGTTGGTTTTGCCATACATTTACATGAATCCGCCATGGGTATACATGTGTTCCCCATCCAGAACCCCCCTCCCACCTCCCTCCCAATTCCATCTCTCTTATTCTCAGTCCAAGTTATCTTCCATAAATTATGCTTCTAGTCCTAATGACTGTTTGATAAAATGATGCTGATTTTTGTGTAGCTTCTAATGAAGTAATAGCAAACATATACTGAACACATGCTCTGAGCCAGAAAGCCTATTAAAATATTTACAGAAAATACTTAATTTCCTCATCATAATGAGTCTATAACTAGATTATAATAGTTCATAAAGAATTATTATAATCTCCATTGGAAAACAAAGAAATAAACTAAATTTAGAAATACTAAATAATTTGTCTGAGTCACAGCTAATGTGTTACAAAGGGAAGAAAACTCACTGAATGTAAAAATATTTGGTACTGAAATGACTGCCTTCAAATATCTCTCATCTAAGCATATTTCTCAGTTTAACATCAGTGTTAAACCCATTACATCAACATCAAAATAATGTCAAGTGTTAAAATGCAAGGAAATTTCAATGCAAATTGCTTATAAAAGGAAAATTTGCATATCTTTCAAAGATGGGAGACTTTTCAGTATTGAATAAATTGATATTGAAAACAACATAATCACATGCAGTGTGTACTTAGTTGCTTAATTATGTCTGACTCTTTGTGACCCTATGGACTATAGCATACCAGGTTCCTCTTTCCACGAAATTTTCCAAGCAAGAATACTGGAGTGGGTTGCTATTACCTTCTCCAGGGGAACTTTCTGACCTAGGGATTGAACCCAGGTCTCTGACACTATGAGCAGATTCTTTACTGTCTGAGCCACCTGGAAAGGGAATCACATGCAAATCAAAGATAACTCTGAATATTGCAGTTTGATATTAAAAATTGAACAGAAAGTCTTGAAGGTTCATGACAGAATAGCCACTTTAAAAGGAATTATTTGAATTATTACAAATTAAATGAGGTACCTGGGGAAACTGATGAAGTCTCAGAATAGTTTCACAATGATAACTGAATGATAATCCATAATACTAACACTGCTGTTAAAGTAGAAAAATGAAAATAAAATACATTCTTTCACATTGTTATGAACACGCCTATTTCTTCCCCCCTAGCCCCCCCCACACACACAGACACAAAGTAAATCAATCTCTGATTCATTCTTGGTCTGTTCTAACAATAGCATAATCACCATATTTTATAATTTCAAGAGTTTATTATAATCATGAATTTAGTCACATATTTTGAAATAATGTCACAAGGAAATATGCTTTCATATGTATTACAAGATGTTGATTCAATTTATGAATAGAATAGGTTGCCATTACGTGGTCTTATCTGAGGACCTGTTATCCTCTTGATGGCAGCCTCTAGTTCTCAGAGTAGAGAAGTCTCCCAACATCATTAGTAAGAGTTATGTTGACTCTTCTTCTTTTGTTATTCAAATAGCAAAATAACTAATACTATTACCATGGAAAATATACTCTTGTGCTTTAAACATTATTTTACTAATTTCTAATAAAATTCCTTTAGGATTTGATGTAGGACTGTGTTCCTATCTCCATGTTTAGTGATTTTCAGTATAGATTTTGCTGGAAATGCACACTGCTTTCTCAGTCTTCCTGTTTGTTTGAAGAAATGACTTCGAAGCAGTTGATGTTGAAGACATTGAAGTTGAAATTTTGTATAAAATCAAAAGGTGATTAAAGAAAGCAGTACTAAACCCCGCCTGCAATGCGGGAGACCCTGGTTGGTTTCCTGGGTAGGGAAGATCCCCTGGAGAAGGCGTAGGCCACCCACTCCAAGGTTCTTGGGCTTCCCTTGTGGCTCAGCTGGTAAAGAATTCACCTGCAGTGTGGGAGACCTGGATTTGATCCTTGGGCTGGGAAGATCCCCTGGAGAAGGGAAAGGCTACCCACTCCAGTATTCTGGCATGGAGAATTCCATGGACAGTCCATGGGGTCCCAAAGAGTTGGACACAACTAAGGGACTTTCACTTTCACTTTCTTTCAAATCTAGCAAACAAATTGTTGAGACTTTTTCCAAGGTATTTGATATTGTCACTGTGTTGAGTGTTCAAACAATCTCATGCAGCGGTAATAAAAGAAATGATCCTAGAAAAACCCTAGTAAGTAGCTTGAAACAGCTATATAAAAGTCAACTTGACTCCAAGTTCAAGAAAGCAGAGGCTTCTGAGAAAACATTTGGAGAAATATAATAGAAGCACTGGCAGTCTGTAAATGTCATTGCCATATGTGGGTCCAGCTTACATTTAAAATTATAGTTATTACTGAATTACAAAGGGAAGGAAAACATAAAATGCTCTGGTACCCACAGCAATGAGTAGAACATTTCTATGAATAGGATGTGTTTTAAGTAAAACAACTTTAGAGAAAAAGAAAATCATGCAATTATTAAAGCAACACTTTTGTGATATGTTTTCCTGAAATCCAAGAGAAATTTTATATGTTTGACTTGTAAGAATTTATGTTTTCAGAGGTCATTGCTTTTATTATACAGTAGAAAAACATCTAGAAAATGTAATTAAAATGTAAAATCTTGACTCTGGATATAGGCCAAAAATGTTTAATACTCTATAAAAAGTAGTATACATATATATATAGATTACAGGATACATGTTTCTTCAAATTATTCCAGTCTGTGACTGCTTCCTGTAACCCTTCAAAGGGATTATCTTTCCCTTATTCCCTATAGCAATTGCTTACACATTCTCTTGTGCCTGTGTCCTCCCCTAGATGTTAAGGTCTTTTTGTATTTTATTTGCATTTCTATCCCAAAGATCTTGGACAGGGCTTGGCACATAGTAGGTCCAAAGAATATATTTTCTAAATAAATCATAAAATCATTTTCTTAAAAATTAATTTGCATGGTTCTTAATACTATAGTATGATAGTACGAATATATCATAGGGCCATATTCTTTGGAACTACATTTTCCAGAAAGGGCAATTTTTTTGGATGTATTATTTTTTGTGTCCAAAAATTTACAATGTGTTTGTTTTGCTTAAGATTAATATTCCATGTCTCTATCTTAGATTTTCAGGATAAAACCTATCTGGGTTCCCTTTCTATAAAGGGTTACATTAACTAAGCCTTCTTGCTTTGTTTTGTTTGTATATCTCAGTACCTGCAGGCATCGGAGCAGGAAAACACATGCACTGGAAATGAAGTCCCTTAAAATCTGCCCTCCTTTAAGATGTAGTTACTTTCTTTGGCATTCACTAACCTAGCCAGTGAGCTTCTCAGATGGCAGTAGTAAAGAATCTGTCTGCCAACGCAGAAGACATAAGAAGATGCAGAGGGAACCTGCTGTATCGTCCATGGAGTCACAAAGAATCAGACACTACTGAGCGACCACGCGCACACACACACACACACACACACACACACACACACACACACACACCCTAGCTGGAACATTTCCTAGTAATACGAGTATTACTTTTCTATTCAGCATTATGCAGTCCCATTACATACAGAAATAGAACTTGGTCCTCGTCACTGTGTCATATGCACTTTGTAGTGAAACAAGTAAACACAAAAGAGAGAAAATTATTTTCCACCCAAAGTTTCATCTTCAGTTCCATGAAAACTTAAATTACTGTCTTACAGTTGAATTTCCAAACCTGACTCCACAAGTGCACTCACAATTAAAGAAAATAACAAACAATACTTCACCTCTCATATATTACTGCTAAGTCACAAATGGATCCATTTTATGGTGCACCGAGAAAACCTGACCCAAAAGTGGATCGAGACACCACGACATACACAGGATGAAGTCATCATGAACTTTGTAGATGGCATTTAGTTTCTCCAACAGTAGACTGTGTTTTCCTCTGCCATTTAGGTGTGTAGTTTGCCCTTCTCAAAACCCCAAAATAAAGTCATTCTAACTGAAAGAAAGTACAATGAATGTCAGTATTATGGTGTAGCTGTTGTGTAACTGGAAATATCTAATCAAACATAAGATTGTGAGATCTATAAGTAGGAATTAATACAATGGAATAAAAATTCTTGCAAGACTAAGTAACATTATTACTGTTCTGGTTACCCTTTTTAGCAGTAACACAGATTTTTTTTTTTTTACCTATATTAAGAGAATAATGAAACTTATCAACAAGATTTGAAATTACCTGAAAGTGACTACAATAGCTATAGAAAGGTACAAGTCTTAAAAATACTGGTAGAGTTGGTCTATGGGAAAGAGATAAGATTTGTTTTACATGGTAACAGAAGGCATAATGAGTACTACTATGGACTGAATGTATCTCTCAAATTCATACCTTGAAGCCCCCCAGTGTGACTATATTTGGAGATAGGGCATAGTGGAAGGCAATAAAGATTCAGCACAGTTCAGTTCCTCAGTCGTGTCTGACTCTTTGCAACCCCACGGACTGCAGCTCACCAAGTCCTGGAAGTTACTCACACTGATGTCCACTGAGTTGGTGATGCCATCCAACCATCTCATCCTCTGCCATCCCCTTCTCCTCCCGCCTTCAATCTTTCCCAGCATTAAGCGTTTTCCAATGAGTCAATTCTTACCACTAGGTGGCAAATGTATTGGAGTTTGAGCTTCAGCATCAGTCCTTCCAATGGATATTCAGGACTGATTTCCTTTAGGATGGACTGGTTGGATTTCCTAGCTCTCCAAGGGACTCTCAAGAGTCTTCTCCATTACTGCAGTTCAAAAGCATCAATTGCTTGGTGCTCAGCTTTCTTTATAGTCCAACTCTCACATCCATACATGAATACTGGAAAAACCATAGCTTTGACTATATGGACATTTGTTGACAAAGTAATGTCTCTGCTTTTTTATATTCTGTCTAGATTGGTCATAACTTTTCTTCCAAGGAGCAAGCGTCTTTTAATTTCATGGCTGCAGTCATAATCTATCTGCAGTGATTTTGGAGCCCCCCAAAATAAAGTCTGTAACTGTTTCCATTGTTTCCCCTTCTATTTGCCATGAAGTGATGAGACCAAATGGCATAATCTTAGTTTTCTGAATGTTGAAATTTAAGCCAACTTTTTCACTCTTCTCTTTCACTTTCATCACGAGGCTCTTTAGTTCGTCTTCTCTTTCTGCCATAAGTGTGGTGTCATCTGCATATCTGAGGTTATTAATATTTCTCCCAGAAATCTTGATTTAAATGAGGTCAAAAGGATGGGGATCTAACTCTCTCATGAACTTGGGCAAACCCCAGAAGATTGTGAGAGACAGGGAGGACTGGTGACCTGCAGTCCATGGGGTCACGAAGAGTCGGACACAACCGAGCGATTGAACTACAACAACTAATTCTCTAGAGCTGGTGCCCTACTAAGAAGAGCTTGGGGCTCTCTCTTAGCCATGTGAGGACACAGCACTAAGGTGATCCTTGACAAGCCAGAGGGAGAGCTCTTGCCAGAACTGAATTGACTTGATCTTGAACTTCCTAGTTTCTAGAGCTGAGAAAATAAATTTCAGTTGTTTAAGCCACCTGGACCATGTTATTTTCCTTATGCAAAGTCCAACAGATTAACAAAGATTAATGGCATGCTTATAGAAGGACAGATTTCAGTGCAAAGTAGAAAAGCTCTTTTTTAAAAAAAATTATTGAAATATGTTGATTTACAATGTTGTGTTTAATTTCTTTCCTACAGGAAACTGACTATGTTATATATATATATGTGTGTATATATATATATACACATATATATATAACATGTATATATGTGTGTATATATATATACACATATATACATATATATTTATATTCTTTCTCACATTCTTTTTTATTATGCTTTATCACAGGATAGTGAATATAGTTCCCTGTGCTATACAATACTACCCTGGTGTTTATCCATCCTATATATAATAACTTGTATCTCCTAATCCTAAAACCCCAGTCCATTTCTCTCCCACCCACCTCCCTCTCGGCAACCACAACTTTGTCCTCTGTATTGATAAGTCTATTTTGCTTTCATTAATATGTTAATTTGTGCTTTATGGGGTTGGCCAAAAATTTCATTCATTTTCTTTTTTCCCCAAAATGTTACAACCTAGTATTTTAGATTTCATCCCACAAATAAGTGATATCATATGGCATTTGTCTTTCTAAAAATGCTCTTTAAAAACTAATGAGCTATTTCAGGTGGTACACAGTTTTCTATAACTAGAACAATTCAAATAGAGACCAGAAAATAATACTGCAAAGAATTTACCAAAGATTCAAATATCAGAATAGTTTTCAAATTAGGTTAATGATTCCTAAACATTGATTAATAGAAAAATGCCAATTTTTATCACTCCTGGGTAAAATGAGGATCTTTATTCAATTTAATAAACTTATTTTAAAATTAAAAAACTTCCTTTTTTTCTATTTTTTGACAATAGAATATTTCTTTATTTGAGATTATAATACAAATTATGGTAGTTATTATGCTATTATTACTGAGAAAAATAAGAAGTTAACAACCTAACATTAATCCTTTCAATATTTGTGGAAATTTGAATTATCTGTAACTTCTGGAAGTCCAGGAAGAATAAGACTAGAGGTTATCTTAAAACATTTGTATTTTATGATTCATCATCTTTATTACCTCTGATATAGAATATATCAAATATATTGTATAAAAGGGAAAATAATACATAAATTACTTTTATGTTGGTGAAATTATGAATGCTCTTTATCTTGGAAGGCACTGCACTCACTTGGCTGTTGGCTTCAGTACTCATGCAGCTAGTTAAGGTTTAATTCCTCTCCTGATGTGAGATGCGCAGTTGTCTTTCCTGTGAATACTCTCTCTACTCACAACCATGAAATTTCTTCCATTTCCATTTCCTGGCCCCAAATTCTTGGCTCACTTTGGACACTGTCTCAATCCAACATGACTCCTGAGATTACTCCTATCTCCATGGGCATGTTCCATACACTATATCCCATGGCACTTACTTTTTTGGACAAGACTCTGGAGAGTGAGATAGTCAGGTTCCAATATTTCAGCCAAGGTTCTGAAATAACCATCCCTGGCTAACTTAGACAGAATGGAAAGCTCTTCATCTGAGATCTGAGGGGGAGTAGTTTTGGAGTAGAGACTGAAGTTCCTACAAAGGTACCCAAAGCTCACTCCTTGGAAGGAACTGCTGACCTCATTTCTACACCAGAACACTTCCCCAGCAATTGATGACACCTGCCCTCTTTTCATAATGGAGTTTAATTTGGTGTTGTCTACAAAGCCTTGCCAATGGGAACCAGGTTCAGGCTACTTGACAAAGCTCTGAGGTTGATGAAAGAGACCCTGAGATGCTATCCTAACCATCTCTGACTACAAGCATTAATGCTCAAATATCCACTGCAAATACAGGAGGCAAAAGGACTAAGACGTGACTCTACCTGAGCAAATAAAACTAATGTGGCTTTTATAAAGGACACACACACACAAAATCAGTTCAGACAAGATATTCAATAAGGACATGAACATCGCTATCCAGTGACAATGAAATGCCTCCATTCTTATTACCACCGGGCCTTCTGGAAATGCCCACTGATACCCTCTTCACAGTTTTATGATCACAAGGTTAAAGCCACATAGAACACTGCTTCTCCTGAAAAGCTAACAAGAAATATTCCCCCTGAACCAGGTTCATCTCATTCATCTTAGGATTTCAGTACATCAGAGGTCAGCAAACCAGAGCCTGAGGCCAAATCTGACCTGACATTCATTTCAAATCCAAGTTTTATTGGAGCAGAGCTACTCCCACATGTTCATGTGTCATGTAGAGCTGCTTTCTCTATTACAGAGATCAAATATCCCTCAAGGCCTAAAATATTTTACTATCTTTCCTTTTTGAGAAAAGCTTGCTCACTTCACTGTTATATAATGAGAATCAGAACATTCACCCAGAACTACCTAACTTTTGTCCACAAAAGTTCCCAGAACTTGGCTCAAACTTTTGTTCAAGACTATGAAATTAGGAAAAAGGGTAAGTTACCAGATACATCTAAGAGTTTAGGAACATCTTGTACATATTTGCCAGAGAGAAATATTTTGAAGAAGTTACCTGATGGCAAAGAATAATAAGCATTGTTTGGACCCCTTTTAGGTGAAAAATAAAAACACCATTTGTTCTATATCATCTTAATTTATTTGGCAGTTGTACTGTTGTCTCTTTAAACTGGAAACTAAAGGCTGTCTAGGCATAGAGTTGTCATTGCTTTTTTCTGTTTGTTTTTTGTTTGCTTGTTTTGTTTACTGTATGGCATTTCCTGAAATAGGGGCTTCCCTAGTGGCTCAGATGGTAAATAATCTATGTGAGAGACTTGGGTTTGATCCCTGTGTCAGGAGAAGGGAATGGCAATCCACTCCCTTATTCTTACCTGAAAAATCCCATGAACACTGGAGCCTGGTGGGCTACAGTCAATGGGATCACAAAGAGTCAGACACGACTGAGTGACTAATATACACAATCCCTGAAAGGGAGAAAAATGTCGTCAATAATTGCATATATAATTCCCTTATAAGACAGGAGTCAATTCTAATGAGTTTTATTCAATGTATTTTTTATTACATATTTCTATTATTTTTGTTTTGATTCAAGTTGCTTAATGTGATCACACAAATATTAATTGGCCAAAGAGAACCACTGAATAATGCAAACTGATTCTGCCCCTAGAAATAGATGTTGACTAATTCAAGTTTAATGAGGCTCAAAATAGCATTTTAAGTACATTTTTATTTTTTGGAGACTTTAATCATATCTGTCTTTAGGGCTTGGTTTCAGGAATGCTGAAGAACTATTCTGGGCTTTCTCACCTGACAGATTTTCTACAGCTTGCCTGGCTCTGCTCAAGGCCACAACAGCCATAAGTAAAATAGAAGAGGAAAAAAGGAGGTTATAATGAAACAGATTTTGACAATATGGAGACAATTCCATCCCCCAAATCATCCTGCATAGCAATATCATGCATTTCTTCAAAATTTCACATCGCTGGCAAAAACTGGACAGGTGCCATCTCTACGCCAGAGTCCACAGCCCCTGCAGTCATTCTCCCCCATAGTCTGGTGAATTGATCCATCTGATAAAGATGTACAAAGGGCCAGCCTTTAAGAGACTGGAGACAAATTTTTAATAAATAAGAAAAATCACTAAAATTTTAAAAACAAAATTAAAAGGCCAGGGAAATGTGAAATTTATGGTGTGTCATTTGAGCCCAGACTTAGAACATTCATTTTGATTGTTTTGAATTATGATTAAATATTCAGAAATATAATCACTCTGCACATAAGTAAACTTATTTTTCTAATCTATAAGCTGCTTCAGGGAGAAAATCTTCAGTAATTTTGGAAGCTGTGCCAACTCTTATGGGACACCAATGTGCTATTTAATTTTTTAAAGAAATGTATTAGTAGAGCAAGTAATGTTCAAATGGCAAACAAAGTGAAATGGAACACAACTGAAATATAACTCCAAATCCCTACATGTGGATTTTTTTCTTTTATAATGGATATTTAAATGATGTAAGTGTAATAAGATGTCATAATATTGGACCTGAGACCAAGCTTCACTTTAGTATTACAGTAAGCCTACTCTTTCAGGGCTTCCTTGATACCTCGCTCAGTTGGTAAAGAATCCGCCTGCAATGCAGGAGACCCCAGCCAATTCATGGGTTGGGAAGATCCACTGGAAAAGAGAAAGGCTACCCACTCCAGTATTCTTGGGCTTCCCCGGTAGCTCAGCTGGTAAAGAATATGTCTGCAATGCAGTAGATGTGGGTTCTATCCCTGAGTTAGGAAGGTCCCCTGGAGAAGGGAAAGGCTACCCACTCCAGTATTCTGGCCTGAAGAATTCCGAGGACTACATATTCCATGGAGTTGCAGAGTCAGACATGACTGAGCGACTTTCACTCACTTCTACTCTTTCAGTTACTGCTTCTGCAAAAAGGGAAATTTACTGGCATGTGGTCAGGATTCAATGAGATAAATCACATAGAGTGTTTTGTAGAATTCCTGGCATCTGAAGGTTGCCCATCAAATAGTTCCCAGATTCCCTAATCTAGATTCTACTCCTGCCCCACACCCTGATCTGTGGTGGGGCTGTGGATCTCTCCTGGGCCTCATCCTTGTTGATTTCATGGACATCATCTGTTAACTCCCAGGCATGAGCTCTGCCTGTTTCCTTATCACAGCTTTTGTCTCATGCACAGTATCCACCAGTAAATATTTGAATTAAAATTCAAACTTATTAATGCATTCTAAAAAGAATAAGTCAGACTCTCCCAGGAAATAACCCACTCAGGAAAGTGACTTAGACCTATTTAGAAGCCTCAGCTACTTTGCTGGGAGCTTGAATTTGGATTGAATAATCTAGGCTTCAGTCTCAACTGAAGAGCCAATTTTGGAGCAGTGCTCCTGTGGAAAAATCAATGGATGGAAACACCTGTGTAATGATTTTTTCATATACAGTAAAAAACATAAAATATATCTGTATCATACACTATATGAAACAACCCAGAGTTTCTATATACATTATCTTAATTTTGGCTGATAATTTTTACTGTGGCCATTTTACTTCTGAGGAAACAGGAATAGGGAGATGACACAGCTGAGTAGCAGGGTCTGAATCTAAACCCGGTTACTTACCCCCAACAATATGTATTGAATTAACTCACGTTCAAACTGCCTTTATTATTTCACCATGTGTGAGATAATTTTGGGTCGTGTGTGGACAAATATTTACTTTATTTGTTGTAAGTCTAACTTTGTTTTAGTGTGGTTTACTCTAACCTGCCTGTCAAACTTGTGATTTCATGAGTGTTTCTGCTTAGGAAAAAAATGAGTGGGTAGCAGTGTTGGTCTTGAATTGTTTTAAAGAAACATAAAATAGATAGTTATATGGAAGGTTTTCAGCTACAGTCACAATCATAAGGTAGTTTGTGAATGTCTTAAGGCTAAGAAACCAGATGAAGAAATATCCTGGGAAATGTCACCTACATTTCAACTCACTAGGATATATTTCTTCCTTCTCTGAAGCATAAAATAAGCTATCAACTAATTAGATAAAAAGGTTTATGGTATATACATAGTTATAATGAAGCATTGTACACTTAGACCATACTATTTCTGCAATTTCACTAAAGATCTTTGTGTATATGCATATTTTCTTGAAATTTAGTAATAAAAAGGGGTAGTGCTTCTAATGACACTATACATTTTTAGATGTGGAATTAATTTATTTACTAGGAAATTTGGAATGTCAAATTTACATTATATATCACATTAAGAATAAGAAGTAAATGTTTATGTGAAGAGGGTAAGCAAAGTAGCTGGACTATGGAGATGAGAAAGTTGTAGTTTTCATTTCTGTGTGAATCCTGCATCAAAGACAATTAAAGCTGAAGGAAAACACCATGTTCAAAGCTTTCTTTTTATTTCAGTTCAGTCACTCAGTCGTATCTGACTCTTTGCAACCCCATGAATCGCAGCACGCCAGGCCTCCCTGTCCATCACCAATTCCCAGAGTCTACCCAAACCCATGTCCATTGAGTCGGTGATGCCATCCAGCCATCTCATCCTGTCTTCCCCTTCTCCTCCTGCCCCCAGTCATTCCCAGCCTTAGGGTCTTTTCCAATGAGTCAACTCTTTGCATGAGGTGGCCAAAGTATAGGAGTTTCAGCTTCAACATCAGTCCTTCCAGTGAACACCAAGGTCGGATCTCCTTTAGGATGGACTGGTTGGATCTCCTTGTAGTCCAAGGGACTCTCAAGAGTCTTCTCCAACACCACAGTTCAAAAGCATCAATTCTTCAGCGCTCAGCTTTCTTCACCATCCAACTCTCACATCCATATATGATCACTGGAAAAACCATAGCCTTGACTAGACGGACCTTTGTTGACAAAGTAGTGTCTCTGCTTTTCAATATGCTATCTAGGTTGGTCATAACTTTCCTTCCAAGGAGTAAGCATCTTTTAATTTCATGGCTGCAATCACCATCTGCAGTGATTTTGGAGCCCCCCAAAATAAAATCTGACACTGTTTCCCCCATCTATTTGCCATGAAGTGATGGGACCAGATGCCATGATCTTAATTTTCTGAATGTTGAGCTTTATTAAGCCAACTTTCTCACTCTCCTCTTTCACTTTCATCAAGAGGCTTTTTAGTTCCTCTTCACTTTCTGCCATAAGGGTGGTGTTGTCTGCATATCTGAGGTTATTGATATTTCTCCCAGCAATCTTGATTCCACCTTGCGCTTCCTCCAGCCCAGTGTTTCTCATGATATACTCTGCATATAAGTTAACCAGGAAGCAAATTTGAAATTAAACTTATGTATTCATTTTTACTACCTACCTTCACAATCAGTATATAGCACACTAGATTAGAACATATATGCCCTGTATGAAAACTTAAAGTTAGCTCCCTCTCCCCCGAAAATAAGGACAAAGAGTAGATTATGTTGCTCATGTTCACAATTCTTTTTAGGCTTTGCTGAACTAATCACTCTGAAATTTATTTTAAAATAAGTGCCACTGTTTGCTAAAGACTGTACTTAAAAAAATTGTTGGAGTTTAGTTGTTTTACAATATATGCTTGTTTTGGGGGTACAGGAAAGGGAATCAGTTATACATATCCATTACCCACTTTTTAGCTTAGGTTCTTTTCCCATATTGGCCATTACAAAGTATTGAATAGAATTCTCTATGCTGTACAAAAAGTTCTTATTAGTTATCTATTTTATAAACATTAATGTATAGTATGTTATATCAATTGCTCAGTTATATCCAACTCTTTGAAATGTCATGGACTGTAGCTTATCACACTCTTCTGTCCAGGGAATTCTCCAGATAAGAATACTGGAGTGGATAGACACTCCCTACTCCCAGGGGAGCTTTCTGACCCAGGGATCAAATACAGATCTCCTGCATTGCAGGCAGATTCTTTACCATTGAAAACCACCAAGGAAATTCAATGTATGTCAATCCCAATTTCTTAATTTTTTCATCTGTGACTGTACTTCTGTTTTCTAAATAAGTTCATTTGTACCTATCTTTTTAGATTCCATTTATATGATATTTATATTTCTTGCACCTGACTTACTTCACCCAGTATGACAACACTAGGTCCATCAGTGTTGCTGCAAATGACATTATTTTGTTCTTTTTATGACTAATATTCCATTGTATATATGTACCACATCTTCTTCACCTATTTCTCTATTGATGGGCATTTAGGTTGTTTCCATCTCCTATTATAAACATCTCCCTATCTCTGATATGGGAAAATAACCTAAATTAAAAAGTGGATAATGGATATGTATAACTGATTCCCTTTGCTATACCCCTGAAACAAGCATACACTGTAAAACAACTAAATTCCAATAACTTTTTTTAAAGTACAATTTTTTGCAAACAGAGACACTTATCTTAAAATAAGTTTCAGAGTGATTAGTTCAGCAAACTATCATAAATTTTATAAACTATCCTGCAATGAACATTGGATTACCTGTATCTTTGCAAATTTTGGTTGTCATTGAGTATATGGCCAGAATTGGGATTTCTGTGTCATATGGTGTTTTCTATTTTTAGCTTTTTAAGGAACAGTGATACTGTCCCCCATGGTGGCTGCACCAATTTCCTTCCCCACGTGCAGCATAGGAGGGTTATCTTCTCCCCCATAGGCTCATCACCATTCCCTGTTCCTGAGCTTTCTGATGATGGCCGTTGCGACCAGTGTGAGGTGACACCTCACTGCTGTTTTGATTTGCATTCCTCAAATAATAAGTGATACTGCACATGTTCTAATCTGTTTGTTGGGCATCTGTACATCTCTTTTGGAGAAATGCCTATTTAGATCTTCCATCTGTTTTTTGACTGGGTTGTTTGTTTTTCTTTTTTCTTTCTTTCCTTTTTTTCTTTTTTGATACTGAGCTGCATATGCTGTTTTTTGTATTTTAGAGATAAATCTGTTGTCAGTTGCTTCATTTGCAAATATTTTCTCCCATTCTGAACATAAAGGCAATTGTCTTTGCTGTGCAAAAGCTTTTACATTTAATTAGGTCTCTCTCTCTCTCTCTCTCTCTCTCTCTCTTTTTCTTTACTCTATGAGGTGGATCATAAAAAGGTTATACTGCAATTTTGATCAAAGAGGGATCTGCGTATGTTTCCCTCTAAAAGTTTTATAGTATCTGGTCTCACATTCAGATCTTTAATTCATTTTGAGTTTATATTTGTGTGTAGTATTAGGGTATGTTCTACTTTCATTCTTCTGCATGTAGCTGCTCAGTTTTCCCAGAACCATTTATTGAAAAGACTATCTTGTTTTCATTGCATAGTCTTGTCTCCTTGGTCATAAATTAAGTGACCATGGGAATGTAGATTTAACTCTGGGCTGTCTATCTGTTCCATTGATCTATATTTCTGTGTTGTGTCATTACCATACTATTTTGATTACTGTAGGTTTGTAGGATAGTCAGAAGTCAGGAAGCCTGATTTCTCTAGCTTTGTTTTTCTTTCTTAAGGTTGGTTTGGCTATTTGGAGTCTTTTGAGTTTCCATACAATTTGTAAAATGTTTTGTTCTAATTCTGTGAAAAATGTCATTGGTAATTTGATGGGGATTGCATTGAATCTGTATATTGCTTCGGTAGTATAGTCATTTTCACAAAATTGACCTTTCCTATCCAAGAACATGGTATCTTTCTCCAACTACTTGTGTCATCTTTAATTTCTTTGATCTTTAATTTGATTTGATCTTTAATTTCATGACTTCTGTGAGCAGATCTTTTGCTTTCTTAGATGGGTTTATTCTTAGCTATTTTATTCTTCTTGTTGTAATGGTAAATGATATTGTTTCCTTAATTTATCTTTCTGATTTTTTGTTGTTAGTATATAGAAATGAGATTTCTGTGTATTAATTTTGTAACCTGCAGCTTTTACCAGATTCATGGTTGAGCTTTAGTAGATTTCTGGTGGCGTCTTTAGAATTTTCTATGTATAGTATCATGCCATTTGTAAACAGTGACAGTTTTACTTCTTATTTTCATATTTGGATTATTTTTATTTCTTTTTCTTCTCTGATCACCATGGCTAGGACTTCTAAAACTATGTTGGGTAATAGTGGTGAGAGTGGACATCTATGTCTTGTTCTTGGCCTTAGAGAAAATGTCCTCAGTTTTCACCATTGAGAAAGATGTTTTCTGTGAGTTTGTTGTGAATGGCTTTTATTATGCTGAGGCAGGTTCCCTCTATGCCCACTTTCTGGAAACTTTTTTTATTTTTTTTAATCATAAATGGATTTTAAACTTTGTTGAAAATTTTTCATGATTCTACTGAGATGATCATATGGATTTTATTATTCAGTTTGATAATATGATGTATCACATTGATTGATTTGCAGTTATTAAAGAATTCTTGCATCTTTGGGATAAATCCTACTCAATCATGGTGCATGATCCTTTTAACGTTTTCTTGGATTCTGTTAGCTAATATTTTGTTGAAAAAGTTTATGTATATGTTCATCAGTGATATTGTCCTGCAATTTACTTTTTTGTGTGATAGCTTTGCTTAGTTTTGATATCAGGGTGATGGTGGCCTTGTAGAATGAGTGCTCTTTCTCTGCAGATTTTTGGAACAGTTTGAGAAGAATAGGTGTTAGCTCTTCTCTAAATGTTTAGAACACCTGTAAAGCCATGTGGTCCTGGAATTTTGTTTGTTGGTAATTTTTAAATCATAGTTTCGTATTCTTTATTTCATTATTGGTCTGTTCATATTTTCTCATTCTTCCTGGCACAGTCTTGGAAAGTTATATTTTTCTAGGAATTTGCCTATTTCTTCCAAGTTATCTATTTATTAGCATATAATTTTGTATTAACTGTATTCCTTAATGATCCTGTGTGTTACTGTAGTGTCTGTTGTAACTTCTCCTTTTTCATTTCTAATTTTATTGATTTATGCCCTCTGTCTTTTGCCTCATGAATCTGGCTAGAAGTTTATCAATTTTGTTTATGTTTGCAAAGAACAAGGTTTTAGTTTAATTGATCTATGTTATTATTTTCTTTGTTTCTTTTTTATTTATTTTTGTCCTTATTATTATGATTTCTTTCCTTCTACTAATTCTGGTCTTTGTTCTTCTTTCTCTATTTGCTTTAGGTATGAAGTCTGGTTGTTTATTTGAGCTGTTATTTGACATAAGATTTTATTGCTATAAATTTCCTTCTTGGAACTACTTTTGTGCATCTCAAAGGTTTTGGGTCATTGAGTTTTTGCTGTAATTTCAGGTATTTTTTTTTTAATTTCCTCTGATTTATTCAGTGATCCTTTGGTTATTTAGTAACGTAGTGTTTAGCCTCCATGTGTTTGTGTTTTTTATAGTTTTTTATAGTTTTTTTTTTCTTGTTGATTTCTAATCTCAGAGTATTGTGTTAAAAAATGCTTGAAATATGTCCACTGAAAAAATTACTTACGTTCACTTTATGACTTAGTTGTGATCAATTCTGGAGAATATTCCATATCCACTTGAGTAGAAATGTCTATTCTACTGCTTTAAATAACATGCTCTATAAATATCGATTAAGTCCATCTGATAAAATGTGTCTTTTAAGGCTTCTCTTTCTTCATTGAGTCTATCTGGATGATCTGTCTGTTGATAAAACTGGACTCTTAAAGCCCCCTGCTATTATTTTGTTACTGTCTATTTCTCTGTTTATGGCTGTAAGTATTTTCCTTATGTATTGAGACACTCCTATGTTGGATGTATAAACATTCATAATTGTTATATATTATTCTTAGATTGATCCCTTGGTCATTATGCAATATCCTTCCTTATCTCTTGTGTGTCTTTAATCTAAAGTCTTTTTTGTCTGATATGCATATTGCTGCTCCAGCTTTCTTTTGATTTGTATTTTTATGGAACATCATTTTCCATTCCCTCATTTTCAGTCTACATGCTTTCCAATGTTTGAAATGGTCTCTTGTAGACAGCATGTATGCAGGTCTGGCTTTTGTGTCCATTCAGTCTGTGTATGTCTTTGGGATGGAACATTTCCTCTGATTACATTTAATAGCATTTAAGGGAATTATTAGTATGTATGTTCCTTTTGCCATTTTGTTCATTGATCTGAGTTTGCTTTTATAGGTCTTTTCCTTCCTTCTCTTGCTCTTTACTCTTGTGTTAATTGTTCTCTTTCATTCTCTGATTCTGTACTCATTCATTTTCTTTATCCTGTTCTGCAATAGAGATCTCCACAATTATGTCTTTCATTTCACTCATCCATTCTTCTATTATTCTGTTACTGATTTCTTCTAGTGTATTTTGCATATTTTCTTGCTCATCTCTGTTTGTTTGTTCTTTAGTCTTTCTATGTTTTGTTAAACTTTTCTTTAATCTTCCCAATCTTTCTTTCTTTTTTATGTGACAGGAACTTTTTTTTTTTTTTTATTGTGTTGGTTTTGCCATACAATGACAAGAAACCGCCATGGGTTTACATATGCTCCCCCTCCAGAATCCCCCTCCCTCCTCCCTCCCGATTCCCTCCTCCTGGGACATCTCGGTGCACCAGCCCCGAGCATCAACCCTGGGCTGGCGATTGATTTCACATATGATAATTAACATGTTTCAATGCCATTCTCCCAATCTATGCCTCCATTCTTTTTCTGAGATCTTGGATCATCTTTTCCATCACTATTCTGAATTCTTTGGGGGATAGTGTGCTTATCTCTTCTTCATTTAGTTGTTATTGTATATTTTTAACTTGCTCCTTTATCTGCAACATATCTCCTGTCATCTCATTATATTAAACTTACTATGTTTTTGTTTCCTTTCTCCAGGCTGCTGGATTGTAATTCCTCTTGCTTTTCATATCTGTCCCCTGGTGGGTGAGATTGGTATAGCAGTTTGTATCATTATCCCCTTGATAAAGGGTGGGGAACAATGCCTATCCTAGCTGTAGTGTGGGGCCTCTCCTTTGCTTTGTGGTTGTCACTGCCCTGTCAGGTATGGATTTGCTTCCCAGTTGTCGATATAGAGGCCTGTGAGTCTGTTCCTAGGCTGTGGTTCTGATCTGTGGTACAAGGAAGTTGGAATTGGAGCACTACCACTGGGAGAGAAGTCACTGAGTATTTCTCCTTTGGAGCTGTTCATCTGTGAATGTGATCTTTTGTGTACCCTCTCACCTGTTGTATGATCTCACAAAATATACTGCTATTGTCACTGTCTGTGTTTCCTCTATAACTGCATATGTCAGCAATTGGTGCTGGTGACTCTCAAGCAAATCATTGGCACAGGTCCACTGAGGTCATGTCCCAGGACACAGCTGTTATGCAGCTGAATCAACTGTGGGAGCTATGCAGGCAGCTCAGATTCTGTTTTGTCCCACCTCCTGGGTGTACATGCACAGAAGACCACAGATGCTAATGTGATTCCCTTCTAAGCTGTGAGTGAGGTTGCTGTCCTCAGAGGTCTCACAGGTGCTGAATTTAGGAAGCCATCAGCAGAGGTGCAATTCTGCAGTTTGTGCAGACACAAGGAGAGATTTCATCTCTTCTTACTCACTTAAACAGCTTCTGGGGCTCACCTTTGGGTTCAGCCCCTCCTCTGAGCAGATTTCTTAGTGATGGGAGCTACCTGCACCCTCCCAGGACAGCAGAGTGGATTCCATCATTTACTTCCAAATTTCCTGGTGAGAGGACTTATCGAAATGCTGCTCAGATAGAAGGATGGATTCTTCCTCTCAGTGATGGATTTCCTAGTCACAGAAGCTATCAGAGCCCTCTTGGGATAGTGGGGCTTGTCCCAGCACCAACTATTGGATTTCATAGTAGTGGACTCTCTTTGTTCCCTCCCAGGATATTGTGGGCAGGTCCTGGGTTCTGCTGGTAGAACTCGTAGCATGAAGCTGTCTCTGCCTTTCCAGGTCTTGGTATATGCCTGCAGCTTTGGAAGAGGCAGTCTTTATTGGTTTCTGGAGCCCAAAATGGCAGCAGTAACTCTTTCCTGCTCCTGGAGCTCCGGTAGGCCAGTGGTCCTCATCATTTTTGGTACTGGCTTCATAGAAGAAAATTTTTCCACAGACCAGGGTGAAGGGGCCTGTTTCTGGAATGATTCAAGCACAAGACGCTTATTGCAAAATTTGTGCTGCATTGTGCTAAGTCACTTCAGTTGTGTCCAACTCTTTGCAATTAGTTACTCCATGGGATTCTCCATACAAGAATAGAGCCAGAATCCTGGAGTGAGTTGTCATGCCCTCCTCCAGAAGATCCTCCCAGCCCAGGGATTGAACCCCAGTGTCTTCAGTCAGTCAGCTCAGTCGCTCAGTCATGTCTGGCTCTTTGCGACCCCATGGACTGCATCAAGCCAGGCCTCCCTGTCATCACCAACTCCCGGAGCTTGCTCAAACTCATGTCCATCAAGTCAATGATGCCATCCAACCACCTCATCCTCTGTCATCCCTTTCTCCTCCTGTTTTCAATCTTTCCCAGCATCATAGTCTATTCCAACGAGGCAGGTCTTCACATCAGGTGGCCAAAGTATTCAAGTTTCAGCTTCAGCATCAGTCCTTCCGATGAATATTCAGGACTGATTTCCTTTAGGATGGGCTGGTTTCTTTTATGTGTCCTGAATTGGCAGATGAGTTCTTCAACACTAGTGTCACCTGAGAAGTCCCATTTTGCATTTTATTTCATTATTACTACATTGTGATATATAAAGAAATCATTATACAACTAACCATAATGCAGAATCATTGAAAGCCCTGAGCTTGTATTTTCCTGAAACTAGATGTTCCCGTTTGGGGATGATGGGAGACAGAGATATACAAAGAATGCTGCTTAGGTCTGTTCTACTCTGTAACCTCATTTTGGTTGCTATCACTGTAGAAAACCCTGTGTCAGAAAGATAGGATACTGGAAATGGAAGCAGACTGTTCAGTACTTTTGTGGCAGTCTCAGGATATTCCACCCTGATTTTAATTCATAATATATGAAGAGTTTGAAGTTGTCTCAGTCATACTTTTAAAGCCACCATCACTTGTGATCTCCAGCAGTTGATCCTCTTCTAGCACAGACAAATTTGATTTACCTGGCTTGCTCACAAAGGGCACAGATACATTCTTTCCCATTTTGGGGTCTTTTGTGATTAGGAAATGATGCAGAAACTCTTTTGAAATCTGAGACTATGCACAATCTGGGAGAAAGAAGGCACTGACTCAGTCTCTTTTAAAATCTCTGTTATTATTTGAAACGTGTTAAAAATCTCAATGATCACTCACCATCTACATAATTCTAGTTTAACTTTGAGTAAAACAACTTTATCTGCTGACTTGAACACAGTTGTCAATTTCTCCTGAAATGACAGACTGAATTTGTTGGTCAGGTTGAATATGTCACACAAGGATGCAAATTTTGTGACCCATTCTATGTTATTGAAATGTGCTGCCAGTGATGACTTTTTTAAAAAAGAAATCTCTGAAACAACCCTTATTAACTCAAAAACTTTAGCCAGTGATCTACCTTTAGAAGCCATCTCACTTCTGTGTATAAGAGATGTGTGTGCTCTGTATCCATCTCCTCACAGAGCTGGGTGAACAGATGTGTGTTAAGGGGATGTACTTTAATGTGGTTGATAGTTTTAATCCCATCTTGCAAAATGTGAAGTTTGAGTGACGTTTTTCAGCTAGGCAGCACTTCTCTATGGATGCCACAGTTGTAGGTTCATATTTAGAAGAGATCCCTTTGACCCAAGTAGTGAAACCAGAAGGTCATCCAGTCATGGCAGCTACTCTGTTCCTGCATTATAATGACACAAAAAGACCAATTCAGCTTTCCTTATATGTAATCATTCAAAGACTTGAATAGTACTACCACTGTACTCTTCGTTGGCAACAAAAGTATACACAATGTATCCTCATGCACATCTTCCTGAAAAATATATCACACAAAAACAAGCACTGATGACTTATTGTCAACATCAGGAGATTTGTCAGCCTGGATTGCATACAATGATGACTCATTAATTGTCTCTAACAATTGAGCCTCAATATCCTCTGCTATTTAATAAATTTATCTAGTTATGGTGCTAGCTGGAAGAGAAACAAGAACCACTTTTTGAACTGCAGCTCCTCCTAAAAATTCAAGGCGAATGTCCTTAGTAGGATGTAGGATCAACTCTTCATCAACAGTAAAGGGCTTCCTCATAGCTCAGTTAGTAAAAAATCTGCCTGCAATGCCAGAGACCCTGGTTCAATTCTTGAGTAGGGAAGATCCCCTGGAGAAGGGATAGGTTACCCACTCCAGTATTCTTGGGCTTCCCTTATGGCTTATCTGGTCAAGAATCTGCCTGCAATGTGGGAGACCTGGGTTCAATCCCTGATTTGGAAAGATTCCCTGGAGAAGGGAAAGGCTACCCACTCCAGTATTCTGGACTGGAGAATTCCATGGACTGCATAGTCCATGGGGTCGCAAAGACCACTTTCACTTTCACTTTCTTAACTTTAGCAATGCAATTAGCCATTGAGAACAATGCTCTTATTGCAGACATATTTGATGAAGTGGTGGCTTTCAACAATTTCTTCTGTTCTTCATGTTAACATTATTTTCTTTTGAAAAATTCCAAAGCTTGTCTTTTAATGGAGAATGCTTGATATTCATATGTTAAAGTAGTTTTCAAGATTTCATGGCTTAGCTGGATAGCCAATCATCAAATATTAAACAAAGTGGACTGGAGACTATGAATCTCCTGTTGCAATGAACCCATAATTTTAAATAGGACTCTTGGTATTTTTTTTTTTTACATCCATCTTTCTTTTTGTTGGCAGTCTTAGAGTCTTCTGTCTCGTCATTGGGTATTTCCTCCCTTTCCAAGGAGCTCTCCAGTAACATTTTTTTTTAATAATTTTGGCTATGGTTGCCTTGTGAGTTTATCAAAACTGTAATGGAAGCAAGTGCACAGTTCAGGAAACAGGCACAAATGGAAGTGGCAAATACAATAAAGGGCAGGCCATGTGCAGACTGAAATAATGTTGCATTCTGACTTAAAACCTGCCACCAGATGCAGCTTAAGTTTCACTTGCCACTCATTGATAGGGCTTTGATAAATCTGCAAGTGGTTGATTTATTATGGTCTCCATGTAATCAAATCTCTCTGCTAATGATAATCTGTATTTGCAACTGCTCCTGAGTACTAGCATCACCACGTCAGCTCCACCTCAGATCATCAGGCATTAGATTCTCATAAGGAGCATGTAACCTAGATTCCCCACATGGACAGTTCACAGTAGAGTCCACACACCTGTAAGGATCTAATGCTGCCCCTGATCTGAGAGATGAGTTCAGGAGGTAATACAAGTGACAGGGTATGGCTGTAAATAGAAATGAAGCTTTGCGTGCTCACCCACCACTCATCTCCTGCTGTGTGGCCTGGTTCCCAGCAGGCCCCCGATGGACACCAGTCTATGGCCTAGGAGTTGGGGAACTCCAGCTATAGGCAGTGTCCTATTGCCTGGGAGCAATCACAGATGTAGGAGTTCTTATGGGGGTCCCACCTCTCTCTCATGCACCTCTTGATATCAGTGCCTTGCTTCTTTGTGGGCCCAGGCTTCTTCCTAGTTACACCCTCAGTTGCCACCATCCAACTCCTTAAGACTATTTCTGCATCTAACCCTGGTCCTCTCCTGAGGATTTAGTTTCTGAGTTTGAGCTTTAGCACCTGACCCCAATCCTCACCAACAGAGAAGTGGGGAGCACAGGGGGGCAATGCCAGCCCTTTGCGCAGGCTACTATCTCTTTCACCTTCCACAAACCAGTTGCTGCTCTTCCCTCTTGGAATACAGAACTCTCTCTTCATCCAGTCTACTTTCTTCCAAGGTGGTGAACCTGCCCTCCCCAGGGCACAAGCCTTGTCCTGATTCCTTCCTTTTTTTTTTCTTTTCCCCTTTGCCATACCCAGTCATGTGAAGGTTTTCCTGTCTTTTGGGGTGTCTGAAGTCTTCCGTCAGTGCTCAGTAGCCATTCTGTGTGAATTGTTCCACTTGTAAATGTGTTTTCAAGGTTTCTGTTGAGGTAGATAAACTCTGCTTCCTACCCCTCCACCATCTTGATATCCAACTTATAAAATTGTGATTTAATTTATATTTTTCAGGAAAGAATATGTGATTGTTTACATCTGGCATGAAAGTTATTTGCTTCTATTGCTGCCAAAATTTGCTCAGATAATCAGGATATTGCTACCATACATCTAGTACTCTATACATTGGACTAATTTTTTTTATTTTTAGACATAGCAAACAATCCTCATAAGATAAACTTAACTGAATTTTTTGGAAAGTTTTTGGTAAGCGTTTTGTGCTTTTTTTCAGCTGTTTTGAATGGCAGCCCTGTGCCATCAATAAAAACAGTGTTCAGGCAGGCCTTTGCTGATTTCATTACTGCTGCTGATCTCTGGGGCTCAAAGTGCCAGTTCTTTTTCTCTGTATTTACAAATCTACTTCTAATAAACTAGATTTCTGCACCTGTGGGACTCTGGCAGCCCCAGTACAGATGTTACCCCATCCCACCAGACTAGAAAAGCTGGATAACAGACAACAGCAGCCCCATGTGGCAGGGCCAGCCTCCCAGCTGCCAGTGCTGGGCATCCTGTCTGTCTTCTCCCCTTCCTTCCTCCCATGTCTTGCAACCCAATTTTCCTGCACTTCATGAATTCCTAACCATTAATTCAGGCTCTCTAGAAAAGGTCTGATCAAAGCAATTATAACAAGCTTTTAAATGCTTGATAATTTAATATGTTTCTCTCCTGGGGTATTTACACTACAATAAGCTAAAAGTCTTCATCTGGAAGAATAAATTTCAGAGCAGGGGATTTCTGGTATTAACAAGCCAGAAGAGAAAAGCTTTTGTTTGCATTTGAGGTTTTCTTAATGCCCTTGAAATCTTACCAGGTCTGTTTCAGCCACATCATGGGAAGATCCTTTATACTGATAATATTACCTTTCATGCAGGATTTTCAAATGCCTAATCTAGGAGATGCACAGGGAAAAGGAAACTTAAATAGACAAAATATTTAAAAGGCACAGAACTCACAGGATTGTCACAGGACTCAAATGAAGTATGTAGCTTAAGTCCTAGGGCATTTGGACTTAAAGGTTCATAAGGTTTCCCATTTCCAACTGAGTTTTATAGACTATTGGCTGTACATACTACTACAATATTATATAACATCTATTCTAAGATTATGTACCAGGAATAAAGCAGGGAAGGGGAAAATCAAATCTGTCATGAAACACCTGGTCATGTTCCATTATAAATATCACTTTGCATCTTTATCCTCTGGCTGACACTAGAAACCTTTTTAGGAAAGAGATATGTCTTGTTCAGTCATTTGTCTACAGGCCATACCACAGTTTCTAGTGAATCTAACTAAATACATAGTTGTAGATTAAATTTTAGGAAAATTTTTCTGTTGGGCCTAAGTAAGTCAAAACCATCAGACAGCATGATGTAATTAGTTGATACTAACAATTTTGGAGATAATTAACAATAAATGTTTTCTCAAAAGACAAAAATCAATATTGGCTCTCAAAATAGTTATGACTTTGTTTTTGTTTCTTGCACCCAGGTGTAAGAATGGGAGCTTAAACATGTGAGCAAATAAGTGGTCTTAGACTGTTAAAGCTGCCATAGCAAAATGACACAGTCAGAGTAGCTTATAAACAACAGAAATTTATTTCTCACAGCTCTGGATTCTTGAATTATGAGATCAAGGTGCTAGCGTGGTCAGGTGAGGGACTTCTTCTGAGTCACAGACTTCCTGTATTCCCACAGGGCAGAAAAGTCTAGGGAATTCTGTATGGTCTTTTTTATAAGACTGCTGCTGCTGCTGATAAGTCACTTCAGTCGTGTCCGACTCTGTTCGACCCCATAGACGGCAGCCCATATATGAGTTTCTGTCCTCTCAAAGGCCCTATCTCCTAATACCATCAAATTGGGCATACGAATTTCAACATATGAATTGGGGATACACAAACTAGGGCATTCAATCTGCCTTCCCCCAATTCATGTTCTTGCTGCATGCAAAATACACTCCATCCGTTGCAATAGCCCTAAAATTCCTTTGTTTCAACATCAACTTAAATGCCTAAATCCAAAGTCTCATTTAAATATTTGTTTAAAAAATGCCAGTGAGACAATTCACCCTAAGGACATTGCTCTTCAGCTGTGAATCTGTGAAATCAAACATGCGATCCATTCATAAAATATATGTGAGGTGGGCATAAGACAGTTATTCCCATTCCAAAAGATGTGTGGCCGGCGTGGGGGGGGGGAAGCAAAAAAGAAAAACAGTAACTAGGGAGCATGTAACAAGCAAGTTCTAAACCTTAAGATCTACTTGGGCACCCCCAACCCCCGTGTGGTTTTCCCAGCTCAGCCAATGGGGCACCTTGCCAAAGCCAGAGCTGTCTGCCTGCAACTCAAAGGCTGGTGCTCTAGCCATCTCAGGTTGCAGACCCACAGTTCCAACAACCCATCCTGCAAAATTTGTGTGTAGGGGTAGCCAGAACCTTGTGCCTTGCTGGTCACGGTCCCGCCACTACAGGCTTTAAGCAGCACTCCGTGGGGGGCATGGTGTTTCCAGAACTGCTGAAACCCTGTGACCACCTCCCTTTTGAAACTGAGGGGGCTGCTCTGATGATCTCTGCATCCTCTTTGGAGTCTTCCTTCTCTGTCTTGAAGAACAGAGCTTGTTCACAGTCAATAACTGTGGCCCCATCATATAAAATCTAAGAAGTCTGACACCTGTCTTCTTTCCTTCCCATCTCCTTCTCCTTGGGTTCACATTGACTTCTTTTCTGCTGAGGCTGATGATGAATGTCAGACTTAAGTCATACTTCCCAAATTTTAAAGGTATGCTTCCTTTTTGATGAACAATTACATCTTTAAGTTATTTTTCTCTTCTCTCACTTTATTGTAATCACTGAAGAGAAGACAAGCCACATCCTCAACATTTTGCTTAGAAATAGTTTCACCTATGTTAATTAGCTTTACTGGTAATCATTAAACCATATATATATAATCAAATCATTACACCTTAAATATATGCAAGTCTATTAAATAAATAAATACAATTTAAAGAAAAGTGAGTTTTAGCCAAATATTCAATTTTGCTTCTCACCAACACTAAGACACAAACACAATTCAGCCAAATTCTTTGCCAGTTTATAGGAATGGTGACATTTTCTCCATCATCCTGTTCCTCATTTCCATCATTCATTCGTAATGGTCTTTACCATCCTTCCTTCTGCTGAAGTCTGATTTCCAATCATTTGGTGTTCTCTGAGAAGACTGAGGCTCCTGCTGTAGACATCATCTTCTCCTGAGTCAAGAATGGCTTTTGATGATCTCTCCACAGCAATGTAGGCTTGTCCTAGGATACTGCTGAAAACTCACCCAGCATTTACCCATTACCAAGGTCAAAGGCACCTGGACACTTTTAGATACTTTTTTTTTTTTTTTTTGGTAGCAGCACTCTCACTTCTTAGCACCAATTTTCTTAGTCCATTTTCACTACAGCAACAAAATAACAGAGACAGACTAGCTTATAAACACCAGAAATGTCTTTCTCATGGTTTTGACGGCTAAAGGACCAAGATGAGGGAGCCAGCATGATCTCATCACAGGCTCTTCCTGGTCATAGGTTACTCACTGTATCCTCATATGGCTGGAGGGACCAGGAGGCATGTAAGTATCTTACAAGGGCGCCTATTCCATTCATGAGGGCCCCACCTTTATGCCCTAAGGGAAGTGAAATCACTCAGTTGTGTCAAACGCTTTGTGAACCCATGGACTTTTGCCTACCAGGTTCCTCTGTCCATGAGATTTATGACCTAAGCATCTCCAAAACGTTCTACCTCCTAATACCTTCACACAGGGCACTAGAAGTTCAGCATATGCATTTTGTGGGGAAATAATAATTCAGACTGTTGCAAGTAAGTCTGTGTTGATTTTGTTTTTCTAACATGAGTAATTTTAAAATTATTAAAATGTACATCCACTTAATCAGTCAACATACTTATCCTGAATGTACTATATGCAAACATAGAGAAAGTACAGGGCAAGATGAAGACAAGAGTTCATTTAAACACATTGGTGGCTCAGACAAGTGTTGCATGGAGCCATGGGGATAGAAGAAATGTCAGAAAACAATAAAGATTGTGAGAAAGGCAGGATTTCTCAACATTTGCTTTTAAGTGTCTGCACGATAATGATAGCAGCTAACACATACTGAACACTAAGGGTCAGGTGTTATTTTAAAATATTTTATACATATTAATGTTAGAGTTCCACAATGACTATAGGAAATAGGTACTGTTATTACTCTTTTCATTTTACAGATGAAGAACCAATATAGTGATAGGTTTAAAAACTTGTTAATAATTTTTCAGAGTAGAGGAGTTAGAATGACGAACCATGCTAGATATCACTGTGCTCGTTCTACAGAGGCAAGAGGGATCCAGAAAGGACTTTGCTTTGTATTTATATTAAAGCATATTTACATGTAAATTGAGATGATCCTGAAGAGATATGTTTTCCTATTGGAAACATCTAATTCAATTTTTCAGAAAGAAAATATTCAGGGTGTTTTTTTCCTCTAAAAATCTTTAGTCATCCACTAAATTATTTATTTATGGATTTGCTATCTATTTGTTTCAAATGATTACCTAGTTCATTTAAACACACATTTGTTTTAATTTTTATATGTTAAGATACTTTCAATGGAAATTATTCTGCTTCAGATGTCCATGTAAAGATGAGCAATAGAAACAGCTGATAAATTTAAATTATCTATCAATAGTTACAGAGATGGATACAGATGTAGATATGATACAGATAAAGACATAGATAGGTATATAAATGGGCTTCCCAGTGGCTCAGTGGTAAAGAATCTGCCTGACAATACAGGAGATGTGGGTTCGATCCCTGGATGGGAAAATACCCTGGAGAAGAAAAAGGCTACCCACTCCAATATTTCTTGCCTGGGAAATCCCATGGACAGTGGAGCCTGGTGGGCTACAGTCCATGAGGTTACAGAAGAGTCAGACATGACTTAGTGACTAAAATGACAACAACAAGTTGTCTATTAACATGTAATAGAAAGAAGCAATTCTAGAATCCGTGAATACTACTTTGTTCAGGCTGATGTCTATCAGAATATTTTTTCCATTTTCCCCACATTTAAATATTCCATTTCACAGAAAAACTGAAAGAAAAACTTGCATAGACCAAAATAAAAATCTAAAAATCACAAAATATCCATTTAGTTTTGGTGATTCCTTGGCTATCATGAAATCCTGTTCAACAACCTAATAAATCTTCATTCAATTCAATTTGTTATTGAGTGGAGAAATCTGAATTACTGGGTTTCAAAAACCTGAATTAACCCATATATACACACATTATTTAAGCACATATGTCTTTGCTCAGGATAGGTATGAGTGATTTGTTAACTTAAAAACATTCTTTTTCCTTCCTCCATTCTCATTGTCAAGTCAGAGACTAAGGAGGGAAGTAGCCTATATAGTCACATGACATGCCAGAGCGAGGTCACATGACATGCCTGGGCAAGGTCTCATGATGTGCCAGAGCAAGTGAGGGTGAGGTCAGCTTGTTGTTCGTGGATGCAAGTGCCTGATCTTTTTTATCTTCAAAAGTATTGGGAAATGTTATCTAAATTATTTACAAGCACTGGGCAATGGATAACAAGAAATTTCTGTAAAATCTCTAGTATATAGGAATGTTTGTGAATTATGTTATGAATTTAAAACTTGAAAAATGGTGCAATAAATTTCTCTTGAGCAAGAGCTTGCTATAATGTTACTATTATTCTTACAACTTTTATATTTTTTCACACTCTAGAATCTTTTATAAAATACCTTTCTCTAAAATATGTTCAGACTATATTTCAACATTAAAGATTGTGGATCTGAAGTAATACCATGACCTGAAGAGTATTAAGTGGGACACAAAGTTTTTATCATTATTGGATTCCAGGTGGGGACAAAATTTTGCAAAATTGCCAAAAATGACTTGTTTTATATGACAAGCTTGTTTCTGAGTCTAAAGGCACAGGGATATTAGAAGTTGAGCTGATTACTGAGGTCAACATAGTAAATTCTTCCTTATTCCCAAACACATATTGCATTTACTAAACTGTGACTAGCAAAAACAAAACTGAGAAGCTGCAGGATTTGACTTAAACTTGCATTTTTATTGCTAACTTCTTCAAATAATCATTGCAAATGTTAGAAAATCTTACATTTTACTATTGTATTAGTTTGGTGCAAACATAATTGTGGTTTCAGACCATGAATTTTAAGTCATTATAACTAGGCTCAAACAAATTTTTATTAATCAAAATAGGAACCATTATAATCAATACATTTTTCCAATGAGAAGTTTATTTATTCCTGAAGCATAAAAATCCATGCTTCAGGTTTTGACTAACACTTGGACCACATTTTCTGCCTCCTGATGGTTGTGGAAGCATTTTCCCTGAAGAAAATTTGTTGAGGTGCTTGAAGAAATGTTAGTTCATGAAGCCCAATTTGTTCAACTTTTGAAGCATTTGCTGTATTACACGTGGTTGGGCATCATCATGCAGAAGAATTGGGTCCATTACATTGGCTGATGTCACTGTAGGCATTGCAGTTTTCAGTGCATCTCACCAGACTGCTGAGTGTGGTTCTCAGATGTATTGGTTTTACTAGGATTCAGAAAGCTGCACTGGGTCAGATGGGCAGCAGATCACCGAAGAGTGACCATGATCATTTTTGGTATAAGTTTGACTCTGGGGAGTGCTTCGGAGCTTCGCAGTCCAACCACTGAGCTGGTCATTGCCAGTTGTCATGTAAAATCCACTTTTCACCACACATCATAATCCGATCCAGAAGTTGATCATTGTTGTGGCATAGAATAAGAAAAGACCACACTTCAAAACTGATTTTTTTTTTTTGTATTTGCAATCAGATCATGAGGTACTAACTTATTAAGTTTTTTTTCACCTTTCCAATTTGTTTCAAATGTTGAATGACCATACTTTGATCAGTGTTGAGTTCCTCAGCAACTTCTCATGTAGTCGTAAGAAGATCAGCTTTGATGATTCTCTCAGTTGATTATTGTCAACTTCCAATAGCTGGCCACTGTTTTCTCATACTCAAGGCTCTCATTTCCTTTGCAAAACTTCTTGAACCTCCACTGCACTGTATGTTTATTATCAGTTTCTGGGCCAGATACATTGCTGATGTTATGAACTGTCTTTGTTACTTTACAACCATTTTGAACTCAAATAAGAAAATAGTCCCAATCTGCTTTTTGTCTAACATTATTTTTATGGCCTAAAGTAAATATAAAATAGCAGCAAGTAATAAATCACTAGAAAAAATAAAGCAAGAAATGTACATCAAAATTATGTATAGCATAAACATATTTATTTAAGAATGTACTCCAATATCAAATGGCAAAGTGCAACAATGTGAAACCGCAATTACTTTTGCACCAAGGTAATAGTTCAAAGCAAAGCCAGGATCTGCTTTTTCCTGAACTGTACTTAGATGACTCCTAAGTGCTTTGCTATTGCAGGAATATTTCAAATGTCAAATAGGGCATCAATAAATTTTAAAGTTAGACTGAGATTTTCTGGGGAACTTTTTCAACATTTTAATCTTTCTTTTAAATTAAAACTTTTAAATAAAGTTGTTTATTTTCATGGAAAAATCAGAAAAGTATATTGAATTTGAAAAAATAACTATGTAATTCTGATATAAGATTCTACTTATTTATTTTACAGAATCATTAGCTATCTGATACTGAGCAATATTATAGACGAAGTTTCTGTTTTAGTTAGCCTTTTCGTAGTTATTCAGACTAAAAGCAAATGATATCCTACTTTTCATCTCATATTATGCTTTAACTTTCATATTATTTTCAATAAATATTATTTTCATGTAAATTTATGTATAAATTCATATAATTAATACCTAATTGGGATTTCCCAGGTGGCTCAAAGGTAAAAGAATCTGCCTGCCAATACAGAAAACCCAAGAGATACCATTTCAATCCTTGAGTCAGGAAGATCCCCTGGAATAAGAAATGTCAACCTGCTCCCATATTCTTTCCTAGAAAATTTCATAGACAGAGTAGACTAGCAGGCTATAGTACATAGGGTCGCAAAGAGTCATGCATGACTGAGCACACATTCAATACTTAATTAAATTTTGACACTTGAAACAGTGCCAACCTTATGCTCCTAAGCAAATGTGCTGCAAACTCAAAATTATAGAATAAATTAGGATATTTGCTTTGTTCGTTTTTAAACTGATTGATAGGCTTATCAGAGATGGACACTTCACCTTTAAAGCAAACTCAACTATGTAGGTTGGTAAATAAGATAGGCTCTGATAATTTAAATTTTCCTATCTAACAAATATATTTTATAAGTCAAGGTTAAATAACAGTTTACTTGGGAAAATTCTTCAACTTATCGCCATATAAGTATATAAGTAATAAAAGAATATACATTAAAATGTAACAATATTCCATCTCTTTCTTTTGTTTAGTTGGAACTAATATTATACATTCACACATAATACTACCAAGCAATTATTCTTTCACCAACACTGATAAATGTATATGCCAATAATAATATGTTTGTCATAATCCATTCGAGTAGCTATAAATAAATACCATAGACTAGTTTCTTTAAACAACAAATATTTAATACTCAGCGTTCTGGAGACTGGGAAGCCCAACATCAAGGCATCAACATATTCAATGTTTGGTGGAAACTCACTTCCCAGTTTATAGATGCCATTTTCTGGCTGTATCCTCACAAGGCATACCAGAGTTGAAGCCACATCTTTTATAAGGCCACTAACCTCATTCATGAGGACTCCATTCTCAGGACCTAATCACCTCCCCAAAATCTCCCTTCCTAATACCCTCATGCTGGGGGTTAGGTTTCAACATATGAATTTTAGAGGAAGACATTCAGCCTATTTCAGTACTGATGTATAACATAATTTTTCTCCTAATTTTAATGTAAGATTTTTCTTCCTGGTTATAAGACCAAAAGCATATAAGGCACACAATACTCTGCTACATGTTACTATATAATGACTATATAGCAATTCCGTACTGAAATACTTGATAAAAGTATTTGAGAAAAAAATAATACAATGTTAGCATATTGTAGCAATATATTTTTGAACATATCTCCTAAGGCAAAAGTAAAAACAAAATAAATAAATAGGATCTAGTTAAATTTAAAAGTTTCTGCACTGCAAATGAAACCACTGAAGAAAAAGAAAGAAAAAAAACTGCACTGCAAATGAAACCACTGACAAAACCAAAAAAAAAAAAAAAGAAAGAAAGAAAGAAACAACTATGAATGGGAGAAAAGATTTGCAAATGATATAGAATTCACAATGCATAAACAGCTCATATAGCTCAATACGTATAATGTAGTTATAGGCTACATTATTTTTCCAAAGACAATACACAGATGGCTAACAAGCGCATTAAACACTCACCACTGCTAATCATCAGAAAAATGCAAATCAGAACCTCGATGAAATCAAAATGTCTATAAATGACAAATGTAGGTGAGGATGCAGAGAACAAGGGACCTTCAATCACTATTTATGGGATAGTAAATTGATGCAGTCACTATGGGAAACATATAGAGGTTCTTAAAATCTAAAACTAGAATTACTAAATGATCAAGCAATTCCATATTTGGATATATATCCAAAGAAATAAAACCACTAATTTGAAAAGATGCATGCACCTAAATATGCATAGCAGTGTTATTTACAAAAGTTAATATATGGAAGCAATCTAAGTGTCTACTAACAGATGAACAGATACAAGAGATGTGGTATATATAATAAGCAGTAATGAGCATCTTTTCACATATTTATTAGCCATGTGTTTGTCTTTGGAGAAATGTCTGTTTAGGTCTTTTCTCCATTGTTTGATTGGATTGTTTGTTTTTCCGATAGTGAGCTTCATGTGCTATTTATATATTTTGGAGGTTAACCCTTTGTCAACTGCTTCATTTGTTATTATTTTCTCCCATTCTGAGGGTTGTCTTTTCACCTCCTTTACAGTTTCCTTTGTTGTGCAAAAGCTTTTACGTTTAAATAGGTCTCATTTGTTTATTTTTGTTTTTCCTTCCATTACTTTAGGAGGAGGGTCGTAGAAAATCTTGCTGTGATTTATGTCAAAGAGTGTACTGCCAAAGTTTTCCTCAAAGAGATTTATAGTTTCTAGTCTTACATTTAGGTCTTTAATCCATTTTGAGTTTACTTTTCTGTATGGTGTTAGGAGGTATTCTAGTTTCATTCTTTAATATGTACCTACCCAGTTTCCCAGCACCACTTATTGAAGAGATTGTCTTTTATCTGTTGTGTATTCTTGACTCCTAATGTCAAAGATAAGGTGCCCATAGGTGTGTGAGTTTGTCTTTGGCTTTCTGTCTTGTTCTATTGATTTATATTTCTGATTTGTGCCATTACAATACTGTCTTGATGAATATAACTTTGTAGTATAGTCTGAGGTTAGGAAGACTGATTTCTCCAGCTTCATTTTTCTTTCTCAAGATTGCTTTGGCTATTTGGAGTCTTTTGTTTTTCTTTTCCATACAAATTATGAATTTTTTGTTCTAGTTCTATGAAAAGTACCATTGGTAATTTCATAGAGAATGCATTGTATCTTTAAATTGCTTTGCATAGTATAATTGTGTTTCACAATATTGATTCTTCCAATCCAGGAACATGATATATCGCTCTGTCTGTCATCTTTGCTTTCTTTCATCTGTGTCTTAAAGCATTCTATATACAAGTCTTTTGTTCTTTAGGTATATCAACTCCTAGATGTTTTATTATTTTTGTTGTAATGATGAATGATATTGTGTCCTCAATTTCTCTTTCTGATATTTCATTTTAAGTGTATAGGAATGCAAAGGATCTCTGTGTATTAAATTTACAGCCTGTGACTTTACTATATTCATTCATTAGCCATAGTAATTTGCTGGTTGCATTTTCAAGATTTTCTTTACATAGTATCAAGTCATCTGCAAACAGTGGGAGTTTTATTTCTTCTTTTCCAATCCAGATTCCTTTTACTTGTTTTTATTTTCTAAACGTAGTGGCTTCAACGTCAAAAACTACGTTGATTAATAGCTGTGAGAGTGGGCACACTTGTCTTGTTCTTGATCTTAGAGGAAATGCTTCAGCTTTTCACCATTGAGAATATGATTGGCTGTGTGGGTTTGTCATTTAATGACTTTATTATGTTGATGTATGTTCTTTCTATGTCTACTTTCTGGAGAGTTTTTTGTCATAAATGAGTGTCAAATTTTGTCAAAAACTTTCTCTACACCTAATGGGATAAGATGAAGTTGAATGGTTCTGTGAAGACCTATAAGATTTTCTAGAACCAACATCCAAAAGATGCCTTTTTCATTATAGGGGACTGAAATGCAAAAGTAGGAAGTCAAGAATCCCTTGAGTAACAGGCAAATTTGACCTTGGAGTACAGAATGAATTAGGGAAAAGGCTAATAGAATCTTACCAAGAGAACGCACTGGTCATGGCAAATACTGTCTTCCAACAACACAAGAGAAGACTCTACACATGATAACCAGATGGGCAATACTGAAATCAGACTGATTATATTCTTTGCAGCAAAAGATGAAGAAGCTCTATAAAGTCAGCAAAAACAAGGCCAGGAGCTGACTGTGACTCAGATCATGAACTCCTCATTGAAACATTCAGACTTAAATTGAAGAAAGTAAGGAAAACCACTGGACCATTCAGGTATGACGGAAATCAAATCCCTTACAATTATACAGTAAAAGTGACAAATAGATGCAAAGGATTATATCTGATAGACAGAGTGCCTGAAGAAATACAGACAGAGGTTCATGACATTGTACAGGAGTCAGGGATCAAGACCATAACCAAAAAAAGAAATGCAAAAAAGCAAAATGGTTGTCTCAGGGGGCCTTACAAATACATGTGAAAAGAAGAGAGGTGGAAGGAAAAGGAGAAAAGAAAAGATATACCCATGTGAACACAGAGTTCCAAAGAATAGCAAGGAGAGATTACAAAAAAAAAAAAAAAAAACTTCCTTCCTCAGTGATCAATGCAAAGAAATAGAGGAAAACATAGAATGGGAAAAACTAGAGATCTCTTCAAGAAAATCAGAGATACCAAGGGAATATTTCATGCAAAGATGGGCAAAATAAAGGACAGAAATGGCAGGGACCTAACGGAAGCAGAAGGTATTAAGGGAAGGTTTCAAGAATACACAGAAGAGCTATTAAAAAAAAAAAAGATCTTCACAACCCAGATCATGACGATGGATGATCACTCACCTAGAGCCAGACATTCTGGAAAGCAAAGTCAAATGGGCCTTAGGAAACATCACTACAAACAAAGCTAGTGGAGGTGATGGAATTCCAGTTGAGCTATTTCAAATCCTAAAAGATAATGCTGTGAAAGTGCTGCACTCTATATGCCAGAATATTTGGAAAATTCAGTAGTGGCAACAAGACTGGAAAAGGTCGCTTTTCATTCCAATCCCAAAAACGGCAATGTCAAAGAAGTTCAAACTATCTCACAATTGCACTCATCTCATATGCGAGTAAAGTAATGCTCAGAATTCTTAAAGCAGGCTTCCACAGTACGTGAACCATAAACTTCCAGATGTTCAAGCTGGTTTTAGAAAAAGCAGAGGAACCAAGGATCAAATTGCCATCATCTGCTATATCATCGAGGAGAAGGTAATGGCACCCCACTCCAATACTCTTGTCTGGAAAAATCCCATGGTCGGAGGAGCCTGGTGGGCTGCAGTCCATGGGGTCTCTAAGAGTTCGACACGACTGAGCAACTTCACTTTCACTTTTCACTTTCATGCACTGGAGAAGGAAATGGCAACCCACTCTAGTATTCTTGCTCGAAAATCCTAGGGACCGGGGAGCCTGGTGGGCTACTCAAAGGGGTTGCACAGAGTTGGACACGACTGAAGCGACTTAGCAGCAGCAGCACCAGCTTGATCATCGAAAAAGCAAGAGAGATCCAGAAAACCATCAAATTCTGCTGTATTGACTACGCCAAAGCCTTTGACTGTGTGGATCACAATAAACTGTGGAAAATTCTGAAAGATATGGGAATACCAGAACATCTGACCTATCTTTTGAGAAATCTGTATGCAGGTTAGGAAGCAACAGTTAGAATTGGACATGGAACAATAGCCTGGTTCCAAATAGGGAATAGAGTACTTCAGTGCTATATGTTGTCACCCTGCTTATTTAACTTATATGCAGAGTACATCATGAGAAATACTAGGCTGGAATAAGCACAGTCTTCTCCTATCAATAACCTCAGACATGCAGATGACAACACCCTTATGGCAGAAAGCAAAGAAGAACTAAAGAGTCTCGTGATGAAAGTGAAAAAGGAGAGGGAAAAAGTTGGCTTAAAATTAAACATTCAGAAAACTAAGATAATGGCATCTGGCCCATCAATTCATGGCAAATAGATGGGGAAACAGTGGAAACAGTGAGAGGCTTTATTTTGTGGTGATCCAAAATCACTGCAGATGATGACTGCAGTCATGAAATCAAAAGACAGTTGCTCCTGGGAAGAAAAGTTATAGCCAACCAAGGCAGCATATTAAAAAGCAGAGACATTACTTTGCCACCAAAGGTACACCTAATCAAAGCTATGTTTTTTCCAGTCAGTCAGTCAATTCAGTCTCTCAGTCATGTCTGACTCTGCGACCCCAAGAACGCTTCCCTGTCCATCATCAACTCCAGGAGTTTACCCAAACTCATGTCCATTGAGTCGGTGATGCCATCTAACCATCTCATCCTCTGTAGTCCCCTTCCCTTCCTTCTCTCAGTTTTTGCCAACATCTGGGTCTTTTCAAATGAGTCAGCTCTTTGTATCAGGTGGCCAAAGTATTGGAGTTTCAGCTTCAAAGTCAGTCCTTCTAATGAACACCCAGGACTTATCTCCTTTAGGATAAACTGATTGCATAACCTGGCAGTCCAAGGGACACTCAAGAGTCTTCTCCAACACCACAGTTCAAAAGCATCAATTCTTCTGTGCTCCGATTTCATTATAGTCCACTTCTCACATCCATACATGACTAGTGGAAAGACCATAACCTTTACTAGATGGGCTTTTGTTGACAAAGCAATGTCTCTGCTTTTTACTATGCTGTTTAGGTTGATCATTACTTTCCTTCCAAGGAGTAAGCATCTTTTAATTTCATAGCTGCAATCACCATCTGCAGTGATTCTGGAGCCAAAAAAAATAAAGTCTGACACTGTTTCCTCATCTATTTGCCATGAAGTGATGGGACTGAATGCCATGATCTTCGTTTTCTGAATGTTGAGCTTTAAGCCAACTTTTTCCCTCTCCTCTTTCACTTTCATCAAGAGGCTCTTTAGTTCCTCATCACTTTCTGCCATAAGGGTGGTGTCAACTGCATATATGAGGTTATTGATATTTCTTCCAGCAATCTTGAGTCCAGCTTGTGCTTCATCCAGCCCAGCATTTCTCATGATGTACTCTGCATAGAAGTCAAATAAGCAGGGAGACAACATATAGCCTTGACATACTCCTTTTACTATTTGAAACTAATCTGTTGTTCCATGTCCAGTTCTAAATGTTGCTTCCTGACCCGCATACAGGTTTCTGAAGAGGCAGGTCAGGTGGTTTGGTATTCCCATCTCTTTCAGAATTTTCCACAGTTTATTGTGAGCCACACAGTCAAAGGCTTTGGCATAGTCAGTAAAGCAGAAATAGATGGTTTTCTGGAATTCTTGCTTTTTCAATGATCCAGTGAATGTTGGCAATTTGATCTCTGGTTCCACTGCCTTTTCTAAAACCAGCTTGAACATCTGGAAATTCACTGTACATGTACTACTGAAGCCTGGCTTGGAGAATTTTAAGCAGTACTTTATTAGCGTGTGCTGCTGCTGCTAAGTCACTTCATTCATGTCCAACTCTGTGCAACCCCATAGTCGGTAGCCTGCTAGACTCCCCCATCCTTGGGATTATCCAGGAAAGAACACTGGAGTGGGTTGCCATTTCCTTCTCCAGTGCATGCAAGTGAAAAGTAAAGTGAAGTCATTCAGTCGTGTCTGACTCTTAGCGACCCCCTGGACTTCAGCCTACCAGGCTCCTCCATCCATGGGATTTTCCAGGCAAGAGAACTGGAGTGGGTTCCCATTGCATTCTCCATTACTAGCGTGTGAGATGAGTGCAATTGTGTGGTAGTTTGAGCATTCTTTGACATCGCTTTTCTTTGGGATTGAAATGAAAACTGACCTTTTCCAGTCCTGTGACCACTGCTGAGTTTTCCAAATTTGCTGACAAGTAGTCATGTATGAATGTAAGATTTGGACTATGAAGAAAGCTGAGGGCTGAAGAGTTGATGCTTTTGAACTGTGGTGTTGAAGGAGACTCTTGAGAGTCCCTTGGACTGAAAGAAGATCCAACCTGTACATCCTAAAGGATGTTCATTGGAAGGACTGATGGTGAAGCTGAAACTCCAATACTTCGGCCACCTAGTGGGAAGAGCTGACTCATTTTAAAAGATCCTGATGCTTGAAAAGATTGAAGGTGGGAGGAGAAAGGGATGACAGTGGATGAAATGGTTGGATGGCATCATTGACTCAGTGGGCATGAGTTTGAGTAAACTCGGCTAGTTGGTGATGGACCGGAAGGGCTGGTGTGCTGCAGTCCATGGGGTCGCAAAGATTCAGACACGCCTGAGTGACTGAACTGAACTGATTTTGGTAACACAATTTATTTATCATTTTAGATATGCATATCTTTTATGATTTAAATAAAATAAATAGATAAACAAAGCTAAAAAAGAAGTCTAACATTCACAATGATTTTTCAAGATAACTTCAATTTTATGTATAAGATTTTAATTTGAAACTTTACTAATTACATGTTTAGGACATCTCCAGAGTACTAAATGTAAGCTTTATTTTCAATTTTCAAAGCAAGCTTCATGTATAACTGTGATAAAAATAAAAAATTAAATTTGGAAAGGAAAATCATTTATAAAAACTTTAACAATTACAGATCAATCCTCTCCCTCTTTTAGCATGTAAGAGCCAAATGTTTCTATTTTCCTCGTAATCAGCTGACTTCTTTGTGCACTTACTGTGTGATATATTGTCTTTTTTTCTAATTCAGTGCTTTTGACATTCGATAGAATGCTTCTTGTTGAGAGGATATGCAGTATATATGAGCCAACATCAGAAAAAATGAATAAAATCTTTAAAGATTTTAAAACTAAGATTGTTAAGTTAAGAGATGAAATAAAATACATTAACCCAAAACATGTTTAAACAAGACAAAATCTTTCTTTCCTCCCTTCCTTTCTTTTATTCTTTCCTTTCCTCCCTTCCCTCCTTCCCCTCTCCTCTTTCTCCCTTGCTTCCTTTCTTTCACATTACATTCAATGGAAAGAAAGTTGTGAGAATGTGACTATTATTAGTTAAAAAATCAAGATAAGTAACTTATTTTTCAATGTCTATATTCAGTGATTACACTGATAATGATTTGTCCCACCTTAGCTTGAAAGTTTTAACAGTATTGAGAGACAGAAGACAGAACCTAAAATAAATACTCATTTCAAAATATTGAATTTTGAGCTTAGCACCTTTTAGCTTTTCCAATTTCACTTTTTTACATAATATAATAAATACTGGTGAAATACTGCATGTTCGCACTGAGTACAATGAGAAGGAAGGTCTGTTTTAGAGCTTATATTTGTTTATCAATAATAATGCTTTCCAGTCATTTTCTCTTTTTGCTCTTGGCCCTTTGGCAATCTTTCTGCATATTATTTTATGCTCAAGTTATTCCTAAAGTGAATATGCCACACAACTGAATACAATAATCATGCAGAATGCATCAAGGGTACAGTATATAAAAAATTATTTGTAGCTTAGTCTGTGCCCTGGAAAGAGAAATTTTTTCTTGATGTTTCCATAGCTGTGGATGGGATAAGGTAACTAAATGTCTGAAAGAAAAAGTCTCAAGAACAGAGGCAAAAGATAGAAAAGGATAACCTCTTGATGGAAAAGACCAACGTTTCCACAATGTAAATAATAAAAATATTTTTTATTCATAAAGAAGTGACTTTGTGTAATTTATACCATAAGATGCAGATTCCAAGTAATTTTTGACTAAAGTGGTAATCTTTCCTACAAATTTTTGGAATGATATTTGTGGAAAATGTTGTATTGCTTTCTACCAATATATTGAATAAATCAAATCAAACTCCCCAAACTGGTTCTCTTCTCTGATTAGTGTGCAACAGAAATAATACATTGAAGAAAATAATATAAATTATACCCTCTCTCTCTCTACCTCACTCCCTCCTGCCCTTTCAGGTTTCTGGACCAGTTGAGAATTTTACTGACTGCATAAAAGTTTTAGAAATCAATAACTGGAGATCTTTCCTCCCATCCAAGACAATGAAAAAAATTCACATTGACAGCTGCAGGTAAGATACTACTAATGATTTTTCAAATATTTGTTCAAATAATCTCACCAAAAGTAACATATCCACTTTGAAATTATCTAATCAATGATAGAATATATTTTATTCATTTTATTTTCCATCCCACTTTCACATTTACTTCACTTTCTTTACAGACTATAGCATTTCTATGCTACATCCCAATTAATTTGGAGCATTTATTTATAATGTGTTTCTGCTTTGTGCTGTATAAGAAGCAGTGTATTTACGAACAAATCATCAGTTACATATAATCAGAAAATGTCATCTTTCAGAGCATTTCAAATATAAGCATGCTGACTGTCATGTGGTGTATTGTTTAAGATATTGTTTACTTCTAAGATATTACTCTCAAAATGTTGTCATTGTGCTTAAACTTTATTTTTCAGTGACATTCCTTTCATAAAATCTTCTGGATACAGAAATCTCTACCCCTGGGTTCAGGAGTTGGGGAGGGGGCAGGCAGGACAACATAAAAGTCTATTTGTCAGCAGAAGAAACACATTGATATATTTTACCATAAGTTTTTTTGAAATATTTAAATTGTGCTATTTACTATGTTCTAAGGTGAATTAAGTGTCACACGGTGACTGTCTTGAGTTTATATGGTAGTAGTGGAGATATTGATGGAATATTTAAATGAATATATAAATATGAAGAGTTCTTTAAGAACAATATAAAAGCAAAGGCTATGGGAGCTTTACATATTTGAATGTAATCAAATCTGCTTTGTTCACAGGTAGAGAAATTGTGTATATTCAAATATTAAGGAAATACTTCTGAAAGTAAAAAGATAATTCATTCCTCATTGTTTCCCCTTTGGCTAATACATTTAAATATTTTTGGCACCTACAGTGGTTGAGAGAGTGCTTTCTGGTTTGCTTACTTTTAATCAAATAAAAACCTGTAAACTCATACTAGATGGATTCTAGAAATTTTAATATAAATTCAACACAAAAACCCTTATATTTTACTGTTTATTCTTAATTTATTTTGAAAGCTGGTAATCATTATTAATTGATTTACTGTTAGTAGTATTTCCTAATATTTAACTCCAAGATTCTTTGCTCTCTACCTTCTCTGTTAAATACTATGATACATTAACTGATACTTAAATGAACTAAGGACAGTCACTAGGAGTAAATTCATTGAAAATGACAAAATCCTTTGATAATTTATATAATCATTTTCTAACTTAGCAATGTGGTAAACAAACATTTTTTGTTTTAACATGTAGAACACATTGAGCGTTTGTAAGAATATAAAGTACAAAACAAAAGTACAAAGTACAAAACAAAAACAAAATTGTGTGATCTCAGATATCTGCAAGGCAATTCATAATTGCCTTGTTTATCTTGGTTTCTCTTGTGTATGTTAATTGCTCAGTCATGTTCAACTCTTTGTGACCCCATGGATTGTAGCCTGCCAAGTTCCTCTGCCCATAAAATTCTCCATGCGAGAATACTGAAGTGGGTTGCCATTTCCTTCTCCAGGGGTGTCTTCCTGACACAGGGATCAAACTCAGGTCTCCTGCATTGCAGGCAAACTCTTTGTGGTCTGAACCACCAGGGAAGCCTGGGCTCTATTAGAAGAACTATTTTATTAACTAGCAATGCTTCAGTCATTTGACCTCCACTTTGTTGTATTGGATCTTCAACAACTATGAAGCAATATTATCCCTCGCTACAATTATCTAACATAGCTGACAACATATAAAAGGCACTTTACTTGTGTTTGGACTTAGAGCAAGTGGAGACTATTATATTTCTCTGGACATTTACTCAGTTTCCCTCAACTTACCACCACTTTATTTAAGATCACCTTTCCTAAGAGAAATATTGGATTGGATTGGTTTGTAACAGTTTTCAAAGCCTAATTTTATGAATTGCTAACTGTATGACATTGCTCATGAGTGTATGCTCAGTCACTTCAGTCATGTCCTACTCTTTGCGACCCTATGGACTGTAGCCCAACAGGCTTTTCTGTCCATGGAAGTCTCCAGGCAAGAATACTGGAGTAGCTTTCCATATCTTCCTCCAGGTAATGTTCTCAGTCCAGGAATCAAACCCATGTCTCCAGCATTGAAGGCATATTCTTTACCACTAAGCCACCAGAGAAGTCCATGTGTGACATCGAGTAAGGTTTAAAATTTTTCACATTCCCCAGTCTTCTCTGTAAAATCAGTAGCATTCCCCTCATAATTCTAAGTAAGAAGCTTTGTTAAAAGCTCAGTGACAGTGGCCTCCTTTGCTAAATTTGCCACCATCTCCAGAAAGTTGCACCTCTATTTCTTTCTCCAGAAGCCTTCCCCATTTCCCAAGCCCTTCTTCACTAGTCCAGTTACTTCTTAACCTCAACAATGACTTCATCAGAGAGCCTCCTAGATCTGCCAAATGGAAGTGACCTCCCACTCATACCTTCTAGTCACTCTTTATTCTCATAATTTGTTTCCTATGCTTTATGAGAGATGTCACTTTTTGAATGTATTTCTCTATTTGCTCTTCTGTTTGCTTGAAAGCTCACTTCTCTATGACCTGAGCTCCTCACAAGCATGGATTCTGCATGCCTCTTCTGTTTCTGTTTCCCCAGGGCCTGGGATGCTCAAAAATGCTCAAAGATGCACTGTATAAAATATTTTGTGATTCTGCTATGATTACTTCTTCAAACAAATTTTATTTTGAAATTCTTTAAGAGTCACTCTACTCATTCATTCTCAAACAATTTGGCCTTTGTGCTTTTAAAAATTATTTTGACTGCCAAGAACTTTTTTAAGTGGAATTATTTATCAGTATGTACCATGCTACAAATGAAAACTGAAAAGTTTTAAATATATTATTATTTAACTAATAAAATAAAAATATAAATTTGTACATAAATAATATATTTTTATGAAAAATAAATACAGTTACCAAATCAAGCAACTAAAAATAATGTTTGGCAGTTTCACATTTTTGCAAATAACTTTTAAGTCTGTTTAATGAAGATAATGAATTTCAATATATCCTTCTGAATTCATCCTGTCCAACAACTGTTTCATTGAGATAGCTAAAGAAATTCAGCCTTTACATAGATATGAGACTTGGAAATAATATAAGTACTCAAAGAGTATTTTCAGGCAATTGGGAATATTCATCTTTGACATTATACCAAAATTTTGTAAGTCATAGATTGTTAAAGGTTAGTTGCAATGTGGATTATAAAATCTAGTCAATGAATACAATCATATTCTTCAAATGTAAGTCCATTGTCCTATCTTGCACTTTGAATGAATCTTCTATTACTCATGCATAATTTTGTACTATGTCTAGAAAAATATTGGTTTCTTGCATTATTCACATAACCCAGATTTCAACATATATAAAAATTAAATATTGAAAAATCTTGTTCATGAATATCCCTTCCAACCTAGAAGCACTGTAATGCTGTCAAAGGCAAAAGAGTGCATAAGATTTTTCCAGAATGCTAATGTTTGTCTTAAAATTTATTTTTTATCATTGGCAATGAATGCTGTTAGTTGTTTTCCTTGAAGTGACAGTCTCATTTTGTATGCCTGATACCTAAGATTGCATAGCCATAGTTTGAATACTAATTATTTCAAGTAAAATTTCCTGCCATGAAAAAAAGCAGCTTTGTTGTTGTTCAGTCACTAAGTCATGTCTGACTATTTGGAACCTCCTGGACTGCAGCATGCCAAGCCTCTCTGTCCTTCACTATCTTCCAGAGTTCACTCAAACTCATGCCCATTGAGTCAATGATGCCATCCAACCATCTCATCCTCTGTTGCCAACTTCTCCTTTTGCCCTTAAAATTTCCCAGCATTAGGGTCTTTTCCAATGCATTGAGACCAACTAACTGCTTTATTATCTTGGTCTGAAAGAAGAAACTCGGTGATCTCAACATACCAAATATTCATAAAAGTGCTTCTTATGGAGGGAAACTTCACATTTTAGCATGCAGAGATGTACTTTATGCATACTCCCCTTTCCCTCACACACATTAGTAAAAATTTGTAAGTGCAAAAAATAACAATTTTGCCTCAGTTTCAAATACCCTCAGATGAAATTAGGATTTTTAAACTGAAAATAAACACTACTGTTGTTATTCACTAAGTCATGTCCAGCTCTTTGTAACCTCATGGACTGCAGCTTTCCAAGTTCCCCTATCCTTCAGTATCTCCAGGAGTTTGTTCAAACTCAGGTACACTGAGTCAATGATACCATCCAGTGATCTCATCCTCTGTTACCCTCTTCTCCTCCTGCCCTTAGTCTCTTCCAGCATCAGGTCTTTTCCAGTAAGTTAGGTATTTGCATCAGGTGACCAAAGTTTTGGAGCTTCAGTATCAGCATCAGACCTTCCAATTAATATTTAAGATTGATTTCCTTTAGAATTGACTGATTTGATCTCCCTGCTGTCCAAGGTACTCTCAAGAGTCTTCTCCATCACCATAATTCAAAAGCATCAATTCTTTGGCACTCAGCCTTCTTTATGGTCCAACTCGTACATCCATACATGACTACTGGAAAACTTATACTTGTTACTATATAGTATGTACCTTCCCAGGTGGCACTAGTGGTAAAGAACCCACCTCCCAATGCAGGAGATGTAAAAAATGCAAGTTCAATCCCTGAGTGGGGAACATCCCCTGGAGAAAGAAATGGCAATCCACTTCAGCATTCTGGCCTAGAGAATCTCATGGACAGAGAAGCCTGGCAGACTACAGTCCATTGGGGCACAAAGAGTGGACATGACTGAACTGATATCGCATGTAGTATACAGTATATGTGTATGTATGCATGCTAAGTTGCTACAGTTGTGTCTGACTGTTTGCAGCCCTATGGACTGTAGCCTGCTGGACTCCTCTGCCCATGGGATTCTCCAGGCAAGAATACTGGAGTGGATTGCCATGCCCTCCTCCAAAGGATCTTCTAAACCCAGGGATTGAATCCATGTCTCCTGCAGCTCCTGCACTGCGGTGATTCTTTACTGCTGCACCACCAGGGAAGTTGTTATGGTATATAGTAAGCAGTATACCGGTTGGTACTATTATTTATATTCATCAGTAATTTTCTCCACCATTGTCCTTAGATCATCAATGCAAATGTAGACACAGTGAAAAACTATCAAATAACATCTTAGTATTATTATTAAAAATATTTAAACCTCACTGACCATATGAAAAATCATTAGGTCTCCTAGACTCCATGGTGTCTCCCGTGAGAACTGCTGCTTTTCTTTAAAATGCCTGATGGTGCTCTGTTTATGTGACCATTAAAACAAGGTTTGCCTACAGAGAGCTGTTTCTTCAGTGGAAAATTGTATGATTCAGAATTTTATTAGAGGGACTACAGTCCTAACATCTGATAATTTTAGCACCAAGATGCTGCTTTGGAGAAGCTGAAACCAAAACAAATATTAGTTCTTGTCTTGAACACATTAAGAAAGTGACACCACCACAATTTTTGGATCTCTGGCTTGACACATTTTTTAATTGACCAAAAGACTCAGATTTTTAAAATAGTATGTTCTAGTTCCTCACCTCTATTTTGTCAATCACATTTATACTGATGATATAAGCAAATCCACCAATATCTTGAAATTTCAGCATACCATTGTCAAGAAAATCTGTTTCCCTGTTATTGTATTTAGAGTTTTATTTAGTTGTTATGTTTTTCCCTTGTTTGTTGGCTTGAATTTTTCTACCAAGATATTTTCCAGTGATAGAACTGACAATTATATTTATTTATAGACAAAATTTTCCACCTTTGAATTAACTGTTATTAAAATAATACTGTTTATTTTAATAGGAGCCTATATTTTCTTCACTGTGTTCTTAATAACTACATGCTGAAAGCAGGACATTATCATCATTTACTGGTTTATGTCTTGTGCACACAATATGAATTTGGTCTTTCATTCAGGCTCCGTGATCAAGTATCAATGAAGTATTATGTCAAAACAGCTAAATCATTTACTTCACCTCCAGTTTTCAACCACAGCTGCTGCTGCTGCTAAGTCACTTCAGTCGTGTCCGACTCTGTGTGACCCCAAGGACTTCAGCCTACCAGGCTCCTCCATCCATGGGATTTTCCAGGCAAGAGTACTGGAGTGGCATGCCATTGCCTTCTCCGTTTAAATTACAGAAAGGCACCCTAATATGATCCAATGACATTCTAATGAGCCTTATTAGATACAGTAAAACACTGAAAAGGAGGGAAGTGGGTGTTTAAAAGGATGGTAAACATGAAAAAAATACAAATCAGCTGAAAAGAATTAGATACTCATTGTGTCACTGTGGATAGATCTTTCTCTCTGCATTTCATACAAAGATGGGCACAATAAAGAACAGAAACAGCAAGGACCTAAGAGAAGCAAAAGAGATTAAGAAGAGGGGAAAGGAATACACAGAAAAACTGTACAAAAAACTCTTAATGATCCCAGATAGCTATTATAGTGTGTTTATTCACCTAGAGTCAGACATCCTGGCAGTGAAATCAGCTGTGCCTTAGAAATCATTACTATGAACAAAGTTAGTGGAGATGATGAGTTTCAGAAGAGCTCTTTCAAATCCTAAAAAGATGATACTGTTAAAGTGCTTCACTCAATATGGCAGAAAATTTGGAAAACTCAGCAATTGCCACAGGACTGGAAAAGTTTTCATTCCAATCCCAAAGAAGGGCAATGCCAAGCAATGTTCAAACTACCACACAATTACGATCATTTCACATGCTAGCAAGGTAATGCTCAAAATCCTTCAAACTAGGCTTCAATAGTAGTTGAATTGAGAAATTCCATATATACAAGCTGGGTTTAGAAAAGGCAGAGGGACCAGATATCAAATTGCCAGCATCCATCAGATCATAGAAAATGCAAGAGAATTCCAGGGGAGGGGGGAAGAATCTAGATCTATTTCATTTATTATGCTAAAGCTTTTGACTATGTGGATCACTACAAACTGTGAAAATTCTTAAAGAGATAGGAATACCAGATCACTATACCCACCTCCTGCGAAACCTGTATCCAGGTCGAGAAGCAACAGTTGGAACCAGACATGGAAAAATGGACTTGTTAAAAACTGGGAGAGAAGTACACCAAAGCTGCATATTTTCACCCTTCTTCTTTAACTTATATGCAAATTAAGTATGAAATACTGGGGTGGCTGAATCATGAGCTGAATTCAAGACTACAGGGAAAAATATCAGTAACCTCAGATATGCAGATGATACCACCTGAATGGCAGAAGCTAAAGATGAGCTAAACAGCGTCTTGATAAAGGTGAAAGAAGAGAATGAAAAAGCTGGCTCAAAACTCAACATTCAAAAAACTAAGATCATGGCATCTGGTCCCATCACTTCATGGCAAATAGACAAGGGAACAATGGAAATAGTGACACACTTTATTTTCCTGGGTTCCAAAATCACTGCAGACAGTGACTGCAACCATGAAATTAGAAAACACTTGTTCCTTGGAAGAAAAGCTATGACCAACATAGACGGTATATTAAAAAGCAGAGACATTACTGTGCTGACAAATTCTGTCTAGTCAAAGCTATGTTTTTTTACAGTAGTCATGTATGGATATGAGAACTGGACCATAAGGAAAACTGGGCACCAAAGAATTGACACTATTTGACTATGGTGTTGGATAAGACTGTTGAGAATCTCTTCGACTGCAAGGAGATCAAACCAGTCAACCCTAAAGGAAAATCAGTCCTGAATATTCATTGAAAGGACTGATGCTGAAGCTGAAACTCCAAAACTTTAGCCACCTGATGCGAAGAACTGACTCATTTGAAAAAACCCTGATGCTGGGAAAGATTGAGGGCAGGAGGAGTAGTGGATGACAGAGAATGAGATGGTTGGATGGCATCACCAGCTCTATGGAAATGAGTTTGAGCAAGCTCTGGGATCTGGTGATAGACAGGGAAGCCTGCTGTGCTACAGTCCATGAGATGGCAAAGAGTCGGACATGACTGAGTGACTGAACTGATGAACCTTCAAAATAGAAGTCTTTTTTATTTTGGAATGATAGTTCCCATGGTAGTGTTCATGATTAAAGATAGCTCTGAAAAAAACTGTCTCCTATGTTCAAAAGTGATGAGCTTGTGAGCTACATATATCTTGGGGCCTTTGGGCTTGTGTATACTGCACTACCTTTTAGACATATTTTCAGTTTCTACTTTTGGTTTTAATTGATGTCAGTCTTCTAAATGCTTACCATTACTTTTAGAATAAGAGTTAAATTCACTATCACTTTGCAACAGAACAGTTCATGATCCCCTCTATAAAAGAAAAGTGACCCTCAGAAATAGTTACACAGCCAAGAACACATTTTCACAATCCCCTCCCTCACCCACAACCCGATTTCTTGCATCTGTTTGATGTACAAAGCTAGTTCTCATCCACAGATATGAATTGACCTCTGGCCTGTAATGTTCAGGAAATGCATTTGTCATTTTCTAGGTGAAGAGAACTTTAAAGATCTAACATTGAATGAAACTTCTAGAGTTTAGAAAAGCTGACTATTTCTAGAACCCCATCCCCCAAAAGAATTAAGAATATAATGCCAAGAGCAACACAGAATATATAATGCCAATAAGTTTAATAAGCTCATTAAGATCTATTTTGTATACATAAGAACTAAGCCATGCAGCAAAGATCAATTCAAAGGATGTTTCATCTGCTTCAAGTATATTGTTCAGATGACCTCAAATTAGTTGTTGTTAAGTTGAGAGATAAAAGATGTAAAAGGAGAAGAAAACCAAAAATAAAATCAACTTGAGAATTGGAACAAGGAGAGAATGTTGCAGGTTGATACTAACATTGACCAGACTAGATGCAAATAGAGCAGTGCTTCCTCGCAGGTAATGTTTCTCCAAGAAACCAAAACTGTGGTTCAAATAAAAAAAAAAAAAAACTTGCAAATAAAACATGTTTTTAGGGCCCCCAATTTCACATCAGCATGAAACACTGTGTTCTGCCTTCCACAAGGGGCACATGCTGCCCAGAGTCCAGTCAGACATGACCAGAGAGGTGATGCAGTCTCTGTGAACAGATCAGTCTAATATAAGAACTGACTCTCTGCAGGGTGAGGCAGAAGCGTCACAGGGGGTGACTTCCTGCTTTGCATCTCAGCTATGTGTTCCCATACTTCCCTGATAAATCAGCTGGTAAAGAATCCACCTGCAATGTGGGAGACCTGGGTTCAATCCCTGGGTTGGGAAGATCCACTGAAGCAGGGAAAGGCTACCCACTCCAGTATTCTGGCCTGGGGGATTCCATGGAGTGTATAGTCCATGGGGTCTCAAAGATTTGGACACGACTGAGCGATTTTCACTTCACACTATGTATTACCACCCTTCCCTTTCTGAGAGGACATGCAGTGCAAGTATCCTGTCCTTGATTCATTTCTTTAGATTAAAGGTGGGGGTTGTTTTTGAGTCTGTAAAAGCCAGTTCTAATGGGAAGGATTGGACATTACCCAGAAACTCTTGACTTTGGGCTGGATGCAGTATCTGTATGAGAATTTGTGCTGTGACTCTCAGGAAGGGACTGGGTATCTTCTATATGGGAGAAAGTGTTGTGTATGGATATTTAAGTAGCCAGAGGCACAGACTAAGGGAATACCACTAGCTGTCAGTCAGCATTTACTAAAGGCAGCTGCTGAGAGAGGAGTAATTTTGTCCAGGCACTCTGTCTCCAGGTTCAAGGTCAGCAAGTTGAAGCCATAGGCTAAGTTCAACCCACTACTCATCTGTCCTCACAAGACTCAAGGACAGAGAAAGCATTTTACATTTTAGAATAGTAGGGAAACTATTTCTAAATAATGTTCTGTGAAATTTATTAAATTAAAATAAAGTATATAAAATTAAATAAAAATAAATTAAATAAAATTCAAATTTCAGTGTCCATAAATAGAGTTTCACTGGAACACAGCCACATCCAATCATTTGATATTATCTTTGGCTGCTTTCAGACTAAAACCATAATGATGAGTAGTTGTGACAGAGATGAATGGACTAAAAAGAAGCTTAAAGCATTTACTCTTTACTTCTACAAAAAAGAAGTTTGCCTATAGCCTGTATAGAGGGTGCCAAGGAACTGATGAGAATGAGTTCAGGCTCACTTTCTCTGCACTTTCTCCTGGCACCTTCTGACTGCAAGTAGAGGCCTCTCAGACACTGGTTAGCAGCCGGGGCACAGGACAGAAGGCTACTAAGGTCCTTCACTACTGTATGGAGAAACCTCACCCCCTTAATCCCATTGAATAGAAATACTTCTGTTAGCAGCTAATCAACAAAGATGAACGGTCATTAAGCTACTGAAATTTTGTGGTTACTTGGTTACAGCAGTGAAGATTAAAAAACTAAGATAGACTGCTAAATTTTTAACCCACTAGAGTGCCAGAGAGTTTCTGATTAGTCTTGAACATCCTACTTATCTGGTTCTACTGTTTCCACCCAGTTCCTGTCTTATGATTCCTCCATCCTCTCATAAATGGTCTTCAATTTTACAATATTTTTAACTCCTGATATGCTGTGGATTATTGAGATAAATAAAGTCACTTAGAGGGTGCAGGATGTGACTAATAGCACACAGTCACTTTAGTGCGCAAAGGACTAGTCAGAGAGATACTGCACTGGCTCTTAATTACAAAAAGAGGTACTATGTTGAAGCAGATGCAGCTGGGTGTGGTGGATAAGTCCCTTTAGGATTTTTAAGACACTCTTTGATTACCAGGGTTAGGTTCCTTCCTTTTCTGGCAACGTGGTTACCCATTGAGATGCTGCTGCTGCTGCTGCTAAGTCCGACTCTGTGCGACCCCATAGACAGCAGCCCACCAGGCTCCCTCACCGCTGGGATTCTCGAGGCAAGAACACTGGAGTGGGTTGCCATTTCCTTCTCCAATGCATGAAAGTGAAAAGTGAAAGTGAAATCGCTCAGGCATGTCTGACTCTTAGTGACCCCATCGACCGCAGCCTACCAGACTCCTCTGTCCATGGGATTTTCCAGGCAGATGTATAGAAGTCTTTTGGACTCAATGGGAGAGGGCAAGGGTGGGATGATATGGGAGAACGGCATTGAAACATGTAAATTATCATATGTGAAATGAATCACCAGCCCAGGTCTGATGCTTGATACAGGGTGCTCAGGGCTGGTGCACCGGGATGACCTAGAGGGATGGAATCAGGAGGGAGGTGGGAGGGGTGTTCTGGAAGGGGAACACATGTATAGCCATGGTGAATTCATTCACGTCAATGTATGGCAAAACCAACATGATAATGTAAAGGAAAAAATAAATTAAATAATTTTTTAAAAAAAGTACTGGAGTGGGGTGCCATTGCCTTGTCCGACCCACTGAGCAGGTGTGTGTAATTGGTAACCCTGGAAAATCAATCCCATGTGCTTGCTATGAGACTATATAAATTAAGCTTCTTTAGAATACTGTTTGACCAAAACTTGGTCTCACCTCAGATGTGCCTATAATATTCATTCATACTTTAACTATTCAGTAAATATGTATTGACTTCTTAGTTGATGGTTGCATTCTTTTCGAGGTATTGAGATATTGTTGTTCAGTCGCTCAGTATGTTCAACTATTTGCAACTCCATGGACTGCAGCAAGGCAGCACATCAGGCTGCCCTGTCCTTCACTATCTCCCAGAGTTTGCTCAAACTCATGTTCATTGAGCTGCCGTCCAACCATCTCATACTCTGTCACCCCCTTCTCCTCCTGCTCTCAATCTTTTCCAGCATCAAGGTCTTTTACAGTGAGTTGGCTCTTTGCATCAGATGGTCAAAATATTGGAGCTTCAGTTTCAGTATCAGTCCTTCCAATGAATATTCAGGGTTGATTTTCTTTAGGATTGAACAGTTTTCTCTCTTGGCTGTCCAAGGGACTCTCAAGAGTCTTCTCCAGTACCACAATCTGAAAGCATCAATTCTTCAGCCTGCTTTATGGCCCATCTCTCAGGTCCCTACATAACTACTGGAAAAACTGTAGCTTTAACTGAACAGACCTTTGCTTTTTAATATACTGTCTATGTTGGCCATAGCTTTTCTTCCAAGGAGGAAGCATCTTTTAATTTCATGGCTGCAGTCACTATTGCAGTGATTTTGGAGCCCAAGAAAATAAAGTCCGTAACTGTTTCCATTGTTTCCTTGTCTATTTGCCATGAAGTGATGGGACAGGATGCCATGATCTTAGTTTTCTGAATGTTGAGTTTGAGTCAGCTTTTTCTCTCTCCTCTTTCATGTTCATCAAGAGGATCTTCAATTTTTGCCATAAGGGTGGTGTCATCTGCATATCTGATGTTATTGATATTTTTTCCAGCAATTTTGATTCCAGCTTGTGCTTCATCCAGCCTGGCATTTTGCATGATGTACTCTGCATAGAAATTAAATAAGCAGGGTGACAATATATAGCCTTGATGTACTCCTTTCCCAACTTGTAACCAGTCTGTTGTTCCATGTCTTATTCTAAGTGTTGCTTCTTGACCTGCATACAGGTTTCTCAGGAGAGATATTCAGCTATAAAGACACACAATGTAGGCCCAATCTGCCCCCTCAGGGAGTATAATCTGGAGGGGAAGCAAAATAGCCAAATCCTATCAGAGTAGGCATCTCAGAATCAGATACTTTACCCGATCTCTCTCTTTCAGAGTCTGAAATAGCTTTCAAGTATTGTGGAGAGGTAGATGCTCCCCATACCAAAAGCATCCCTGCCATAGTGGTGAAAGGCATAGCCAATAAGGCTATGTGATACAACAAAACAAAACCAAGAGTAATTCTCTTGATGGATTTATAAATACCGTAAGGAATCTTATGTTGCACAGAAGAAAGGTGCCTATCTCAGCTTGGGAAAGGGTGGATATGATTTAAGAAGAAAATTATGTCTGATCTTGGTTATAAATTCAGAGTTTACCAGAAGAGGAGGGAAAAGTTTCTAGACAGATAAACATTTTTTAATGTCTTGTTTTGTGTTTTGGGAGTGAAATTACAAAACAGGAAGACACGAGAGACCAGCCTCAAAATGTAAGCTCTGATTGGACAATGAAACTTGGTAGGTGATGGATTTTGAGCAATGAGAGTGTGTTCAGACCTGTTTTAGGTGAATCAGCTGGATCTCTGTATGTTGTTCAGAGACTAAAAGTCAATATATGAGACTAGACTCAGAAGACTAGACAGGAAGCTATTCCAATAATGTAAGGAAAACTGAGTGCCTGACATAAGTCAGTATTGGCAGAAATAGTGAGGGATGGATTCACCTTCTATTTAGAATCAGCAATGGCTAGTGTTAAGAAGATTAAGAAGAAAAGAAGGGAGGAGTGACTCCTATATTTTTTGCTGAAGTTTCAGAGTACAGGTCAGGACACCAGCAAGTACCATCAGAAGAGACACAGATGTTGGTAGTGTGTCAGCCTGGGCTCCTCTGTGCTACTTCTTTGTTTAAAAAAAAAAAAAGTAATCCCAAGAATTGGAAGAGACACAAGGGGAGAATAATGTAGAATTTACACGAGGAAGTGCTCTTCTGCAAGGAACTGCCTGACCATATATAGGACTGAGAGGTCAGCCTCACTGCCTCTCAAGAGGAAGGGAAACCTTGCTGAACAGCAGCTGAGACTGGGTGGAGAGACCCAACTGTCTAGAAATGTTGAGGCTCAGAGGATATGAAAGGTTGTGTCTGAGATTCTGATATAAATAGTAACATACAAATTTCTATTTTGAATATGTATAATAGATTTGAACTTTTTAATTTTTTTATGTTGGAATACAGTTGACTAACATTATTGTGTTAGTTTCAAGTGTGCAGTAAAGTGATTCAGTTATACATATACATGTCTTCATTCTTTTTCAATTTTTGTTTCCTATTTAGGTTATTACAAGCAGAGAACTCTGTGTAATACTCTGTAGATTTGGACTCAGATCGGAATAAGCCTCTGGCTAGATATGTACAGCAGATAGATTTATATTAGGGAGTCTGTGGCTTAAAATAATGATATGAATTAAAAATATGTTTTGAAATGTTAGATATAAAAATAGCAGCTAAAACTCGGAAAGTGAACAAAGGCATCCAAGGACCATTCGCAGAGTGAGAAGAGCAGGGGGCCAGTTGCAAACATCTGAGCACAATTTACTTCTTACAGCTGTCAGTCCATAAAGCACATAGAAAACACAGCTCTTTGGAGGGTCTGCAACTCTGTTCACATATCTTCTTGTGGCAGAGTTTCAAATACAAGTGACTCTAATGTTCTTCAGTGGTTCAAATACAAGTGACTTTAATGTTCTTCTGTCTACCTGGAATGCTTTGTCATTTATCTGTCTCATTTGAGAACACATCAGTCCACTCATTCAATTACTCAAAAATGTGTATAAGAGCCCATGCTAAGTGTTTGGGACACAAGGCTTAACTCCCCAGGTTTGGATCCTGAGTCCATGGAACATTCAGTAAGGTTGCTTCATACCAACAACTGAGACTCCAAGAGTTCGCTATTAGCCACGTTATGAAAATATGGTAATCTCTCTAGTCTATTATTAAGCATGAGATATACTTCCCAGATAATAGAGGGAAATCAAGATATCTTGGTCCTTTCAAATAAAAATGATGTCATGATGTTCACTATAAAGATGAGGTTGGCATTTGTGGAGGTATGCACATCGCTGATGCATAAATGCTCCTGGTCTTATTGTCTCCTGACATCCAAGAAAGGCCAGACCCTTCAAATAGGTCTATTGCTGATTTTGCAAAGATTGAAACTTCCCAAGACAATCAACTTGTTACATATCTTCTCTCTAGTTTTTGTGATGAGTATCAGTTCATTTCAGTCACTCAGTCATGTGCGACTACTTGCGACCCCATGGAATGCAGCATACCAGGCTTCCTTGTCTATCACCAGCTCCCAGAGTTTGCTCAAACACATGTCCATTGAGTCGGTGATACTATCCAATCATCCTAGACTCTGTTGTCCCCTTCTCCTTCTGTATTCAATATTTCCCAATATCAGGGTCTTTTCTAATCAGTGAGGTCTTCCCATAAGGTGGCCAAAATATTAGAACTTCAGCTTAAACTCAGTCCTTCTGATGAATATTCAGTACTGATTTCCTTTGATGGGTTGGATCTCCTTGCAGTCCAAGAGACTCTCAAGAGTCTTTTCTAACACCACAGTTCAAAAGCATCAATTCTTCTTTGCTCAGCTGTCTTTGCAGTCTAACTCTCACATTCATTCATGACTACTGGAAAACCACAGCTTTGACTAGACAGACCTTTGTTAGCAAAGTAATGTCTCTGTTTTTTAATATGCTGTCTAGGTTGGTCACAGCTTTTCTTCCAAGGGACAAGTGTCTTTTAATTTCATGGCTGCAGTCACCATTACAGTGATTTTGGAGCCCAAGAAAATTAAGTTGTCACTCTTTCCAATGTTTCCCCATCTATTTGCCATGAAGTGATGGGTCTGGATGCCATGATCTTAGTTTTTTGAATGTGGAGTTTTAAGCCAACTTTTTCATTCTCCTCTTTCACTTTCATCAAGAGGCTCTTTAGTTCTTCTTCACTTTCTGCCATAAGGGTGGTGTCATCTGTGTATCTAAGTTATTGATATTTCTCCTGACAACCTTGATTCTACCATGTGCTTCATCCAGCCTGGTATTTCACATGATGAAGTCTGCATATAAGTTAAATAAGCAGAGTGACAATATATAGCCTTGATGTACTCTTTTCCCCATTTGGAGCCAGTCTGTTGTTCCATGTCCAGTTCTAACTGTTGCTTCTTGATCTGCATACAGGTTTCTCAGGAGGCAGGTCAAATGGTCTGGTATTTCCATCATTTGAAGAATCTTCCACAGTTTGTTGTGATCCATACAGTCAAAGTCTTTGGCATAGTCAATAAAACAGAAGTAGATATTTTTGTGGAACTCTCTTGTTTTTTTGATCATCCAGCAGATGTTGGCAATTTGATCTCTGGTTCCTCTGCCTTTCTGGTTTGCAGAATTTTGAGCATTACTTTGCTAGTGTATGAGATGAGTGCAATCATGCAGTAGTTTGAACATTCTTTGACATTGTCTTTCTTTGGGATTGGATTGAAAACTGTCCTTTTCCACTCCTGCAGCCACTGCTGAGTTTTTCAAATTTGCTGGCATATTGAGTGCAGCACTTTAACAGCATCATCTTTTAGGATTTTGAAATAGTTCAACTGAAATTCTGTCACCTTCACTAGCTTTTTTCATAGCTTTGTTTGCTTGCACAAGCTTTAGTTTTATCCCTCCAAACATCTTGGGGGGGGGGAGTATGGGGTTTCCTTCTAAAGGCAATTTCACTCCTCCTACCATCTTGCTGAGGCTTCTTTTCCTTTAAATGTGGGGTAGCTTTTTTTTTTTTTTTGGTGGAATCCAACATTTTCCTGTCAATGGTTGTTCAGCAGCAAGTTGTAGTTTTGAAATTCTCACAGGAGAAGATGAGTGCATGTCCTTTTACTCTGCCATCCTGTGAAATATATGTGATGAGCATACTGAGATAGAAGTTAACTTTATTCATTACATTAGTTAGTAAGAATATGCAGCATTCAATCCTTTTCACTGCACTATATGTTAATTTCACATTTCAGTATGCCATGTTTAAAATTAATATAATGATATAGTGTTAATATTTTATAAATATATATGTAAAAAAATCATACCTCATGAACATAGTTATCAACTTCTGAATGGTACATGAATTATTTTGTGACAGATATTGGACAATTGTCCATCTTAATAGTCCCGTTTTAGCTGTCATTGAAAGAGTAGCTAAAGTGATTAAGCCAATAGAGTGAAAAAAACAAACTTTCAATGTTATTTTTTGTGTATATAATTTTAACATCTAGTAAACCAATGAGATTTTACACTAACCTTTATTTCAATTATTTAAAGTGGAAATAAAGATCAGGTACTTAGTTTTTAAGTGTAAACTAGTTATATATCAACAAGCTCCCCACATTTTTAGATTTTGTACTGGAAAGGCTCTGTTTT
>ML662442.1:10778364-10795390 GCA_007570785.1 Antilocapra americana
ATTTAATTTACAGATTTTGTTAAGTATTCATAATCCATAAACAACAGATTTAACTGAAATAACTCAATATTCTCAAGATTTTTTTTATATGCTTTATTTATTTATTTATTTTTTTACAGGGAGGGAAGCTTTTATTTCCATACTCCTTTTTGCCACAAAAGTGATGGAAATAGTATGTGTTTAATACTCTATTTAATTTCTATTTTATTTATTTTTTTACACTGAGGTAAAAATCTTAATGTATTTTTTTTTATTGTTTTTGCCATACATTGTCATATATCACCATGGGTTTACATATGCTTCCCCTCCGGATCCCCCCTCCCTCCTCCCTCCCCCCAGGGAAATCTCGCTGCACCAGCCCCGAGCATCAATCCTGGGCTGGCGATTGATTAGACATATGATAATTAACATGTTTCAATGCCCTTCTCCCATATCATCCCACGCTTACCCTCATCCACAAAGTCCACGAGTCTATTTTCAAACCTATGAGACTTCGATCTTGACTTCTGTATTTGGCTCTCACCTTGACAGTCCTTTCTCACAGTTTAATAGTATACTTCTGGTTACTTACCTTTGGGATTATTTTGAACTGCCACTGTTTCTGAGCTTCTTTATTTTTAAAAGATGTCATAAGTCAGAGAGTTTATATAATTATTCAGAGCCTTCTGATTAGAGATTAACGGAGCATAGCAACGGCAAAACCAATTAAAAGATTCAGTAAACACCTATGCTATTTCTGTTTATATTTTTGCACTTTAAGTCAGACTGCTTTATATAATTCTGTAGCAGTAATGTGTATTGTCTTTCATCAGACCTTGAACGGAAAAGTTAATAAAAACATTCCTATCTACAACCAGATTTAGTTGCTGCAGAAAGAAAGATATTCTAACCAACAAAAGAAACATTCATTTCCAAAAACTATATATAAATATTTTACACAGTTACCTAGTTTTCTCAAAGTTTGAATTGATTATAAATAGTTTATGTGCGTTTTCTGTATCAGAAACCTGCAGAACTCTTGAATGAAACCTTGATTAAACCTCTGTCCAGAAACCCAACTTGATACACAGTGCAGCAGTGCCCTCTAGAGCCCGATAGTATTACAAATTAACCTCTTCCAGCAGCTTTGATTAGGACTTCAGAAGCAGAGATTAATGTTCTCAAGCATTGTTTCCTGTAATTTAGAGAATAATGCAGTGATAACCAGAGAACTTATTCAGAGCTCAAGGGACTTGATTTTATTTAAAATGTCTTTCCATTGCTCTGTTGTACTGTGTTGTGCTATGAGCGTACATAGTTTTCCTTTAAGTATATGACGTGAAGTCGCTCAGTCATGTCCAACTCTTCGTGACCCCATGGACTGTAGCCTACCGGAATCCTCCATCCATGGGATTTTCCAGGCAAGATACTGGAGTGGGTTGCCATTTCCTTCTCCAGAGGATCTTCCAGACCCAGGGATCAAACCCAGGTCTCTTGCATTGCTGGCAAAAGTTTTACCATCTGAGCCACAAGTAAGAAAAATTCCTATTTTTCTTCATTCCCATTGATGAAGTCACACATTGACAAGGTTGACATAAATAGTGTTAAAAGGCACTATTATATTTTTATACTATATTAAAAATGTCTTATATATAGCCTGTTCCTGAAGTCATTAGTATAAGAGAAATTTTAAGCTGAAAAATATCCCAGAGATTAAGCAAATGTGCTCACTTTTTCATTTGAGTAAGGCTAAGTCACCTGCCTGCAGTTACAGAATCTTGATCACAATTCAAAGCAGGATATTTGTGCATGGGATAATTACTAATTAAAAACGCTGATACCAATCTTATGCTTGATAATACATTCATTTATATCAATGGATCTTCCTAATTTCTTGAGTTGATTCATTATTTAAGAATAAGCCCTGGGGACTTCTCTTTTCTTCACGTCTTTTGGGTTGACCTACCCTCAGGCCTCAAGGATGTATTTTCCTTCACTTTCTAAATAAAACTGAGCTGTAACATGGAGCTATAATACTTTAAATTTTTGTTATGGTGAGACAGAACCAAAGAAATTATAAACTCCCTCAACGTATATGGTGTCATGATTCAGATTCAACCTGGCTGAAATAACTTCCATTCAGCCTCCATGAGATGCAGGCCAAGCACAGCAGAATCCCAACTCAGCAAAAGTGCTTATATTGGAAGTTGAAAACAAAGAAAACCCAGCGCAGTGGAAGTGACAAGTAGCCCAGCGTGCTGGAAACCTGGACAGCAGAAACAAACTCATCAGAACGCTCACATGGCTCAGTCTGAGATTCCAAAAGACCTCTGGTTAAGAAAATGATCAGCTGACTGCAAAATTCATATGGAAATTCAAAGACATAGTATGTCTCAAACAACTCTGAAAAGTAAAGCTGAAGAACTCACTCTGCCTGATATCAAGACTATAAAGCTGCTGCAACTCATGCTCGACTCTTTTCAACTGCATGGACTGCAGCCCACCAGACTCCTCTGTCCATGGGACTTTCCAGGGAAGAATACTATGGTAGTTTGCCATTTCCTTCACCAGGGTATCTTCCCAACGCAGAAATAGAACCCAGGTCTCCTGCACTGAAGGCAGATTCTTTAGCAACTGAGCTACCAGGGAAGACCAAGCCCTTCCCTTAAAGCTTCCTTAATTTTGCTGTCAGGGAAGCACTGCTTTGGGAAAGAGCCCAAGTGTTCTCCTTTCTTGCTGCAAGTCATAATAAAAATTTCCTTTTCCCACACTTTGGATTGATTGAGTCCTACCTACCAAAAGGCAAGCCCAGTTTTCAGGCATGCAGAACTTCCATGATTAGGGATGGAACCCGTGCCCCTACATTGGAAGTGCTGAGTCTTAACCACTGAACCATGGAGGGACATTTCAGTGAGCCTGTCTTGCTCCTTTGTCCATGGGATTTCTCAGGCAAGTGTACTGGAGTGACACAGAGAAGACTGCATGAGGAGGTAGCAGGAGACAGGCATTAGCAAGTTAAGGAGACACCTCGGAAGACGTCAGAAATGCATATTCCTGAATTTTGGACTTTTTGCTTCTAAAACTTCTAGGAAATATTATATGTCTGTTTGTATCAAGAAGTTGGAAACAGAGTTGCTCCACAATGAACAGGCCTTCAGTCTCCACCCTGCACTTTCTGTCTGTGCTGAGACTGTGAAATATCCTGCTCTGAGCCTCAGTTACAGACTCTGCAAATGATACAAATCTGGACAAATCACTTTGTAATCCCTAGAGATCTTCTTATGTACACCTGTGTTTGATATATGAGGAGTGCATCCTGGAGACACTAATAACTGGGTCAATGGTCACAGAGAACATGGGAAGCAAGGCTGGACCAGATCCTGAGAGATCAAGCCCTGAGCCTTTGGAGTGGGAGCACTGACTCCAAGACCCTAGACTACCAGAGAAATAAACCTAGGGAGTATTAAATAGTGAGAACTCACACAAAGGAAACCACTTGACTACAAGACTCAGCATTGCCCAACCACCAGTAGCACCCTGTGCAGGATGCCTCATTTAAACAACAACAAATCTACAAGCTCAATCTCCAGCAGACAGGATGACCACCTCACTCAGCCTTGCCCATCAGAGGAAAAACAAATAAACAAAAGATCAGCACAAATCTCATCCTATATAAAGCTTACACAAACCATTGGACCAACCTTAGGAGGGAAGAAACCAAAAGGAAGAAAAAATTCAATCTTGAAGCCTGGGAAAAGGAGACCTCAAACGCAATAACTTAAAAAATAATGAAAAGGCAGATAAATACTACACAATTGAAGGAACAAACTAGAAACAGAAGTCCAAATACATGAAGAGGAAATAGGCAAGCTATCTGAAAAAGAATTCAGAAAAATGATAGCAAAAAAATGATCAAAAACATCAAAAACAAAATGGAGAAATGCAAGTATCATTTTTCATGATGAAGAATGCAAGAATCATCTTTGCAAGAATGAACAAAGAACTAGAAGAATTAAAGAATAAATATACAGAGACAAGCAACACAATTACTGAAATTAAAAATTCTCTACAAGGAATCAGTAGCAGAATATCTGAAGCAGAAGAACAAATCAATGAGCTGGAAGATAAAATGATGAAAATAACTTCTGAAGGGCAGAATAAAGTAAAAAGAATGAAAAGAACTGAGGATTGTCTCAGAGACCTCTGGGACAATTTCAAATGCACCAACATTTGAATTATAGGGGTCCCAGAAGAAAAAGAGAAAAAGAAAGGATATGAGAAAATTTTTGAAGAGATTATAGTTGAATATTTCCCAAACATGGAAAAGGATATAGTCAATCAAGTCTAAGAGGCACAAAGAGTCCCATACAGGATAAATGCAAGGAGAAACACATCAAGACACATACTAATCAAACTAACAAGACTAAACACAAAGAAAGAATATTAAAAGCAGCAAGGGGGAAGCAACAAGTAACATACAAAGGAAACCCCATAGGCTTAACAGCTAGTCTTTCAGCAGAAACTATGCAGGCCAGAAAGGAATGGCAGAATACATTTAAAGTACTGAAAAAGAAAACTCTACAACCAAGACTACAGTTTTCCAACACTGAACCAGGAGAAAATAGAAATTATGAACAACTCAGTTACAAGCACTGAAATTGAAGCTATGATCAAAAATCTCCCCAAGAAACAAAAGCCCAGAACCAGATGGCTTCACAGGAGAATTCTATCAAACATTTAGAGAAGAGCTAATGCCTATTCTCCTAAAACTCCTTCAAAAAATTGCAGATGAAGGAACACTACCAAACTCATTCTATGCAGCCACCATCACCCTGATACCAAAACCAGACAAAGACAACACACAGAAAGAAAATTACAGGCCAATATCATTGATGCACATAGATACAAAAACCCTCAACACAATTTTAGCAAACAGAATTCACCATCACATCAAAAAGCTTATACACCATGATCAAGTTGAGTTTATTCCAGGAATGCAAGTATTTGTCAATATATGCAAATCAAACAATGTGATACACCATATTAACAAGTTGAAAGAGAAAAACCATATGATGATCTCAATAGATGCAGAAAAAGGCAACATAGTATGGGCCATATATGATAAGCTTACAGAAAAAATTATTCTCAATGGTTAAAAGCTGAAAGCATTCTCCCTAAAATCATGAACAAGACAAGGGTGTCCACTTTTGCCACTATTATTCAACATAGTTCTGGAAGTCCTACTACAGCAATCAGAGAAGTAAAAGAAATAAAAGGAATCCAGATCAGAAAAGAAGAAGTAAAGTTCTCACTGTTTGCAGAGGACATGATACTGTACATAGAAAACCCTAAAGAGAGTATCAGAAAATGACTAGAGACAATCAGTGAATTTAGCAAAATTGCAGGATACAAAATCAATATACAGGAATCACTTGTATTTCTATATACTAACAATAAAAAAATCAGAATGAGAAATTAAGGAATCAATCCAATTCACTATTGCAACAGAAATAGTTAAATATCTAGAAATAAGCTTACCTAAGGAGACAAAAGAACTGTACACATAAAATTGTAAGACACTGAAGAAAGAAATCAAAGACAACATAAACAGATGGAGAGATATACCATGTTCCTGAGTAGGAAGAATCAACATTGTGAAAATAACTATACTATCAAATGCAATCTGCATATTCAATGTGATCCCTATCAATTTATCAATGGTATTTTTCACAGCACTAGCACAAAAAACTTCACACGGATTCTTATGGAAACACAAAAGATCCCAAATATCTAAAGCAGTCTTGAGAAAAAATAACAGAATTGGAGAAATCAACTTTCCTATCTTCAGATTATACTCCAAAGCTACAGTCATCAAGACAGTATGGTGCTGGCACATAAACAGAAATATAGACCAATGGAGCAAGATAGAAAGCCCAGAAATAAACCCATGCACCTAGGGGTACCTTACTTTCAACAAAGGAGGCAAGAATATACAATGGGGCAAAGACAGCCTCCACAATAAATGGTTCTGGGAAAACTGGACAGCTACATGTAAAAAAAATGAAATTAGAACACTTCCTAACACCATATACAAAGATAAACTGAAAAGGGATCAAAGACATAAATGTTAGACCAGAAGCTAGAAAACTCTTAGGGGAAAACATAAGCAGAACACTCTATGATATAAATCAAAGCAAGATCCTCTATGACCCACCTCCTAGAGTAATGGAAATAAAAACAAAAGTAATCAAGCGGGACCTGATTAAACTTAAAAGCTTTGCACAGCAAAGGGAACTATAAGCAAGATGAAAAGACAACCCTCAGAATGGGGGAAAATAACAGCAAGTGAAACAGCTGACAAAATATTAATTCCCAAAATATACAAGCAGTTCATACAACTCAATCCCAGAAAAACAAACAACCCAATCAAAAAGTGGGGAAAAGACCTAAACAGACATTTCTCCAAAGACACACAGATGGCTAACAAACACATGAATAGATGCTCAACATCACTCATTATCAGAGAAATGCAAATCAAAACTACAATGAGATATCACCTCACACCAACCAGAATGTCCATCACTAAAAAGTCTACAAATAATAAATGATGGAGAGGGTGTGGGGAAAGGGGAACACTCTTGCAATTTTGGTGGGAATGTAAATTGTTACAGCCACTATGGAAGATGGTAAGGAGATTCCTTTAAAAGCTAGGAATAAAACCATCATATGACCCAGCAATCCCACTCCTAGACAAATGCCCTGAGGAAACCAAAATTGAAAAAGACACATGTATCCCACTGTTCATTGCAGCAATATTTACAATAGCTAGAACATGTAAGCAACCTAGATGTTTATTGACAGATGAATGGATAAAGAAGTTGTGGTACATATACACAATGAAATATTACTCAGCCATAAAAAGGAATACATTTGAATCAGTTCTGAGGAGGTGGATGAACCTAGAACCTATTGCACAGAGTGAAGTAAGTCAGAAAAAAAAAAGATAATGCCAAATTCTAACACATATGTAAAGAAAGCTGAGCACCAAATAATTGAGGTTTTTTCACTGAGGTGTTGGAGAAGACTCTTGAGAGTCCCTTGGATTTCAAGAAGATCCAACCAGTTAATCCTAAAGGAAATCAGTCCTGAATATTCATTGGAAGAACTGATGCTGATGCTGAAACTCCAAGACTTTGGCCACCTGGTGAGAAGGACTGACCCATTTGAAGAGATCTTAATGCTGGGAAAGATTGAAGGTGGGAGGAGAAGGGGACAACAGAGGATGAGATGGTTGGATGGCATCACCGACTCAATGGGCATAAGTTTGAGTAAACTCGGGGAGCTGGTGATGGACAGGGAGGCCAGTTGTGCTGCAATTCATGGGATCACACAGAGTCAATCACAACCGAGCAACTGAACTGAACTGAACTGAACACATATATACAGAATCTAGAAAAATGGTACTGTAGAATTTATATACAGGGAAGCAAAGTAATGCTTAAAATTCTCCAAGCCAGGCTTCAGCAATACGTGAACCGTGAACTTCCAGATGTTCAAGCTGGTTTTAAAAAAAGGCAGAGGAACCAGAGATCAAATTGCCAACATCTGCTGGATCATTGAAAAAGCAAGACAGATCCAGAAAAACATCTATTTCTGCTTTATTGACTATGCCAAAGCCTTAGACTGTGTGGATCACAATAAACTGTGGAAAATTCTTAATGACACTGGACTAGCAGACCACCTGACCTGTCTCTTGAGAAACCTGTATGCAGGTCAAGAAGCGAACATTAGACCCGGACATGGAACAACAGACTGGTTCCAAATAAGAAAAGGAGTATGACAAGGTTGTATATTGTTACCCTGCTTATTTAACTTATATGCAGAGTACATCATGAGAAACGCTGGGCTAGAAGAAGCACAAGCTGGAATCAAGATTGCCAGGGGAAATTTCAATAACTTTAGATATGCAGATGACACCACCCTTATGGAAGAAAATGAAGAGGAACTAAAAAGCCTCTTGATGGAAGTGAAAGAGGAGAGTGAAAAACTTGGCTTAAAGGTCAACATTCAGAAAACTAAGATCATGGCATCTGGTCCCATCACTTCATGGGGACCAGAAACAGTGGAAAGGGGGAAACAGTGGAAACAATGTCAGACTTTATTTTTTGGGGCTCCAAAATCACTGCAGATGGTGATTGCAGCAATGAAATTAAAAGACGCTTACTACTTGGAAGGAAAGTTATGACCAACGTAGATTGCATACTATAAAGCATAGACATTTGTTTGCCATCAAAGGTCCTTCTAGACAAGGCTATGGTTTTTCCAGTAGTCATGTATGGATGTGAGAGTTAGATGGTAAAGAAAGCTGAGCACCAAAGAATTGATGCTTTTGAACTGTGGTGTTGGAGAAGACTCTTGAGAGTCCCTTGGACTGCAAGGAGATCCAACCAGTCCATCCTAAAGGAGATCAGTCTTGGGTGTTCATTGGAAGAACTGATGTTGAAGCTGAAACTCCAATACTTTGGCCACCTCATGTGAAGAGTTGACTCATTGGAAAAGACCTTGATGCTGGGAAGGATTGGGGGCAGGAGGAGAAGGGGATGACAGAGGATGAGATGGCTGGATGGCATCAGCGACTCAATGGACTTTAGTTTCGGTAAACTCCGGGAGTTGGTGATGGACAGGGAGGCCTGGCATGCTGTGATTCATGGGGTCACAAAGAGTCGGACACAACTAAGTGACTGAACTGAACTGAATGGGGAAACAGACATAGAGAATAGATTTATGGACATGGGGAGAGGGGATGAGAGGTGGAGAAGTAAAGAAAGAGTGTCATGGAAACTTACATTACCATATGTAAAATGGATAGTTAACACTAATTTACTGAATGTCTCAGGAAACTCAAACAGGGGCTGTATATCAACCTAGAGGAGTGGGGTGGGGTGGGAGATGGGAGGGAGTTTCAAAATGGAGGGGATATATGTTTACCTATGGCTGATTCATGTTGAGGTTTAACAGAAAACAACAAATTCTCTAAAGCAATTATACTTCAGTAAAAAAAAAAATTAAAAGGAATAAGCCTTTACAACATTTCTACTAACAGTTTCATCATTCAGAATAAAATGCAATTGAAAATTGAGAAACATTGTAATTAGTATAATTTCTAGAAGATAGAAGAATGTCATAACTGGGGGAAATTTTGTAAATCTTTTCTTTGTCCTCATACTAGGATCTCTAGTGGATCATGCCCAAGTTTCTAGAGCCCAAAAGAAATAAAGAATCAAAACAAGTATATGATAAAATCTGGATCCCAGTAGCTTCATTATTAATTGATACAGTTGTAAAACATGAAGTGTACTTGAAATATGTAAATCTTCAAATCTGGCTATAGGAATGTAAGTCACTTTTATTGTAGATAAAGCAAGAAAGAAGAAAAGAAAGTCAAGAAAACAGAAAGGACAAAAGATGAAAAGGCGCAAGTTGCCCTTTGGTGGCTGGGATGGAGAGAATGGTGTGAATCTAGCAAAGAACACAGTACTTCTCCTCCAGAATTAATCACTTCACTAGGAGTAAGAACTGCCCACATCTCTTGGTCCTGCTTGTAAATATTGCACCATATCCTCGAATATGGGAAATGCTGTTGGGAACTAGTTCATGCTGTCTGTCTGGTCTGCACCTGCCCTGCCCTCAGGGGAGAGAGGGGAGGATCACAGAGAGAGAGGAACAGCTGGAGTAAGTAGAAACTTGGTAATGTGCACATGGATGGCCTTTTCCCCTCAATTCTGACTGTACAGTTTCTGTTAGTGACCAAAAAATGGATGTCTATTTGTTTTGGCTTCAGGCTGATATAATATTCTCTTAAAATGTTATCATTTTCCCCTGTAGATTTAGCAGTAGTTATATCACAAATATTCCCATTGCAGAGCAAAACCAGCAGCTTTATTTTTTAATAAAAAATCATCTCATGTCATCAATGTTTCTTTTTATTTAGTGTGCTTTTTAAAGCAAAATAATGTGAAGTTATGATGCTATTGTATATTTAATGTTTTATTTTACTAAAAGCAAAAACAAATATGAAGTTTTTAGTACAAATTAATAAGAAAATTAAAAAGTAAGTGTAATTAATGGAAGTTGGCAACAGATTGTTAGAAATTTGCTTTTGTAATATCGAAGATATTTTAGTAAAAGGTTTTGTCCAGCTTTACTAATCCTTCTGGGACTATTGAAAGCAAGGCACTAATAAAAATATAATAATAATGATAAACAGTCAGGGATGGTTAAGTAGTTAAGACTCAATGCTTCCAATGCAGGGAGCATAGCTTTGATCCTCGGTACAGAAACTAAGATTCCACATACCATACAGGCAAAAAAAAAAAAAAAAAAATTCAAACCATTTAATATACAACTCATTAAGAATAATTTGAACTTTTAGGCAATGAATTATTTAAATAATTTATCTTTTCTGATTTCTAAATTACAGTAAATAAATATCTTCATTGTTTTCCTTAGGTTGAACTTAATGAGGTTTCTTATTAAAATGATGAGGTTCCAAGATTTAAACTCCTAAATTTTATTGTTTTACATAAAATTAGAAAGCAGAGCAATTGTCATGTAACTCAAATCTCATAATGTACATTTCTTCTAGTTAGAATGAATAATTAATTGTTAAAAATCTGCTTGGGAACATTTGATTGCAAGATTTGCTACTAATAAACGATCTCAGTTATATCCAAACAAATATAAAACAATACAAATGTATTTCCTGGCAAGTGTAATACATGGAAGATGACATTTAGAACTTGGTGAGGAACTTAGTAGTTGAATAACTAAACATTCAATCAAATTCAAATGCTCTGTAAAGAATCGTTGACAGGTGATCATCAGGGCTCTGTGTAAAGATTTTATGTGAATATTACTACCAGAAAAGAAAACCAATTACATTTTTCAGCTGTTATAGAGTGGTATTGAAACATGTAAATTATCATATGTGAAATGAATCGCCAGCGCAGGTTTGATGCATAATACAGGGTGCTCAGGGCTGGTGCACCAGGATGACCCAGAGAAATGGAATCAGGAGGGAGGTGGAAGGGGAGTTCTGGAAGGGAAACACATGTATACCCATGGTGGATTCATGTCAGTGTATGGCAAAATCAACACAATAATGTAAATTTAGAAGGCTTTATTGAAAAAAAACATTAATTAAAAATAAAAACTATAACATTGTGATGCTGGGATCTCCAAATATAGCTTTTCTGATGTAGTGCAATGGTTTTCTACCTACTAGGCTTTCAATTTCTTCTCTTTTTTTAAGTTAGTTTGTTTTTTTTTCTCTTTACATTATCGTGTTGGTTTTGCCATACACTGACATGAGTCCACCATGGGTATACATGTGTTCCCCTTCCAAAACCCCCTTCCCACCTCCCTCCCAATTCCATCCCTCTGGGTCATCCTGGTTCACCAGCTCTGAGCACCCTGTATATTTAAGCCTGTACTGAATATTTCCAAGCCAAACATCAACAGTTCCCATTCTCAAATTATATGATTTTTGGATATCCTATCCTTTTTCTTTCTTTTAGACTTAATATAACATAGTTCATCATTTATCATTTAGTTCCAGCTCCTAAAATCAAACTTTTTCAAATGTGATCTAAAAAACTTTAGGTTAGAGTGGATTCTGCTTGCTCAGAATTAAATCTGAAATTGCATTAGAATGTTCAGATCCAACCAGACACTTTGCATCCCCATTCTCCTTGATTATTCAAGTATTTAGAATTTTTAAATCTGCAAGTTGTGCTATTACCTCGAGGTATATTTGACTGGGACTTTGATTCTGCTTTATAGTGTATGGAATAAAATTTTAATTTGCAAATCATCCTTCTTGAAATGTGAAATTTATAGAATCTTCTTTCTGAGATCTACGAATGTCTCATCTACCCAATCTTTAGCCTTCCCATCTCTTTCTTCTTTCTCATTATGTAGAAAATAAAGCTTCTTACACTATGAAGAGTTCACAAATCTCAACTTTCTGTATTTTCATCCTAGTGGTTTATGTAGCATTAGTGTGCATGCTTTCATAATTAATTTTTCTTCATGAAGTCAAATTAATTTTTTCATTGTGATCATTTGAAACTGGGTGGTCAGACTGTTTGGACGTTCATATAAATGTCCGGCAAAATGTATTGAAGGTTATACATTCAACACTCCTGTGTACTTCCAATATGTGCTAAGTTGCTTCAACTGTGTCTCACTCTGCATTCCTATGGAATGTAGCCCTCCAGTCTCTTCTGTTCATGGAATTCTCCAGGAGTGGTTGCCATTTCCTTCTGCAGGGGAACTTGCAATAAAGAGTTTCATAAAGCTATTTCTGAAAAAGCCAAGATTTTCATTTAGGAAACAGACTTTAGGACAGAGTCCACGTTCAAATCAGTACATGAATGAGTCCCAAAGTTTCCCAATGTTCAACATGTGACCCAGATGAATTTGGTAGATATTAATAGGTGCCAATCATATTCAGTCATTCATTTAAGCTGGCTTAAAGCTCAACTTTGAACAAACTAAGATCATGGCTTCTGGTCCCATCATTTCATGACAAATATATGGGAAACAATGGAAACAGTGAGAGACTTTATTTTCTTGGGCTTCAAAATCACTGAAGATGGTGACTTCAGCCATGAAATTAGAAGACACTTGCTTCTTGGAAGAAAAGCTATGACCAACCTAGACAGCAAATTAAAAAGCAGAGACATTACTTGGCTGACAAAGGTCCATCTAGTCAAAGCTATGGTTTTTCCATTAGTCATGTATGGATGTGAGAGTTGGATTATAAAGAAAGCTGAGTGCCAAAGAATTGATGCTTTTGAACTGTGGTGTTGGAGAAGACTCCTGAGAGTCCCGTGGACTACAGGGAGATCAAACTAGTCAATCCTAAAGGAAACAAGTCCTGAATATTCATTTGAAGGACTGATGCTGAAGATGAAACTTCAGTACTGTGACCAGCTGACGTGAAGAACTGACTCATTGTAAAAGACCCTGATGCAGGGAATGATTGAGGGCAGGAGAAGAGGATGCCAGAGGATGAGATGGTTGGATATGGTTGGATGGCATTACCAACTCAATAGACGTGAGTTTGAGCAAGCTCTGGAAGCTAGTGATGGGCAGGAAGGCCTGGTGTGCTGCAGTCCATGGGGTTGCAAAGAGTTGGACATGACTGAACCACTGAACTGAACTGACAATGTTAGTATAGGGACAGCACATAGGACAATGGCAAAATAGACGAGCATGATTTACTAAATGATGCTGAGAAAATTAACTACCACAGTAAGAAAAACTCACAAAACTTGACTTTACTGTACACAAAAATCAATTCTACTTGAATTAAGTTAAGAAAGGCAAAATTTTAAAGCTTAGGAAGTATGTAAAGTATTCTCTCCTTCACTTCAGGGGAAGATAGGAAAACATTTAAAGCTATAGAAGTATATAGAGGAAGACCTCATTTTATTGTGCTTCTCTTTATCATTCTCTATGGAGACTGCATTTTTCTCAAACTGAAATTTCCCAACCACTCTGCATTGAGCAAGTATATTGGTGCCATTTTTCGACAGCATTATCTTTTAACTAAGTTGTATACATCACTTTTTTTAGACATAATGTTATTGCACGCTAGCTAGACTACAGTACAGTGTAAACATACACTTTAACAAGCACTGGGAAACCAAAAAATTTGGGACTTGCTTTATTGATATATTTGCTGTATTTCAGTGGTCTGGAACTGAATCCCCAATGTCTCTGAGATGGGCCTGAATATAAGGCCTTCCCAGAATGAGGGAAAACCCAAATCTTTATGATAAATTTCAAAAAATTAATACATTTGATTATAGCACAATTGAGAAAGACTGTTTCCCAAAAGATACAGAAAGTCATAAAATAAGCCATAATTTGTAGAACATATTTACAACATATAAAAATGACAAATAGCTATTTCCTGGATGTTATAAAGATCAGATATAAACATAGTACAACAACCCAGCAGAAAAACTGAACAAAAGAGATATGAAATGATACAAATTAAGGTCACAATTAAGTCTATCAAACACATACTAGGTAGGCAGAATTTTTTAAAGTTTAGCAATAACAATAACAAGTATCAACAAAATAAAAGAATCTGTTTATTGTATAAAGTTGCATACAAGTATATTCTAGGCCCAGAAATCCTACTCCTTGTTCTTGTATATAATCTCTAAGAAGCATATATAACAGTGTTTCTAAATTCGTTGTTCCTGACTCAAAACTGAGACCCACATTTCTGTCAACAATAGAGAAAAATACTCTGTTAACACAATGAAAGTGAAAAGTGAAGGTGAAAGTTGCTCAGTCGTGTCTGACTCTTTGTGACCCCATGGAATTCCCCAGGTCAAAATACTGGAGTGGGTAGACTTTCCCTTCTGCAGAAGATCTTCCCAACCCAGGGATCAAACTCAGGTCTTCCACATTGCTGGCGGATTCTTTACCAGTTGAGCTATCAGAGAAGCTCTGTTGAAACAATGTTACAGGGCAGTTGGACTGAGTGAACTAGAGACAATCACAGGGGCATGGGTAAATTTTACAAATGGTTTTGATTAACAACAAGCAATCAATGAATCCAATACACATTTATTTTTTTTTATAAACTAAGAGAAGCAAGCATTATGTTATTTAGGTCAGAATCAAAACACAAGTGGAAAAATCTACAGGGAAGTAGGGAGAAATTCAAGATAGCAACACTCTGTGGATGGATCTGAGGCATGAGGAAACTCCATTGCTACTGATATTCTGTTCTTTAAGTCATTAGTAGGTTCGATTTTACTATTTTTTTAGACATTAAATTTATATCGCGTATGCATAAGCAGCTACATTCTTCATCAATTATTACAAGTTATATAATAACTCACTACTCTGACATTTGATTTCTCAATAGCTTATCTATTTGTGCTGTATTTCAAAAAGCTATGTGCACATACATGATGTATTTCACATGCAAGACACTCTCTTGAACAGAACTCACAACTGCCCCAAATGAAAACCGTAAAACAAAGTGTTCACTTTCTGTAGTGCACCAAACACATAGTAGCCCATAGGAAACTGCACTATTATTCTCTTTAGAAATGATCAAATTTGATATTAAAACTGTAAAGATGTATCTAACCCAAAAGTATAATTAATATATGTAATAATATTATATAATACAAAAATCTATATATGTACTATAATATATAATATATAAATACATAGTGTGAGTTTAATGAATATGTACTAAATATAATAAATGCTTGGACTATATTTGGTGTTCTTGAGTAACTATTCAGTCAGTAAACAAGATAAATAAGGATACTAATTTAAATTAATTGTCTGGGAATAATTTTACTCAAAGTAGGTTAATGTCATTCAATACAGTAAGCTTTATTTTAATCCACTGTAATCAATTTTAACAGACTTCTAATAGAAATTATTTCTATATTTCATTACAAAGGCATGTCTTTATATATCATGTATATGCTTTTGAAGGTACTAAACACTTGATAATGTTAAAATATAAAATATAGAAATTTTTTTACAGAATGTAAAGAAAAAAACAGTGCAATTTTGAATCTAAGGTAGCAAGAAGCTAAATGAAGTAATGCCATGGTGTAAATTATCTGTTGACTGGCAATGAAGGTACATATTGTCTGAAATATCAACTTGGTATCTCTAACTTGACACCTACCTCTACTTGTACGTTTATTATTAGCAGAAATAAAATTAAAATTAGGACAGTTTCTGAAATTCATTTTCTTGCTTATTTCTCTGATTATTTCATTGCTTTGCTTCAAGTATCTTGCAAAGCTGAGGGATTACTTTGTTTTTCGTTTCCAGACTTTGAAACATTAATTGGTTCCCTTTAAGGTACTAAAATATCATGAATCAGTTTAGACTGGAATTTTTCAGCACATTTCCTTTATTTTATACTTCTATTTTATCCTATAGAATAATCCAATTTAATTTGATTTGCACTGGTTTCACAAGCGCCATGACCACTGTGGTTTTTATTTTATTTCAAATTTTCCCTTATAATGTGAAATCATTCCTTCTTAGATGGGGAAAGCAGTGCACTTTCCTTGGTCAAGCTGTAAAGTTAGCTGGTACCTGCTTCAAAGAGAAGTGGTTTCTCTTGATGGCCGTGATCCCACTTCCATAGTCCAGTTGACTAACAATGATGAAGACAATTGGATACAAGAAAGAACATGTTGAAAAAAAAAAAAAAAAGAAAGAACATGTTGAATACCTTAAATTGACACACAACTTTTGTGTGTCAATCGCATCTTAATAAAACTAGGGGAAATCAACTAGAATATTTTTTATTATTTTAAAGCACTGAGAGAAATTACCAGTTCTGTTATAGAAACTTCACATGATAAAAGCCATACATATATTTTCAGCCAAAGGAAGATATATGAATATTGTAGAATACATTCATTTCCTTTTTGTTAAATCATATCTAAACTAACTTCTGGAAATAATGTCATTTTCCCTCAGAGCATGAAGTACCCCCTGAAAGAGGCTATAAAGAACATTTACCAATTCCCTCTCTTCCCGAGAAAAGGGAAAACTAAATCATGCAAATCTCCAAATACAATATCCTCGGCCCTAAATTTGGATTGTCTAAGCATCTCCTATAACCCTGCCCCTCACACTTCTCCCATGGTTTCAATCAGCACTCCAGTTTATTCAACTGCCTGGGTCAAAACCCTAAATCAATTCTTAATTCCTCTTCCTTGTCATGAAAATTTTATCTACCAGCAAGTGCTATGCATCTACCACTAATATGGACCTCTAACCCATCCATTTTTCTCCCGAGTCTGTTGAACCATTCTCTCTGCTTGATGCACTCATTCCCTCAAGGCTGCTCCTCCTGTCCTATTTTCTCCAGTGTGTTCCCCACAAAAGAGTCATCTTCAGATTGCTCTTTTACTATCTTAAAGACAATGTATATAAGAAATTTAAGGGGGGAAACTAAGATGGCGGAGGAAGAGGA
>ML662442.1:10800390-10837311 GCA_007570785.1 Antilocapra americana
CATATATATGGAATTTAGAAAGACAGTAACGAGAACCCAACATGGGAGACAACAAAAGGAACGCAGATGTATAGAATAGACTCGTGGACTTTGGGGATGAGGGTAAGGGTGGGATGATATGGGAGAAGGGCATTGAAGCATGTTAATTGTCATGTGTCTAATCAATCGCCAGCCCAGGATTGATGCTCGGGACTGGTGCAGCGAGATTTCCCGGGGGGGAGGGAGGAGGGAGGGTTGATCCGGAGGGGAAGCATATGTAAACCCATGGTGATATCATGACAATGTATGGCAAAAACAATAATAATAAAAAAAAAGAAATTTAAATTGTCCTAATAATATGTACTTAGTGATTTTCTTTCCTACCCAATATTTCCATTCTCATTCCCCAGAATCCTTTCCTGAAGCTGTCTTCTTATGCATACATTTATTTATATGTGCAACATACGTATATAATATGTTTATGAATATATATGTATTTAAGACTGTATACATATATTTTCTTTTTCCCTGACTGAAGGTGTACTGTAAAAATTACTCTGTTTGGTTTGCACCAGATCTTAATTTATGAAAGTGACAGAATGACATCATGGAGAGGACAACACAATGGAGGAAAAATGTACTCATAGTTCCCCTAGAACCAAGAGGCACAGCTAGTGATCACACAGGGTCCCAGGAGGAACAGCAGATTTGGAGACAGGAGAGAAGGGAATACTCAGATCACTGTCTTTATTGGAATTTTCACAAAAAAGGGCAGGTAAAGCAGGGTAAATAGTTTACCCTTGACTGGCTTGAATAATTTCAGTGGCCTTTGGGTTATAGGGTGGTCTCTAGCTGCCTGGTACCTGCCTTGGAATGATTAAGGCAGAGGAATATTTTTCCCTGGAGTGCACATGAATCAGATATGGGAGGTAGGTTTGTGAATTGATTAGTTTGCTTGTCAAAGGCCTACTCCTGGCTAAGTCTTGTTGTCTCTCTGAGCTGGGCAGTTCTAGGAGGAGCTGTATCTCCCCAGAAACATTTTTAAATGTCAAGTATCATATTGTACAGAAAATAAAGATTGTCATTAATAAACTGTTCTTTGATGTTTTTATTTAATAGTAGTTACTGGACATCTTTACCTATCAATGTATACAGATCTATCTTTTTTTTATTCTTTTCTTTTTTTAAAATCAATCTATTGATTTCAATTGGAGGATAATTACTTCACAATATTGTAATGGTTTTTGTCCTATGTTAACATGGAGTGGCTACAGGTATATTTGTGTCCACCTCATCTTGAACCCCTCTTCTGCCTCCCTCCTTACCGTATCTCTCTAGGTTGTCTCAGAGCACTGGCTTTGGGTGCCTTGCTTCATTAATCAAACTTGCACTGGTCATTTGTTTTACATATGATAATGTGCATGCTTCAGTGTTATTTTTATCAAATCATCCCACCCTCATCTTCTCCCACTGAGTCCAAAGTCTGTTCTTTACATCTGTTTCTCCTTTGCTGCCCTGCATGTAGGATCATCAGTGCCATATTCCTGAATTCCACATAAACGTTAATATACAGTATTAGTCTCTCTCTTTCTGACTTCACTCTGTATAATAGGCTTTAGGTTCATCCATCTCGCTAGAACTGACTCAAATGCATTCCTTTTTATAGGTGAGTAATATTTCATTGTGCATAAGTACCATAAATTTCTTATTTGCCCATGGGCATCTAGGTTACTTCCATGTCCTGGCTATTGCGAATAGTGTCACTCTGACCATTGGGGCGCACATGTCTCTTTCCATTCTGGTTTCCTTGGGGTGAATTACAAGCAGTGGGATGGCTAGGCCATATGGAAGATCCATTTCCAGTCTTTTAAGGAATCTCCACACTGTTTTCCATAGTGGCGGTCCCAGTTTGCATTCCCATCAACAGTGTAAGAGGGTTCCCTTTTCTCCACATTCTATCCAACATTTATTGTTCATCGACTTTTTGATGATGATCATTCTGACCCGTGTGAGATGATACCTCATTGTGGTTTTGATTTGCATTTCTCTAATATGAGTGATGCTGAACATCTTTTCATTTATTCATTTGCCATCTGTATGTATACTTTGGAAAGACACAGATGTATAGAACAGTCTTTGGGTCTTTGGCCCACTTTTTGATTGGGTTGTTTGTTTTACTGGTATTAACCTGCATGAGATACTTGTATATTTTGGAGATTAATTCTTTGTCAGTTGTTTCACTTACCATTATTTCCTCCTATTCTGAGGGCTGTCTTTTTACCTTACTTCATTGTGCAAAAGGTTTAAAGTTTAATTATATACCATTTGCTTATTCTTATTTTTATTTCCATTATTCTGGGAGGTGGGTCATAGAGGATATTTCTATGATTTATGTCAGAGAGTGTTATGTCTGCCTAAGATTTACTCTAATAGTTTTATACTTTCTGCTCTTATATGAAGGTATTTAATCCATTTTGAGTTTATTTCTGTGTGTGGTGTTCGAAAGTATTCTAGTTTCATTGTTTTACATGTAGTTGACCAGTTTTATCAGCATCACTTGTTGAAGAAACTATCTTTTTTCAATTGTATATTTTTTGCCTGCTTTGTCAAAGATAAGGTATACATAGGTGCATGGATTTATCTCTAGAACCTTTCTATTTTGTTCTATTGATCTATATTTCTGGCTTTGTGCCAGTGCCATATTGTCTTGATGACTATTGCTTTGCAATATAATCTGAAGTAAGAAAGGTTGATTCCTTCAGTTTCATTCTTCTTTCTCGAGATGGCTTTGGCTATTCATGGTGTTTTGTGTTTCATACAAATTGTGAAAGTATTTGTTCTAGTTCTGTAGAAAATATCATTGGCAGTTTTATAGGAATTGCATTGAATCTACAGATTGCTTTGGGTAGTATTGTCATTTTCACCATGTTGATTCTTCCAATTCAAGAACATGGAATATTTCTCCATCTACTTGTGTTATCTTTTTTATTTTTCATCAGTTTTTTTTAATATTTTTCGGTATACAGGCCTTCACTTTCTTTAGGTAAATTTACTCCTAAGTATTTTATTTTTTTTCGTTGCAATGGTGAATGGGATTGTTTCCTTAATTTCTTTTTCTCTTTTTTTTTCATTTTTGGCCTATGTGAAATTTCTATATTCATTGATTAGTTCCACGAATGCTCAGGTGACATCAACTTGGTTTTCTATGTAGAGGATCATATCATCTGCAAAAAGTGAGAGTTTTACTTCTTCTTTTTCAATCTGGATTCCTTTTATTTATTTTTTGACTATAACTTCAAAAACTATGTTGAATAGTAGTGGTTAGAGTGAGCACCTTTGTCTTGTTCCTGATTTTAGAGGAAATGCTTTCAATTTTTCACCACTGAGGATAATGTTTGCTGTGAGTTTGTTATATATGGCTTTTATTCTGTTGAGATATGCTCCTTCTATGCCTGATTTCTGGAGAGTTTTTAATCAGAAATGGGTGTTGAATTCCATTAAGTCTTCTCCGCATCTATTGAAATAGTTATATGGTTTTAAATCATATTGATTGATGTATCACTGATTTATGAATATTGAAGGATCCTTGTAGTCCAGGAATAAAGCCCACTTGATCATGATGTATGACCTTTTTAATATGTTGATGAATTCTGTTTGCTAGAATTTTGCTGAGGATTTTTGCATCTATTTTCATCAGCGATATTGGCCTATAGTTCTCTCTCTATCTCTCTCTTTTTTTTTTTTTTTGAATATTTGTCTGGTTTTGGTATCAGGGTGATGGTAGCCTCATAGAATAAGTTTGGGAGTTTTTCCTCCTCTGCAATTTTCTGGAAGAGTTTGAGTAGGATTTGGGTTAGTTCATCTCTAAATTTTTGTTAAAATTCACCCATAAAACCATCTGGTTCTGGGCTTTTGTTTGTTGGAAGACTTTTAACTATGGTTTTGATTTCTGTGTTTAAGATTGGTCTGTTCAAACTTTTAATTTTTCCTGGCAGAATTTTGGAAGGTTATACTTTTCTAAGAATTTGTCCATTTCTTCCAACTTGTCCATTTTATTGGTATATAGTTGCTCATAATAGTCTCTTATGATCATTTATATTTCTGTTATAATTTCTCCATTCTCATTTCTAATTTTATTGATGATAATCTCCTTTTCCTGTGATATGACTAACAGCTTGTCTATTTTGTTTATCTTCTCAAAGAACCAATTTTTAGTTTTAATGATCTTCACTATAGCCTTCATTTCTTTTACAGTTATTTCTGCTCTAATTTTTATTATTTCTTTCCTTCTACTAACTTTGGAAATTTTGTTCTTTTTTTTTTTTTCTAGCTGCTTTAGGTGTAAGGCTAGGTTGAATATGTGATCTTTCTCTTGTTTCTTGAGGCAGGATTATATTGCTATGAATTTCCCTCTTAGCACTGCTTTTACTGAATTCCATAGATTTTGGGTTGCTGCATTTTTCTTGTCATTTGTATTTATGAATATTTTATGTCCTTTTTGATACCTTAAGTGATCTTCATTATCATTTGTTTCTATGCATATTTTGATTTCCTTTTTGATTTATTCAATGATATATTTTTTATATATAGTTCTTTTTTTTCCCCCCTTGTAGTTAATATCTAGTCTTATAGCATGATGATCAGAAAAGATGTTTGAAATGACTTCAATTTTTTAAAAATTTACCAAGGCTTGATTTGTGGCCCAGGGTGTGATTTATACTGGAGAATATTCTATGTGCCCTTGAGATAAAGGTGAAATCCATTGTTCTGGGAAGAAATTCCCTGTAGATATCAATTAGGTCTAACTAGTTCATGTATCATTTAAAGCTTGTGTTTGGGCAAGGGTGGGATGAGATGGGAGAAGGGCATTGAAGCATGTTAATTGTCATGTGTCTAATCAATCGCCAGCCCAGGATCGATGCTCGGGACTGGTGCAGCGAGATTTCCCGGGGGGGAGGGAGGAGGGAGGGGGGATCCGGAGGGGAAGCATATGTAAACCCATGGTGATATCATAACAATGTATGGCTAAAACAATAATTAAAAAAAATAAAAAAATAAAAAAATAAATAAAATAAAATAAAAATAAAAAAAATAAAAAATAAAAATTAAAAAAAATAAAGCTTGTGTTTCCCTGCTAATTTTCTGTCTGGATGATCTGTCCACTGGCGTGAGTTGGGTATTAAAGTCTCTCGCTATTCTTTCATTACTGCTGATTTCCCCTTTAGCAGGCATTTGCCATATGTATTGAGCTGCTCACATGTTGGGTGCAGATGTGTTTATAATTGCAATATCTTATTTTTGGATTGATCCCTTGATCATTATGTAGTATTCTTCTTTGTCTTTTATCACCATCTTTATTTCAAAGTCTGTTTTATCTGATATGAGTATTGCTACTCCCACTTTCTTTTGTTCTCCACTTGCATGAGATAGCTTTTTCTGACCCCTAACTTTCAGTCTGTATATGTCCCTAGATTTGAGGTAGGTCTCTTTTAGAGACTTGTTTTTGCATCCATTTGGCCAGTCTTTGTCTTTCAGTTGGAGCATTTAACCCCTAGTTTGAGGTAGTTATTGATAAGTATGCTCCTGTTGCCATCTACTTCACTGTTTTGGGTTTATTTTTATATGCTTTTTCTGTGTTTTCTATCTAGTGAAGATACTTTAGTGTTTGTTCAAGAGATGGTTTGGTGATGTTAAATGTTCTCAGCTTTTGCTTGTCTGTAGAGCTTTTGATTTCTCCTTCAAATCTGAATGAGATTTTTGCTGGGTAGAATAATCTTGGTTGTAGCTTTTAATTTTCTTTTAATCACTTTAATTATATCCTTCCATTTGCTTCTACCAGCCAAGTTTCTGTTGAAAGATCAGCCGTTATCCTTATGGCATTCCCTTGCAGTTTGTTGCTTTTCTCTTGCTTCTTTTAATATTTGTTTTTTGTTAGTTTGATTAATATGCATCTTGCCATTTTTCTCTTTGGATTTATTCTGTATGGGACACTCTGGGCTTCTTGGACTTGGGTGGCTATTTTCTTTCACATTTTAAGGAGGTTTCATCTATTATCTTCTCAAATATTTTCTCAGGCCATTTCCTTTTGTCTTCTTCTTCTAGCACACTTATGATTCAAATATTGGGGTGCTTAATATTGTCCAAGAGGTCTCTGAGGCTTTCCTCATTCCTTTTATTTTATTTTATCCACTCTGCTTCATTTATTTTCACCATGCTGTCTTCCAGCTCACTTATTCCATCTTTTGTTTCAGTTACTATATTGTTGGATCCCTCCAGAGTGTTTTTAAATCTCGGTTATTGCATTGTTCATTATTGACAGACTATTCTTTATTTCTTCTAGGTCCTTATTAAACATTTCTTGCATCTTCTCAATACATGTCTCTAGTCTTTTTATCTGTATCTCCATTTTGTTTTCAAGAATATGGATTGTCTTTACTAACATAATGATGAGTTATTTTCAGGTAGACTCCCTATTTCTTCTTTTGCTTGGTTTGATGGGTCTTTATGATGGTCCTTCATCTGCTAGATATTTCTTTGCCTTTTCACTTGGTTTAGTTTGCTGTATTTGAGGTCTCCTTTCTGGAGACTGGAGGGTCATAGTTCTTCTTAACTGTGGAATCTGCTCCCTGTGGGTGGGGCTGGACCAGTGGCTTGTGAAAGTTTCCTGGTTGGGCGAATTTGTGTCTCTGCTCTGGTGGATGGGACTGTATCTTCTCTCTTTGGAGTGCAGTGAGGTGTCCAGTAGTGAGTTTTGAGTATCTGTGGGTTTGGTATGGCTTTGCACAGCCTGTCTTTTAATATTTATGGCTGCATTTCTGTTTTGCTGGAATGTTTGTTTGTTTGTTTTCCCTTTTACTTTAGGGTGTCTTTCACTGGAACTGCTGGTTTTTAGGTAGAAATTGGTTCCAGTGTAGGTATGGAGGCTGATTTTAGGAGGGCTCTCATCTATTAATGTCCCTTTGGGTAAGAAGTTCTATGATGGCCCAGATTTCTGGAGTTGAGCCTCCTGCCTCTAGGTTTCAGTCCTGACCTCTTACCAAAGCATCAGGACTTCTTCGTCCACACAGCACAGAAGACAAAACCCCTAGGTCAATGGTGAAGCAACTCTGTACACTCAGGAATACCCAAAGTGATTCACAAAGCTATATATAGAACAAAAGAGAAAGGAAAGAGACAGAGGTGACCAGGATGAGAGAAAGGAGAGTCAAAAGGGAAGACAGCAATCAAGCCAGTAATCAAATCCCTAAGTGAAAATGGATACTAAAAATTAAACTCTTAAAGATATACAATTAATAACTAAAGATTAAAATGCAAAAATAAAAGCCTAGAATAAAAATTAGGCTCTCAAAAAAGTATATAAAAATTGCTGTATTTAAATGAGTTTCTGTACTTTAAGAATGTTACATCTCTTTTTCCTGATTATATTGTGGGATAGACATTATGCCTCACTGGGGAGTGCTTCCTCTGCCTGGTACTATAAGACAAGGCATATAAATCTGTCCCTCGGGCAATATTAATTACATATATTAAAGGAAAAAAATAGGGTAACTTGAATTTATAAAATGTAAAATAAAAATTGAGAGCTAATATTTAAGGCTAAATAAAAATGGTAATGGGGGGAAGTGCTAATAAAAAAGTCAAACTCAAAAATTTTAAAAATATGGAATTTATTTAAAAAATAAGTGTTTTTTTAGAAATGTAGAAGTAGGCTATAAAAAATAAAAGATAAAGGAGTAATACAGAACTGTATTAGGACAGTATGAGGGAATAAATAAAATGAGGGGAGGAACAGGGGAAAAAAGAGAGAAATAAGAATAAAAATTAAAAGACATTTTAAAAATATTTCTTAATTTAAAGATAATGTTAATAAAGAAAAATATATCTAGGGATTTGTTTGGAGCTGTTTTGGGCTGTGTGGAGTCAGCTCAGTGTCAGTTATTCTTCCATGCCAGCTTGTTATCAAAGTCAACAGGTTACCCTCCAATGCAGTCTCAGCTTAACTGCAGAATTTTAATCTGTTGCATTTGCCACTTCTGGGGCAGTTCCCCCTTCTTTTCTTTGCTTAGGTTTACCTCCTCTGCTTGCAAGTCTCTTCAGTGAGTGATCTCTGCCCTGATGAGGGGGTGAAAGTGGACACTTATTCAGGCTCACTTGCTCAGTTGTGCTGTGGAGAGGGAAGGACACCGCAAGCAAATGCCACTGATGTGAGTGGGAAGCACTCACAGCAAATGGACCACAAGGAGATTTCCACAGTCCAAGAAGGCACGCACCTCCCAAGCTGTTCAGGCTCCCAGGTGCGCCAGGAGGGCACAGTCTCAGGTGGGCAGTGTGTCTCATCAGGGGAGCTGCTCTCAGGCTGTGACACTCTCAGCAGATATGAACTATTCAGGATCCCAGGAAAACATGATTAGAGACTGGTGGCCTACTCACAGTTTGGTGGGAGATGCAGTCTCTGTGGTCAAGATGGCAGAGACCTCTAGCCTTTCTGCCTCTGGCTATTGCTCACCTGTTTCTCTCTCTCCAGGAAGGGCCACAAATGGCAGCTGGCTTGCTCTACTTTGGTATTTGCTAAGACACAATCTTTTGTTCTGTGGGCATGCCAGGAATCACAGTGCAATATTAGAGCTTTCCTGAAGGAATGGTCCATTGCTTTTGTTCTCTGGTGTTCGTACAGTTTGGGTTTTTCCCATTCTGTCTATGCTATGTCATGTTAGTCCCTTGAGAGTATCCTCACAGCATTCAATCCTGGATCTTTCCCTAAGGACCAATGATGCTCGTGCCTACACACCCAGCCCCCGCACACTGCAGGTGGATGTGTGCATGTGAGCTTCTTCTCGGCTGGTAATTGCCATTTTGCATGAATTTTTTGTGATTTTTTTTAAATCGTTTTTGTCATTGTTGTTGTTATACCACCCTCTGAGATTCCAAAGTTCCCCACTGACCCTTCCTGTGGGACAGTTTCCTATTCTCTGGAAATTTCTTCTCCTTCAAGTCTCCCTCCCCAGGATGGTTCTCTGTCCTGAAATCTTTAGTCTCCCTTTTCATCTTTATCATTTGTCCTACCTCATTTCAAAAAGATTAGTTTGCCTTCCTGGATATCTTGAGTCCTCTGCCAGCATTCAGAAGTTGTTTTGTAGAAGTTGTTCCACATGCAGATGATCTTTTGATGTATATGTGGGAGAGAAAGTGATCTCCTTTTGCTATTCCCCTCAACTTCTTCTTCCATCTTTTTTAACAGCCACATAACTGTTCACTTAATTGATATTCCACAATTTAATGTTATTCCCATGAGGGCAATATGTTGATGGTTTCTAGCATTGTGCTAGGAAAAAACAATGCTGCAACTAAAATATTACCCATTATGTATGTGCATATAAGTACAAATGTATCTGTAAGATAAACTCCTAAAAGCAGAAAATGTGTGTTTATGTGCTCAGTTGTTTCAGCTGTGTCCAACTCTTTTCAGTCCTAAGGACTGTAGCCTGCCAATCTCCTCTGTTCTCCTCTGTTCACTCTTCTCCATGGCGGATTCATGTCAATGTATGGCAAAACCAACATGATAATGTAAAGAAAAATAAATAAATAAATAAAATTAAAAAGAAAAAAAAAAAGAATACTGGAGTTTGTTGTCATGCCCTCCTCCAGGGGATCTTCCTGACCCAAGGATCAAATGTATCTTCTTAGTCTCCCACGTTGCAGGCAGATTCTTTACCCACTGAGTCACCTGGGAAGCCCAAAAGCAGAAGACATATACTCTTAAATACAAAATAAATATTGGCAGTTAAGTAGATTACAAATAGAGGGCACCATTTCAATTCCCTCACTGGCAACAGCCTACGACATCAAGATTCTCTAATGCCTCACCATCAAGTTTTCAAATTAATCAGTTTCTCAAATCTTGCCACAGTTTTGCAGAAACTGAAAATATTCAATATTGACCATTTTTTATGTTTATAAGTTATTCATATTTTCTTTTTGGTTTCTCTATGTTCTGACCTTTTTATTTTCTATTGGCTTTTTGATCAATATATATTGATCTCTTCTGTCATATATATTGGAAACATAAATTAAATTTTTATTTAATCAAATTTATCTTTAACTTTTGGTATCTGGTTTTATGAAGACTTCTCTTAATCAAAGTTTTTTGTTTTTGTTTTGTTTTTAAATTTTATGTAGACTTTCTGTGCCATGATGGTTTTATTGTGTTTCTTACATTAAGGTCTTTAATTCCACTGGAATTTATTTTCCTATAAGGATGCTTATAGTGAGGATACTTGGAGAATTATAGTTGTTGGAGAGGCAGCTGGCAAGTATAACAGAAAAGAAGATGTCCATGGTGGAACACATGTATAAGAAGACAGGTGTAACATTTAAGAAAGGCAGAAGTTATTAATAGCGTGAAGGGAAAGAGGTAACAGTTCAAGAAGAAGGGGCACAGAGCCCCAGGGTCCTCTTCCTGTCAGGGTCAGATTTTGATGTATAAGGAAGACATCTGTAACTACTTTTTTTAATGACATTGGCTCCTTTGACTAGTGGTTTCATTAGAATATTTCATATCTCATTGAGTTTTGTGTTGTAGTGCTAATATCATGCAACATTTCCCTTCAAAAAATAAAAGGTTGGATAAGCAATTTCATGGGAGCATGTAAAAAAATCTAAATAATTATTTGGAAAATTGAATACTTAAAGTACGTGAAGTGTGACTGTTTTCTTTTTCTCATCTTCTTAAACAGAACACACAATCTATCTATTAGCAAATATTTTCTTACAAACATCAAGTATTGCAGAGACAGCCTTTAGTGGCGACTATTTGCCATCGTATTATCTTTTAGTACTTTTCACTTCTTTTGCTGCTGTCAGTCTGTTGTCCTGTATCTGATTTGGTGCAGTGTTATTGAACACCCCAGAGCCTAGTTCAGAACTGGGGATTAGCCCATGTTCCCTAGGATGATGTAGGTGACTTTGCTGACAGATGAGACTGCACAGAGGCCTGGCTGACTGATGCCCTGATTACCACTGTGTTCTGGATGAGTGGGGTTGCTGTAAATCTGCCTCTGTGTAAGTGAAATATCACTGTGACATCTCATCAGATTTTTGTCCTCAGCTCATTGTGGAGTTTCTTTAGCCAGAATTGCGATATAAGATCTTAAATCAGGATTAGTTCAGTAAATGTCTTTAAAAAGTACTATATAATAATAGACTCCCACTGGACTCACTGGACTCAACAAAATTTCACTATGAGGAATATAAATTCTGTTACGTTTTGCTGACTGGTAAAACATTACTTAGGGGGGTGTGTGTGTGTGTGTGAGTGTGTGTGTGTGTGTGTTAAGCTAAACACTCTCTCTTTATTGTCTTGTTTTTCAACTGGGATGTTTTAGTAACCTCTCATCCAAACTTAAAACACTATTGCTTGAGTGTTACTTATGTATTAACACCAAGTTAGAACTCAATCATAGTTCAATTAAAACACCCATTTACTAATGAATTGAGCATTTAATATGTGGGTGTTATGAACTTGTAATTTTGAGAGATGAAATTAGAAGCTGAGTAAGAAAAGTGTAAGTTGATTACCTTAGTGTTTCATTTACCCTTTGTAACTCTTCCCTCTTGATTCTCTTTTTGATATATGAACACTTGAAAATTAGACATTATTTGGTTTGACATTCTTGGAGGGTCAAAAGGACCCATTCTTTGCTGGGTCCTCAGAATGCTAAGCTGAAAGTGACAAGTGCGTATCACCAAGTCTTCAAATCTGGTGATAACCTAGCCACTTCTAAATGAAAAGACAGCATATGGTGTAGAGCAAACAGCCACAGGATAAAACCAGAATTCTGTTTCAAAGTGACCCTCATTGACTGGCACAAGGTCATACAGTTTATCACTTCAATTAAGTCGTTCAGTTGTGTTTAATTGTTTGTAAACACAAACAGTGTTTGGACTACAGTACATCAGGCTTCTCTGTCCATCACCAGCTCCCGAAGCTTATACAAACTCATGTCCATTGAGTCGATGATGCCATCCAACCATGTCATCCTCTGTCTTCCCCTTCTTGTCCTGCCTTCAGTCTTTCCTAGCATCAGGGCCTTTTCCAATGAGTCAGTTCTTCACATCAGGTGGCCAAAGTATTGAAGTTTCAGCTTCAGCATCAGTTCTTCCAATGAATTCTCAGGACTGATCTCTTTTAGGATGGACTGGTTGGATCTCCTTGCAGTCTAAGAGACTCTCAAGAGTCTTCTCCAACACCACAGTTCAAAAGCTTCAATTCTTTGGCATTCAGCTTCCTTTATAGTCCAATTCTCACATCCATACATGTCTACTGGAAAAGCCACAGCTTTGACTAGTCGGACCTTTGTTTACAAAGTAATGTCTCTCCTTATATAGGTCATACCAACACTTAAATCTCCACTCCTGATCTTAAAAATAGGTATAACTTCTGCATGCATGCCAAGTTGCTTCAGTGGTGTCCAACTCTTTGTGACCCTGTGGACTGAAACCTGTCAGCCTCTTCTGTCCATGGGATTCTCCAGGAAAGAATAATGCAGTGGGTTGTCATGGCCTCATCCAGGAGATCTTCCTGACCCAGGTATTGAACCCATGTCTCTTTTTTGTCTTCTGCTTTGGTAGGCAGGTACTTTACCACCAGGGCCATTTGGGAAGCCCCATAAAACTTCTACTCTGCTATTTTTGCACATTTTATTTCTGAGAATCAACTGAGATAATAGAAGTAAAAGCTATTACTGTAGCATTTTCCTACTATTAAAAAAATGTAGTACTCTCAGCTATGTTAAAATTTTAAAATATACATTTCAGAACAAGATATCAGCACTACAAGTATGTGCATGTTTGAGGAAGTGGTAACAGCATGTTGTTTTAAAGTATCTATATATCTGAAAGAGAATAAGAGAGAACAAATTGTTCATCATAAATTAAGAATCACATTGGCTTACCTACTATTTGTTGCATATTTTGAAAAAAAAAATAGTATCTGGATCTAAAAACCATCCCCTTTCATTACTGTTTGGCTGAATGATTAAATTAACTAACAGGAAACATGAAGGGAAAGAATCAAGAATGAAAGTATGGTCATAATTTTGCAACTATTTAACTGTCCTGACCTCAAGAAGTTTCGATCAAGGCAACACTTAGAATAAGAAGTGTTATTATTTTTTTTTAATTTTCTTTACTTTATTGTGTTGGTTTTGCCATAAATTGACATGAAACCTCCATGGGTATATTCTTCAGAATAAGAAGTCTTATCTTTTAATGGATACCTACTATGATCCAGACATTGTACCAAGCATTTCATGTAAAAATTCCATTTAATCTCAGAACAACATTCCATTTCAGAGTTCATTAAACCGCCAAAAGTCACACTGGTAATGAGATGTACTCATATTTACTATCTCCAGTGTTCCTGATTTTTTTTTCTTTTCCTAAATGTTTGAGATATAGTATTTGTTAATTTCTACATGGTTTTCTATTCTCTATTTATAATCATTCAGCTCAGTTCAGTCACTCAGTCGTGTCTGACTCTTTGTCACCCCATGAACTGCAGCACACAAGACCTCCTTGTCCATCACCAACTCCTGGAGTATACCCAAACCCATGTCCATTGAGTCAGTGATGCCATCCAGCCATCTCATTCTCTGTTGTCCCCTTCTCCTCCTGACCTCAATCCTTCCCATCATTAGGGTCTTTTCCAGTGAGTCAACTCTTCGCATGAGGTGGACAAAGTATTAAGTTTCAGCTTCAACATCAGTCCTTCCAATGAACACCTAGGACTGATATCTTTTAGGATAGACTGGTTGGATCTTCTTGTAGTCCAAGGGACTCTCAAGAATCTTCTCCAACACCACAGTTCAAAAGCATTAATTCTTTGACGCTCAGCTTTTTTCACTGTCCAACACTCACATTCATACATAACTTCTGGAAAAACCATAGCCTTGACTTGATGGACATTTGTTGGCAGAGTAATGTCTCTGCTTTTAACTATGTTATCTAAGTTGGCCATAACTTTCCTTCCAAGGAGTAAGCGTCTTTTAATTTCATGGCTGCAATCACCATCTGCAGTGATTTTGGAGCCAAAAAAGATTAAGTCTGACACTGTTTCCCCATCTTTTTCCCATGAAGTGATGGGACCAGATGCCATGATCTTAAGTTTTCTGAATGTTGAGCTGTAAGCTAACTTTTTCCCTCTCCTCTTTCACTTTCATTAAGAGGCTTTTTAGTTCCTCTTTGCTTTCTGCCATAAGAGTGCTGTTGTATGCATATCTGAGGTTATTCATATTTCTCCGAGCAATCTTTTTTTTTTTGAAAAGTCACCATTTACTTATTTATTTATTGTAACAAATTCAAGAAAGACGTTTTTCTTTACATTATTGTGTTGGTTTTGCCATACATTGACATGAAACCTCCATGGGAATACATGTGTTCCCCTTCCAGAACCCCCCTCCCACCTCTTTCCTGATTCCATCCCTCTGGGTCATCCTGGAGCACCAGCCCTGAGCACCTTGTATCATGCATCAAACCTGGGCTGGCGATTCATTTCACATATGATAATTTACATGTTTCAATGCTGTTCTCCCATATCATCCCACCCTCGCCCTCTTCCATAGAGTCCAAAAGACTGTTCCATACATCTGTTTCTCTTTTACTGTCTCACATACAGGGTTATCATTACCATCTTTCTAAATTCCATATATATGGGTTAGTATACTGTATTGTTTTTCCTTCTGGCTTACTTCACTCTGTATAATAGGCTCCAGTTTCATCCACCTCATTAGAACTGATTCAAATGTATTATTGTTAATGGCTGAGTAATATTCCATTGTGTATATTGTACCACAGCTTCCTTATCCATTCGTCTGCTGATGGACATCTAGGTTGCTTCCATGTCCTGGCTATTGTAAACAATGTGGCGATGAACATTGAGATACACGTGTGTCTTTCAATTCTGGTTTCCTCGGTGTGTATGCCCAGAAGTGGGATTGCTGGGTCATATGGCAGGTCTATTTTCAATTTTTTAAGGAATCTCCACACTGTTTTCCATAGTGGCGGTACTAGTTTGCATTCCCACCAACAGTGTAAGAGGGTTCCCTTTTCTCCACATCCTCTCCAGCATTTCTTGCTTGTAGACTTTTGGATGGCAGCCCTTCTGACTGGCGTGAAATGATACCTCATTGTGGTTTTGATTTGCATTTCTCTGATAATGAGTGATGTTGAGCATCTTTTCATGTGTTTGTTAGCCATTTTTATGTCTTCTTTGGAGAAATGTCTGTTTAGTTCTTTGGCCCACTTTTTGATTGGGTCATTTATTTTTCTGGAATTGAGCTGCAGGAGTTACTTGTATATTTTGGAGATTAATTGTTTGTCTGTTGCTTTGTTTGCTGTCTTGATTTCAGCTTGTGCTTCTTCTAGCCCAGTTTTTCATGATGTATTCTGCATACAAGTTAAATAAGCAGGGTTACAATATACAGCCTTGACATACTCCTTTTCCTATTTGGAACCAGTCTGTTGTTCCATGACCAGTTCTAACTGTTGCTTCCTGACCTGCATACAGGTTTCTCAAGAGATATCATTACCTGGTTAAAATAAATCCTTCAAAGGAGTGAGACCATACCATGTTCTAGAAATGATTCTCTAAATGTCTGGAAATCATAGAAAGCTCAAGCTCATATCCAAGAGGACCCCAAGAGGGTCAGTTCAAAGTCTAGAAAACTCAGCATTGGATCAGGGTACTTCATATTTCCATAAGCAGACAAAACCAGTAGTGATCAAGTTCCTATATACCCAAGTTTGAACTAGACTATATTTAGCCAGTTAATCTACATACTTTTGGTCTTTTCTTTCAAGTTTTCAATTTTCTGTGAAACATTAGAAGTTCTATAGCAAAGTACCCATACACGGAAAGAAAAAAGTATTCTACAATAAGCATACTGGCATTTTGGAGATCTTAAATAACATGTGTTAAGTATTCCAAAATAACAAAGAATAAGAAAATAAACCTAATACCAATATTTTCTGTCTTAAATTTTGAGAAAAATAAATATATAGCTCTAGGAATAACAAAGGGGCCTCCTTGATGGTTCAGACGGTAAAGAATCCAACTTCAATGTGGGAGACTTGGGTTAAATCCCTGAGTTGAGAAGATTCCCTGGATATGGAAAGGCTACCCATTCCAGTATTCTTGCCTGGAGAATTCCATGAAATGTACAGTCCTTGGGGTCTCAAATAATACAGGTAATCAAAACTTACCTAGTATTAGATATATATCTATACCATCTGTACACCGAATAAGAAAAATATTATAGGCAGGACCATCTTAATACATACTAAAACATTTCATAAGTTCATATCACTAGCTTCATTTTGATTAAACTTCCTAAAATAACAAGAATGAGAGAACATGATGATTAAAATCATAATTTAAGAAAACAGAGCATCACAGTTAATTATATGATGATAATGAGATGGAAAAAAGTGCTATTGAGACAGGAATAAAAAGAGAAACTGTTTCTATTATCATTCACCATTGTTGTGGAAGTTCTAATTGATGAAATAAAAACATAAATAAGAAACATAAATGGTAAAACAAGTACAAAGCAAAGGTTTTATTTACAGTGACTACATCATAGTTAAACATATCAACCCCCAAATAAATGAAAATTGATAAAGACTCCTTAAAATTGTCATATTCATAAAACCCACAAAGTAATTTTGTACATTATTTATAATTAATTAAAGGATACTATAGAAAAAATTGGTTTACTTTAATGATGCTGGGAGTAACCAAGAGAATGCCCCTCCATTAGGAAACATCTCCAAACATTTCACATTTACTTCTATATCCCACTGGCTAGAACTTACATTGGAATATTAAACATCAAGAGAGCCTGAGGAATACAGTATTTACTTGAGATAGGCAAATGTCCAGAATATACAAAGCAGATGAATTGTTTTGTATCATTTTATTTATGGAATAACAATAGAGGTAAGAAATACAACTCTGTATCTGAAAAAGAGGGAATTGCTCCATCAACAAAAATTTTCACAGGGCAGAGTTAAATGGCAAGGATGAGTATTCAAAACTATTGCAATAGATGAGAGAGATTGAATTCTATTCTGCTCAGAAAAGACACACAGGCAGCACAAGTTTGAGCTCTGGAGTGAGCTAGTGGAAAGGTAGCAGAGGCTGTTAATGAGCAGGTGGCCAGTGTGGCTAGGTCATCTATTTTTTTTTTTTTTAAGGAGCTTGTCTAACTTAGCACCTTTCCTCCTACAGATTCTTGGAGACAGGGTCACCAACTTCCCGGATTGATTCTGATTTCAGAGAGAAGCAGTGAGCCCTCCTGAAGACAGAGCCTAGTTTCCTGCCCCGGTGTGGAGCCTGGGTAGAAAACCAAAATCCTAGCCACTAGACCATAAGAGGCTACAGGCTAGAAGCAAAGTTGCCCTGGCTCTTTCCCCAGTTTGAAAACAAGAATGTTTCAAGGAGGCAAAAACTGTAAAAACAGGTACAAAGTTTGTTATTAGAGACAGCACAATGTTTAGGAGAGTACACTGAGAAACAGTTTACTTATAACAGAAGCAAGGCAGAAATACACCCTTAGAGAGAAAGGGTATGGGCATCCTCTCTAATGAGGAGGAATGCAGTAAGTCAGAAGCTAGGCAGAGATATATACCAGGAGAGGAGCGTGGGTGTCCTGGGTGAGGAGGAGCAAAGTTAAAAGGTGACTGAAATCACTTACAGAGGCCAGGCCTTCTGGGTTTTTGCTAACCTTTGGCCAGGTATCGTGTTTCTTTCTTCACACCTGACTGGTCCTTGGATCCTCCCCAAGATGAGTGTGCAACTTTTTGCTAAGATGGATCCCATGCAGAGTCCTATGGGTGCATGTCCACACTTATTATGGGGTGGGGCCCCCTCCCTTTTGACCCCTAGGAAGGCTTCCTGCACGTGTGCAGAGGGAAGTCATCCTTGACCTCAAGAGCAGGTACCCTATCTTTTTCTTTAGCTGAGCTCACCTTTTGCCACTAGCTTTTTCCTTAGAGTGTCTTGGTGTGAACAAAGCTTGAATTTTGCTCCATTTAGAAAACAACAGATATCCAGCCCAGGGGCCCATCTATCTACTGCCTCAATTCGACTGCAAGGGGATGCCTCCAGGCCTGTGAGAAAGATATCCTAGAATTATGAAACTAGTAAAAGGCTGGGAGAAGATTTATATCTCAAAGAGACAGAGAATTTACAATAGAATTTTTTCTTAAAGACATTCCTTAATTAAAAGGAAGTAAGAGGCTTATAGCCTGTAAGAAGCCACTTTAATGTTGAACCTAGTCAAGTGAAACATTAAGACCACCTTGGTCGTAACTTTAATTTTACGTATAACAAAATTGGTAACAAGACAAGGCAGTGGGGTAGTTGTTTGAACAATTAATTATAGAATGGTAGGATTGCTTCCTCAGAATCCAGCTTTTCTAATTTCTGGTTATAATACTTGCTCCCTATGTACACCTGGAAGATCAGCTTTTTAAATAAAGCGGGACCTTCAGTGATGACTCTCCTAGCGTCTTTTGGGTCCTGAGAAAGAAAGAGGCTTAAGCTCTAAGAAACTTCAAGTAGCTGCGGAAAATATGGGGGCTCAGTACTCAGAAGACAAACTCTTGGAATGATGGCTTTTAGTTACATAAAATGCTGTTACCATAAGCACAAGCTAAACCTCAGTCCAGATCACTCAGCGCACTGATCAAACTGAATTCTATCAGTTCTTAGCTGATGAAAGTCCTGATGTGGTATATTACTGTGGAGGGTGCTGGTGCTGAGCTAGATGCTTGTGGGGTTGTGATAAAGGGGAGAATGTATAGGCAAATGTCAAGAGATTAAACTCTTGATAGTTAACTATGATGAGCTTACACTGAAAAATACTCTAGCATGTGAGAAACCAGAAATCACTGAGATATTTCCCCATTACTTGTGTAAGTGATCTCTATATAGCTTAATGCAGTGATGCAATATCTTGAGGGAAATATTATGTAGACTATTTTTCCTCTATGTGATAATCATGCTGACTTAAAAAACAGACCACAATACAACACTCATATTATGCCATCTGGCATGATGTTATTGTTGGATTTTTTTTTTTTCTTTAAATGATGCAACCCTGGATTCAAGAGTAATATATTCTTCATGTTTGTTTTCTTTTATCCACCTTACCCTCTAAGTTACCACAACAAAACACAAGGTGCTTTCTGAATTTATATTAAACAGTGTGAAAATGTGGGTGACATATTTTCTCTTCAATTAGTAGCTAGTTGACTTCAGTGTTATTCTCAATAGGACAGCCTGAGGGCTCACTCTCCAACGGCTTTGTGCTCTGAGGCTTACTGAGGCTTCAGGCTTACTCCTGAAGTGGGAACTGGAAAGAAGTGGGCCCTGGAGTGGGCCCATCTCCTTTATGATGAATTGGCTTATGAGACTTGAAAATCAGGCTTCCTAGGAAAAGAGTCTTTCCAGGTAAACAATCATTGACAGTGGTAAAGAATCTTCCTGACAGTGTAGGAGACCCAAGAGATGCAAGTTCGACCTCTGGGTTAGGAAGATCCCCTAGAGGAGGAAATGGCAACCCACTCCAGTATTCTTGCCTGGAAAATTCCATAGACAGAGGACTTTGACAGGCTACAGTCCATGGGGCTGCAAAAGGTTGGGCATGACGGAGTGACTGAGCATGCATAAACCTGAAAATCAGAAGTTGAAAATGAACAGTCTATTTCACACTGTCCTATCATACTATTAAATTCTTGAAAGTGAAAGTGTCCAACTCTTTGTGACCCCACAGCCTGCCTAGCTCCTCTGTCATAGAATTCTCTAGGTAAGAATACTGGAGAGGATTTGTCATTTCCTTTTCCATGGGATCTTCCTGACCTAGGGATCAAAGCTGTGTCTCCTACATTGTAGACAGATTCTTTACCATCTGAATCACAAGTGAAGCCCATTAAATTCTTACTTTACTCTCAAATACAGCATTTGAATCCAATTCCTGCTGTAGAGGAAAAAGTGAGGAAGATTTATTGAACGTAGAAGTGAACAAAGAACTAAAATGCATCATACCTACTATATGATGCTGGAGACATAAATGTACATAAATTATGAAACTTGCATTCTGACATCATGTGACATGCAGTATAGGGACATAGAGGAGAGGATTCAAGTCAGCTTAAAAACTGAGGTTAAGCTGATCCTTGAAGAAGTGAGGACAAATAAATAAAAATGAGTAAAAAGGAGGTGTGTGTGCTGTGCTTAGTTGCTTAATCCTGCCAGGTTCCTCTGTCCATAGGCATTCTTGGGGCAAAAATACTGGAGTGGGTTGCCATGCCATCCTCCAGGGGATCTTCCTGACCCAGGGATTGAAACCAGGTCTCCTGCATAGCAGGTGGATTCTTTACCATCTGAGCCACCAAGGAATACTGGAGTGGGTAGCCTATTCCTTTTCCAGGAGATCTTCCTGACCCAGGAATTGAACCAGTGTCTCTTGCATTGCAGATGGATTCTTTACCAGCTGAGCTACCAGGGAAAAAATATATACATAAAAGAGGAACAACCTGATAGGAAACAATCATCAACTAGTTAATAAAGAAAGGAAGACATTCTGTAGGTAGGGATTTTCAAAATCACCCAAGAACAGACAGATCTCAAACCACAGGGACAAACATAAGGAAAATTATAGGGAGGAAATTCTTGGAAACACTGGACACACAGAGCAAAATCACAGAGGAAGAGTGTTGACTATCTCTACAATATGATAAATTCATTTTGTTACAGCAGGAAAAAGAATGCAAAATATTTTGGTGTCAAATACCTTCTGGGGTATTTTTATTGATCTATTTATGTCATTAAATACAATTACTTACAAGATGTATAGTGTTATATATGAGAGATAAAAAGAAATGAAGTCTGCATGTAAACCAAGGCAAACAGTGGATAAGTAACACCTGGATGTTTAAACTTCATAATACTTGATTCTCTAAGAAATTAAGGATATTCACTGAATGCTTGAAAGCAGAGGAAATTCTCCTGTTGTTTTAAAACTTAAATTTGTTAGCCTTTGCTATATAAGTTGTAAGAAAAGCCAAGGTTTGTGAGAACAGTTGGGAAAGTATTTCAATAGTCTAAATTCAGAGAGATTTAAGCCTAAATAGCAGATAATAGTCTGTCACAAAATGAAGGAAAAGGAAAGGCAAGCCAAAAATACCTCAAAGATCTTCCCTTTGAATAAGGAGAACTGAGAGTTAGTTTTGAAAGAAAAAAATCTATTTCATTGTGAGATAATAGGTTTTGGATGTTGACAAGATATCAGAAAGGAAATGACCTGTAAGGGACAAGATACAGCACTCAAGTCATATAGAGTTGAGGAAGGATAAATGAATCAGAAATTTTCAGCTGACGCAGATTAATTCCTTACTCCTTTCTCTGATGCAGCCATCTGCGGAGGTCTCATTACCTTGATCTCTGTGGCCCCATCAGGTACATGCACCAAAGACAACATTTATTGTTAAGCCCATAAAGGGTAGGTTATGCCCCCTAGCGGTTTCATTCCTTCCTACTTGGTGGTTCACAACAGCAAATCTAGTTACTACCATTGTGGTTGATGGCTGGGACTCCTCTGTATACAGGCAGCACACAGCCATCTTAATAACTTTGCCGCAGGATGGATGAACCTCAGCAGCTACTCAGGATGCTTAAGTGTGACTTCTGCTTTCTTCTGCATCTTTGTCTTTTTTCCTTTGCAGTTTAGCAGTAAAAAGAAAGCTGGTGGGCCTGGAAGGAAATTGAAGTCAAATCCACAAGAGCCTCTTAAATGACATATCAAGCACTAGCTCCTCAGCATAAGTGGTTTCCACACAACCATTCATTGTGAGCCCCTCCTGAGCCAAGGGCTCCCTGGTGGCTCAGACGGTAAAAGAATCCACACGAAATGTGGGAGATCTGGGTTTGATCACTGGATTGGGAAGATCAAACCACTCCACTGACAACCCACTCCAGTTTCTTGCCTGGAGAATCCCCATGGACAGAGGATCCTGGTAGGCTATAGTCTATAGAGTTACAGATTGACATGACTGAGAGACTAAGCACACACATGTATAATGAATCCACCAGAGAAGCAAAATCAATAGGAAATATATATAAATACATATATATATATATATAGGGAGAGAGATAAACAGATAGATAGATACAGATATAGAAAAGGTTTACTATGGAAATTCGATTAAGCCATTATGGGTGTTGGTAGATTCATGATCTCTTGTCTGCAAGCTGGAGAATCAGGGTTATTAATGGTAATCCATCCTGAATCCCAAGACTTTAGACTGGAGGCTAAGGGTCTAAATCCAGGAGTCTGAAGTCCTTAGAACCTGTTCAAGGGGAGAAGATGTAGACATACCAGGTCAAGAAAAGAAAGAATTCACACTCCTTACATAGATTTGTCCTACTAGGGATCTACAATAGGTTGGATAGTGGTGGCCATACAGGGAAGCATGGATCTTCTCTACTCAGTCTAATGATTCAAATGCTATTATTTTTTGGAAAGCACTGTGTTAGTCCATTCAGGTTGCTACAAAAAATGACTATACTCAATAGCTTATATACAGCAAACATTGATTCCTCACAGTGATGGAGGTTGGGAGTTCAGGATCGTGGCACCAGCAGGTTCGATGTTTGGTTGCTGATGGCTTCCTGATTCAAAGAGGACTTTTTTCTCTGTATCCTCACTTGATGAAAGGGTCGGGGAGCTCTCCTGAGCCTCTTCAGTAAAGGCACTAATCTCCTTATGAGAGCTCTACTCTCATGACATAATCACCTCCCAAAGATTCTAATAATATTGTTGTGAGGGCTAGCATTTCAACATACACATTTTCAGGGGACTCAAACATTCAAATCATATTATAGCCTAGATACATGTTAGAAGAGGAAGTGAAATCAGAAAGTACAAAAATTTTGTGATAAATTGGTATAATGTCTAAAGTGAAAGTGAAGTCGTGCCGGACTCTTTGCGGCCCCATGTACTGTAGCCCACCAGGCTCCTCTGTCCATGGGATTTTCCAGGCAAGAATACTGGAGTGGGTTGCAATTTCCTTCTCCAGGGAATCTTCCTGACCCAGGGATCGAACCGGTTCTCCCACCACCAGGGAAGGCAATAATGGTCAAACATACTACCAAAGTGAATGAATTGCTGTATTCTATACATGAGGAAATATTTTACATAGAAGTATATATATATATCAAATACAAACACACACATATGTATTGATGCACATATACACACATGTGTAAGAATTTTACATACACAATTGGCTGTTAAAGTGGTATGACTGAATTAACTCAAAATAGATTAGATAATGTTCTTCAAGGTGAAATATTAGAATTAAAAGAGCAATAATTCTTGCTCATTATATAAATGATGTGCATTTAATTCAATTAGAAACAAAGCAAAATATCGAGAATAATTTTTAAAATTCACTGATAATTGAAAAGAATATTTTATGACATTAACTTGTATTAATTTTGTTACCAGTAGCAATATTTTGTTACCAGTAACTCATTTGTATAATGTTTTTTAGTTATTTGTTTAGTAGAACCATTTATATAAAATAAATCACTAAAAGAAAACAAGACAGAAAAGAAAGGTGATGAGGATAAACAAACTGGATAAGTGTCATTTCAGTTGAAGTTTCTGTGAGAATCTGAGCATCTAATCACTTCAGAAACTCTTTTTTCTTCCCCGAGGTTTTAGGTTTTTGTCAAGAGTAGGTCTCACTTTCCCTCTTAACTTTCACACCTCCCACTCAGAACATAGTTCATGACTGGCTGCTTTCTTGCTTTAATCACCTTTACAGAAGTTGCTGTCATCATGGCCAACAATGATGGCTTACAGGCTACAAATAATTTAACATATCTCAAGCCTTAATTCCTTAACTTCAAAATGCTTTATACTTGATTTTCTACCTAATCCTTACTGTATATTGTTTTTCTCCTTTCTGTCTCGGTCAAGTCATCATTTGTACCAAATTTCTCTAAATTCGATAGTCTCCAAAACTTTTCTCTTAGCCCTGCCTCCCTTTACTTCCTATATGTGATTTCATATATTTATATACCTTAAATCGGTTCTGCAAGGTCACTCACAGGTGTGTGGACACGTGTATTAGTCAAGGTCCAAACAGGAAATAAATGCACAACGTGTTACAACTCAAGCAGGATTTACGTAGTAGATGGCAATGATACAAGGGTGGGTGGAGTGTGGTAGAATCACAAAGTCAGCACAAAGACCCCTGCAAGCAGCTGATGAACCATCACCACCTCTGGCCCAAAGACACAAGGTAAGGTGAAGGTGTGGATGAGTGCCTTCCATTGAGGAATGCATCCAGCTCTAGGTGACCTGAGAGACAATTTCATAGTAACCAATACTATGCTAACCTCAGTCTCATGCTTCTCTCCCAGCTTCTGGTAAGTGCCTCATTGGGTCAGATAAACCAAAATCAGAGAGCACTGGAGACCCACTGAGGTAGTTGAATATGTGGATTTCCTGGGCATAGACCACAATGAGCAAACCAGAGAGAGACTCTGGAAAAGTCAACTGACGCATCTACTTGCTCTTGTTGTGTGACTATTTTTTAAACCATAGAGATGCATATACTCACATTGGTTTTCAAAGCCACATGTCATGAGAAATGTGATAAATCTTTTAAAATAATGAGATAGTAGCTCAAAATCATGGCCACAGGGATGCATGAGGGAGTTTCAGGGAAGGAAGAAGACAAATAGTTGTTTAATCAGACTCTCCCAGGTGCAGAAACACAGTTTGTCATCACTTCCTAAAATCTGGCTTTCTTGCACCAAATTTCCTTGAAAACAGAAACCTGCTCAAGTGTTTATGTGGAGTTCAGCCCTCAGAATGAGGGGTGAGGGAAGGTGAAGCAGAGGGCCATGAGGGTGAACAGGAAGTGGTGTGTCACTAAGGGGCCCCAACTTCACGACGGTTGCTTCTGATTGTTTATCGCTGCAGGACATCTGAAGAGAGATTTACCCACGGCTTCACAGCAGAACTGCCTGTGGAGAGAAGGGAGATGAATTTACCTACATGTCTTCTCTCTTCCCAAGCTCCCAGTGGGTAAAGCCCTTTCTCTTGGAATTAACTCTCCTAGAATTACAATCACTGGCTTCATGCGCAAAAGAAGCGGGAGCCTTGTGTTTTGGATGCAGAGCTCCCTCCAGCATAGATGGTGTCATGTGAGGGATCATTCCACTCAGGCCTGATGCCTCTTTCATAATACAGAAGCTAAAAAGATGCTAGTGCTCTCACTATGGTCATCCTGGTCATCAAAAAATCCTAAAAAGATTACTTAAGAAATCATTTGCAGTGCTGGTCATGGCATTAACAGTGAGTGAGACCCTAACCTGGAGATGTGAAGACTGCAAGCCTGTATCAGCCATTCTTATGAGAGAGTTGATGTATAAAGTATGATACTTGCTTATCACTTACCATAAAAATGTACTTTCAAATGATGTGTCATTTAAATCTGGACCTGTCATTCCACTCTGCATAAAACCTGCCAGCACCTACAACAACATCTCTAGGGAATCTTGTGGTGTACAATAAAATGCTGAGAATGGTAGAGGAGCATAGATATTTGCTCCACTCAGTAGCAGTGTCAAGAAAATTTCACTAAAATGTTATGTTTTGTTTTAGTCATGAAAGTATTAATTACACAATTGAAATCATATGTTAATTAACTTTGAGGATCACTAATGTTCCCAGAAACTCCCCCAAATTTATCTTATGGATCCCAGTATTCCTGGCATATAGTTAAAAGCATTGACATATGTAGAATAAAGTCCAAGCTTCTCAACATGATATGTAATGGCTTTTCTAATCAAGACCCTACACACTTATTCAACATTCCATAAACACAGTGCCAACATAATTCAAAGGACTGAATGGTCACATCAAATACCTTGAAAAGGGAAGAAGTACATAAAATCCCTGAATTTACAGTTAGATTCTAGGGAAAATATACAAACAAATAAGCTATTGCAGTACAAGATGATGAGACTTCAAAGTACAGGTTTCTAAATGCATAGGATGTGTGTCTAAACTGAACTTTAGTGTCAAGTGAATCTTCCCAGAAGAACCATCTTCTAAGTTGAGAATATAAGTACAAATAGGTATCAATCAGGGAAAATAGAACAAAGCAAATAACACATTTTTTGAAAGCTGAGAAATGAAAGGTGCAGGAGGTATTAATAGAAACAACTTGTGAAGGGCTTTGAGAGCCAGAGAATAAGCTCACACTGGATCCTGACAGCAGGGAGGGAGTCTCTGATGTTCTGAGAAGTGGGGTGGTATGCTCAGAATCACCTTTTGACATCATCACTCTCACTGCACTGTGGAGAATAAACGGACAGTATCCAGACTGGATATAAGGAAATCAATTGGATTGTTTGCAATCACCCCTGCAGGAACAGATGCTAGTAACAGCAGGCTAAGTCTGGAGATACTTACTCCATATGTTGAAGAGATCCTGGTGATGTGGTGAATGTGTAGCTCAAGGATGAGGGAGCACAAAAGACCATTCTCAGGTTTCTAACCTGAGTTTTGGCCATGTGGGAGAGCCACCTAAGAGGGTAAGATTTGTGGGTGGAGAGGATGGGAGCCCAGGTGACTGGGGAACACCCAGAGCTGCTGCACAGTCGCATTTATGACCCTGATCTGAAGCTCTGAAGGGCACCTGGGACTTCTCAGCTACTTAAAGACAAAGTGTTCAAAAGATGGCACTTAAGAATAAATGACAATTTCATCGCAATTTGTATTGACTTCCAATTTCATTCTCTATAGCATGTAAAAATGTCCAATCATACCAATAGAATATTTTCATTTCTTCACAGGCTGTTTTTTTCAGCCTAGGACAGTTGCTACCACTGGGATCTCATCTCTAGCCTTCTAGAGATTTACATCAGTTAACCTCCCTGAGAAGCCTCCTTTAATTCTTGATGCCTACTTAATTTCTTCCTGTGAAGCTCATCCTAATTTACCTTATTTATCTATCAGTTTGACTCACCTCACCCAAACTTCTTAATGATGTCTGACATATATCCTTTCAACACTCACTATCTAGCATATAGTAGGAAAACAAAGAATATTTATGAAGTTAATGGACTAGGTGAGCAGACATTACCATTTCTACCAAATATAATCACAATAGTAGTTTCATAATAAAACAAATAGAGAACAAAAATAATACATGAAATTTTACTTTGGGAGAAAAACACTTCCACTTGCTTTCTTGGCTGGAAGAGAAGTCAAACTATGAAAAATTTACTCTTAATAATTTCTTTGTTTGCATTATGCCCCAGTGTTTGTGCCATGATTGTTCACCTTTAGGTGAGTCCTTTCTGGAACCCCTGAGGGTGTTAAGATTTATCATACTCACAAAAATAAGACCCTAGATGTGTAGACATCAGATGCAGTTCCATTTATCATTGGTTACTGACATTGCCACAATAATGCCTGTGAACCATTTATTCGCACCTTGGATAGTCCCAATAGTCCTCTGAAATGCGATGTTAAAATTTATGGAAATTATGAACTTGGAACACTTATTTAACATGTGTATTTTTTTTAGATTAAACCAAAAGATTACAAAGCTATTTTGAGGTATCACTTTTGAATGCACAGAAGACTGTCTCTACTGTCCGGAGTACTTTGCTAGCTAAACCCAATAGCCCAGCTTCTCAGAGACAAGCCATTAATAGATGTTCATATCAGACAAGGCTAAATCTGTTGCATTAGTGACATAACACTGAGTGTTTAAGAACAAGATGAGACAGACAGTGCTGTTATAATATCTGTGACTATCCTTTGCTTCAGCAACTTTTGATCTAATCTTGTGTTCTTAGGTTGTCAAGTATATTTTTGGAAAAGATTGATCTGCACAAATAAGTTAACATTCTTTTTTAATCCAAAGCTTGTATAAAGGGAAAGTAGTAAGCAAAACATTTTTAAAATTAGTGAAAGATACAGCCATATTTGGATCTTTCCTTAGGACTTAGTTGGAAACTGACTTAGCGTGCTGGCTGCCTGAGCTTGTTCTATGCACAAAAAAAATAATTTTAGTCAACGATCTTACACTTGAATTTGAGTTTAATTTTTGTGTGCATGCTTGTCTAAGGTCCCAAAGCTCATTTATCATGTTCTTCATAGCAAGAAGAAACCAATGACTACCCTTTACTGTAAGCTATTATGTTTTGAAAGTAGATTTATTGCGTCATTTCTTTTAAATTTTGAACTTTGAAGAACATTTTACCATCATTGCTTCAACTATTTGTGGCTCTATTTTATTAGGCCTAATTTGGTGAAATAAAGCTCTTAAATTGTTTCCTTGATGCAGTAGGCATTTGTAAAAGCTGTATGTCTTTCTCTTTAGAGAAATGGCTACAGCCCTTGGCCACATTGTTAGCAATTCTGCTGTCTGTTTCCTAGATAAACAATGACATTCAAGGCCATGGTTCCATGACCCAATTGAGCAAGAACATAATGAAATGGATCAATGTTTATTTTTGAAACATGTGTTTCACCGCCCTCTCATGCAAACTGGTGATATAAGTTCATGTGCTCAAGTTTCTTCTCTCCCAAATAGCAAAAAAAAAAAAAATAAGAAAAAAAAAAAATCACTCATTTCTGGAAAAAGGGGAGAGGTGCTACTAGGAATTTCTGTAAGAGATAATCCACTTATATTATGAAATTAATATCTTCCATCTCACTAAATGTTAGTATTCATTATTCATTCAGTTACCCAGTGACAAAACTAAGATTCATATACTATGCTTTTCTCTCTTCCTCTCTAGATTAGATATTCTCTGCTTCACTTCCAGATCTATTCTCCGTCTTTTTCTTCCCTGCTTAATACTCTGGGAGGCTGGCTACCATGGGCTACAACCACCCAGCTCCCCTTGGTTTCTGACTTCCAAATACCTTTGGTCAGTAAGATGGCAGGATATGGAAGGAGTAGAAAGAAAAAGAAATACATTTATTTATTCTTCACTCTCTCTGAGCTGATTATAAAACTGTGGTGTCTGCATTCTTCTCTCTGAAGCCACAACACCTATCAAGTGGTCCTCCTCCTTTGTCTACATCTTTGTCCACAGAAAAGAATGTATTTCACTTGCTTACACACAGTCAGGTCCAATGATAGTGGCAGATTCTGTCCCTGAGACTTTTCTATCTATTGTCAGTTCTCTTAAACTTTTCCAAATTGAAAATTGCCTCTTCGTTAAAATAATTTTATTAGCCTTTCTGAACACACATCTATTTCCTGAAAGCCCCTAAATGATGCACTCCTCATGTGTAAAATTGATCACATGGTCCTTTTAGAAATAAAATGTCATGACTCTGTTCGATTCACATTTGTTAAGTAGATCCTCAGGCATTGCACAGTGAACTGTGGTTCAACAACAGACCGCAGTGAAATTGAAATAGAGAAACGTATCATTCACAAGTCCTGGAGGGCCATGCAGGGAGGTGAAGGCAGGGTGCAGGTAGAGAGAGAAGCAGGACCTGGGGCACATGCTTTTATTGGAGTCCTCAGGTGGAGCACCTTGGGGGTCCTAGACTAAAGCCAGATGGGTCAATTCAAACCCAAAAGAGCAGGATTTGCTAAATTCTCTGTGGGTCTTATCTAAGGGACATGAAAGGAAAAGGTTTGGGGGATGGGGGACTGCTCACCACAAGGGTACCACATTTACTAGAGCCCCTGCTAGTTGCTGCCCGGGGTGTGCACTCTTGGAAGGCCCCAGTGTCAATCCAAGGACCCTGCAGTTCTCTTGGCCACACAACATGGATGCTGAGGCAGCAATATTATGGAGCAGTTTAACTAAACTCTCAACTCCAAATGCCTCTTAAATTTTTAGAGAAATGAAGAGTTTCTACATTCCCAGTTCTTTAGCCCAAGTACCTGATTACTTTTATTATCATAATATTTCAGTTTCTACCAGCTACTTCTCCCTTACAAACAATTCTCCACACTAAAACCTTTATAATAATTTAAAAACAGGTGTAGGTCATCAATGTCCATCTCGTACAACCTCATTTTGCCTTAAAAGTGGGCAACAAATCTCCCCACAGTTCAGCCTTTGCCTATATCCAAAGACTTGCCTATTCTCTCTCTCCACCCTCCCCTGCCCCATCTCTCTCTCTCTCTCTCTCTCTCACACACACACACACACACACACAAACACACTGCAGCTGTCTCCTTGGCAGACCACCTGCAATTCTCCTCACTCACTGTCTCTTTCTTTGGGGCTTAAACACTCCCTAGTGGGGCTCTGAGCACTCTCCCAACATCACAGATGTTTGTCCTGCCATCCTACTCCAGCCAACTCCATCTGGCCTTTTAAAATTCAGCTGTAAACCTCCTGAAGAAGCCTTTCCTGAAAGTCCTTACTCCATTACCTTCCCATAGCATCTATCCACGATTGGTATGTCCCCCTCTCACCTTCCACCACAAGTCCATAGGTTTTGAGAAGCTTTATTAATAGTTTGGGGTTCAGACTTTATGGGTCAAATTCATTTCTATTATATATTTTCCTATTATCTTGAGCAGATTTATTAAGTGTGTATCTCTGTTATCTCATCTGTGAATTTCGGAATAAAACAGATGTGCTTTTGTATTCTTGTGAGTATTAAATTATGTTAGCACATTTGAAATATGTGTCTGGTTGACAGCAGGCACCCAATGTGTTGTGCAAGTTTGCAATTGCCTGTTTTTTCAACCTCACAAAACTGAAAGTTCACAAAAAGGAGGGCAGTGTTCTACCAATAACCGTGTCATTTTGATTTTAATTTCTGTGCACAGAGAGAGCTGCTAAAGTCCTCATCAGTTGAATAAATAAATGGATAAATAAAGTGCAATGAATTCTAGATTGATAGGCATGACATCTCTCTTGGTTCATCTTCAGTTTTTAAGTCCTGGATAGTAACTTCTAGGTCAAGATTCCGTATAGGAGTCCTTTTTCTAAAATAGACACTCTGGGGCTCCTATGAACCTGAGAAAACACTGCTCTCCTTATCAGAGTAGAAGACAAAGTTACATTTGTCTTTGCCGGTGCACATATTCTTATGGTCATTGGATTAAATCTCTGGTGGTCATCGTGACACCTTGATTGTTCACTTGTCTTTCTCTAACTTGGATGAAATTTTCAGGTAATAAGCAAGCACAGTTTTTTATTTGTTTTTAATTCTGGCTGATAATTTAGAATATTCTTTTGTCCTGCAATTTTTATGTCAATTTGGAAGTATTTCAGCATGGTATCACTCTATAAAGGAGGAAATAAATTTAATTAATAAAATACCTGTTCCTATTTGACATACTGGGGGCCTATAGTCAAGCTGCAGGAGTAGAAGTGTGTGTGCTCATCTCCCACTGTGAGAGAACCAGACTAAAAACTAACTGTTGAACAACCATTGACAGAGGATGTTGGAACCCACCAACAAAAAAATGTCCTATATACAAAGACAAGAAAGAAGCCACACAACATGGTAGGAGGGTTGCAAACACACACAAAAAAATCAATCCCATACCCACCAGGTAAGCAACCCACAATCTAGAGAACGATAATACCAAAGAAGTTCTCCCACTCTTGTGAAGGTTCTGAGCCACACATCAGGCTTCCCAGCCTGGGGATCCAACAAAGGGACTGAAAATCCTCAGGAATATGACTTTGAAGGCCAGTGGGATTTGATTGCAGGACTTTCACAGGACTGAGGGATACAGAGACTCCACCCTTGGAGGGCACGAACAAAATCTTGTGCAGACCAAGACCCAGGGGAAAGGTACAGTGACCCCACAGGAGATTGAACCAGATCTACCAGCTCATGTTGAAGGGCCTCCTGTCAAGGTTTGGGTTGGTAGTGGCTCACCATGGAGATGGGGGCACTGGCAACAGCAGTCCTGGAAGGGGCCCATGTCATAAATCCTCTTGGAGGTCACTTTTAACCCTACCATAGAGTCCATAGAACCTATAGACCTCAGGGCTGGGTTGCCTCAGGCCAAACAACTAACAGGGAGGAAGTGCAACTCCACCCATCAGTGGGTAATTTGATTAAAGTTTTCCTGAGTATGGTCATGCACACAGGAGCAGGACCCAGTTTTTCCCACCACCAGTCCCTACCATCAGGAAGCTTATACAAGACTCTTAGCCTCAGCCACCAGAAGGCAGACAGAACAAGCAAGAAGAGTCACAATCCTGCAGCGGCTAGAACCAAAACCACATCTAGGAATGTGGTTTTGTTAACCACGGTGAAAAAGCAAGGGGTTTTGTTCTAGATAAAGGGACAAGATAAAACTCCAGAAAAACAACTAAATGAAATGGAGATAAGCAACCTTCCAGAAAAAGAATTCAGAATAATGATAGTGAAGATGATCCAAGATCTCAGAAATGTAATGGAGCAAAAACTGAGAAGATGCAAGGACTGATTACCAAAGACCTAGAGAAATAAAGAACAAACAAACAGAGATGAACAATACACTGGAAGGAATCAGTTGCAAAACAACTGATATGAAAGAACAGACAAGCAATTTGGAGAATAGAATGATGGGAATCACTGCCACAGAACAGAATATAGAAAAAAAGAATGAAAAAAAAAAAATGAAGACAGTCTAAGAGACCTCTGGGACAACATTAAATGCACCAACATTCACATTATAGGGGTCCCAGAAGGAGAAGAGACAAAGAACTCAAGAAAATATTTGAAGAAATAACTGAAAACTTTCCTAACATGGAAAAGAAAATAGTCAACCAAGTTCAGGAAATACAGAGAGTCTCAAGCAGGATAACCCAAGGAGGAACACACTGAGACACATAGTAATCAAAATGAAAAAAACCAAAGATAAAATATTAAAAGCAACAAGGGAAAAATGAGAAATAGCAAACAAGGGAATTCTCATAAGGTCTTTAGCTGATTTCTCAACAGTAACACTACAAATCAGAAAGGAATGACACAATATGTTTAAAGTGATGAAAAGGAAGAAGCTACAACCAAGAATACTCTACCTAGCAAGACTCTCATTCAGATTTGATGGAGAAATTAAAAGCTTTCCAGATAACCAAACCAGCTTTACAATAAACACTAAAGGAACTTCTATAGGCAGAAAATGCAGGAGAAGGCAAAGATCTACAGAAAATAAACCCAAAACAATTAAGAAAATGGTAATAGGATAAAACATATCAATAATTACCTTAACTGTAAATGGATTAAATGTACCAGTCAAAAGTCATAGGCTGGCTGGGCAGATGAGAACATGTACATTTATGCACTTCCACTCATCACATCATTCTACTGAACCTTTCAAATTGTATTTAACTATTTTATATTGCTAAATTAATCATGTTCCCATTATGGCTAGAAATTGTAATTATCTTATATTTTTTGTCTGGCTGTTGATTGTTAACATTGATAAACATCTTTTACTAGTGTGATCATGTGTATTAATAAATACTATTGGATCATGATTGATCAACAGGAGATAATAAAATTCTATATCACTGAAACTACTGTATAATAGAAAAATTTGTCTTCACTTTTAAAAACCCAGATGCGTAGCAGAATTATCTTGGAGTTTTTCAAAAGCTACAAATGCCTGAGTATTGCTATAATTCTCCAAGCTCCAGATGTGTTTATAATGAGCATCCATGTTCAAAAATGACTGGGCTGTCTGTTGATCTTTTACCTTTATCTAGTTTGTTTCATTTTTTATATTTCATATTCAGTACTCTCATTTCATGTAGTTTATGTTTTTCAACTTCTCTATCTCTCTTTATTGTTGCTATTCTTAAGACCTTATCAAGCATAGTAGAAAAATTTGTGTATACACACACGTATATAGTATATATAATGCAATTATATATATTAGAAAATGTATAAATTTTGCCTAATTAAAAAAATTATTACATTTTGATTTTTTTTTTACTTAGTATGAATAGAATGTTTGATTTCTAGTTTATAGTCACTCAAAACTTTTATATATTCCATGTATCTTGGCATCTAGTATTATGGCTAAAAATATAGAAAATTTATTACCTTAGTTATTTAAAAAAAAAATGAATGAGTCTTAAAACTTCCAATCTGATTCTGAGAATATAAAGAAATACTGTGCTGTTTAAAAAAAATGGAAATTAATAAATGATACAGTATTATTAACTGTACAGATTTTTTTCAAATTTCACAAAAAATTATGCTAGTGTCCATTATTTGTTTTTGTGCCTCATTCAAGTTTCCACACTGTATTTAATTGCATTGAGCAGCTTCAGCTGCATGCAACAAATTCTGACAAATTTTCTTTTCATTGTTATTCTATTACAAATATTTTCTAATTTTCCTTGTTATGGCTTCTTATGTACACCCATCATTTAAAAGTGGACATTTAATTTACAAATAAATGGGACTTTGTTTAAAGTATCTTTAATATTAATTTCTCATTTTGATACTAGTTTCTCATTCACATGCTTTTTTCTCTACATTCACCTTCTATGTTTTTTTCAGTCAAATTTTATTGAGGCTTTCAATGGCAAAGTTGAAGATCTCTTGGTAAATATTACATTGCACTTGAGAATATGTGGGTTCCTTTCAAATGTCTTTTGATATTGGTTTCTAACATAAATGCACTGTAATAAAAGAATAGACTGTCCATAATTTCAGTACCTTTAGACCATGAAAAATTTTGCACTTCTTTTATGTCCCTGGATATGTTCCAGTGTCTCCAAGTTTATAGTCTATGAAAACTTGAATAGAATTTTTATCCTACAGTTGTGTGAAAATTGTATAAATCTTAATTATGTTGAATTGGCTCACAGGTCTACTGTATCCTTCTACTTCTCTATATATTTGTTCTATTAAGTTTTGAGAGCTTGATATTAAAACTCCAACTAAAGATATTATCTACTTTAAAAAATAATTATAATATACAGAGGACATATATGCAAACTTTCTCTGTATCTTCCAAGTCTCCTGTAATCTGTTATCATACATTTATAGTTTTAAAAATTACAAAATAAAATAAAAATACTGTATATTTATGTATTTCTTACTCTTCATAATAGAAACATATTAAAATTTTAATGATTTCTAAATCTAAATGTAGCCACTAAATAAGCACATGCTCTTAGTCAAAAATAATGTCTTTATAAATTATAAATTCAATTTTCTCTAAAAAATGTAAATAGTATCAGCTTAAAAATGGGAATGTATATCTTTCTTTAAGGATCCTAGAGTTCAGTTTCCATAATAGTCTATTTTATATTTAAAAATCATTTCCTTCTTTTATATCATAGTTCAGAAGGTATTCATGGATTAGAAAAGGTATACAGTAAATAAATTTATCTTTATCAATGAAAATAACTTTGGAGTTGTGTCCTAAGAGAAAACTAGGTAAAGTTTACTTCAGGGGAATCTTAGCATATGTAAAGCATGAAGTATTGAACACCAAAAAAATATTAGACTAGAAAGTGTTTAGAACATATATTGGACATATATTAAAACAAAAATACAGTATTCTAATGCATATATATGGAATTTAGAAAGATGGTAATGAGAACCCTGCATGCGAGACAGTAAAAGAAAAGCAGATGTATAGAACAGACTCGTGGACTCTGTGGAAGAGGGCAAGGGTGGGATGATACGGGAGAATGGCATTGAAACATGTTAATTATCATATGTGAAATCAATCACCAGCCCGGCTTTGATGCTCGGGGCTGGTGCACTGGGATGACCCAGGGAGAGGGAATCAGGAGGGAGGAGGGAGGGGGTCTCTGGAGGGGGAACATATGTGTACCCATGGCAGATTCATGTCAATGTATGGCAAAACCAACACAATAAAATAAAGAAAATTTTTTTAAAAAAAGGTATTGGAAGAAGATAAAACTGAAAGGTAAATGGAACCAAATAATAGAAGAATATATGCTTTCAATCAGGGTAATTTTTGGCAAGGAAGTAGTAAGAACAAGAAGAGTAAGGATGGATTAGGAAAAGATAGGAACTAGTTAGACATACTGACAAAGAAATGTGAACATAAAACTGGCAAAAAGAAAAGAATCTGCTTTGTTAGTTTATGAAAGGGAAGATAGGTGCATTGTACCGTATTTTGGATTTCACATTTAAGTGACATCATACGGCGTTTGTCTTTCTTTATCTGATCTACTTCACTTAGTATGACAATCTCTAGATGTATCAATTTTGCTGTATATGGCATTATTCCATTACTTTTTTTACTTTTTAATTTTTTCTCATATATTTATTTATTTTTACATTATCATGTTGGTTTTGCCATACATTGACATGAATCCGCCATGGGAATACATGTGTTCCCCTTCCAGAACCCCCCTCCCACCTCTTTCCTGATTCCATCCCTCTGGGTCATCCCGGTGCACCAGCCCTGAGCACCTTGTATCATGCATCAAACCTGGGCTGGCGATTCATTTCACATATGATAATTTACATGTTTCAATGCCGTCCTCCCATATCATTCAACCCTTGCCCTCTCCCATAGAGTCCAAAAGACTGTGTATACACCTGCATCTCTTTTGCTGTCTTACATACTTTTATGGCTGAGTAGTAGTCTATTGTATATATGCACTACACCTTTATACATTCACCTGTCAATGACATTTAGGTTGTTCCTATGTCTTATCTATTGTGAATAGTGCTGCTATGAACATTGGGGTTCATGTATCTTTTTGAATTATAGTTTTTGTCAGTATATGCCCAGGAGTGGGATTCACAGACATAAAGAACAGATTTGTGGTTGCCAATGGAGAGGGGTAAAGAGAGAGGGATGGGCTGGGAGTTTGGGGTTAGCAGATGCAAACCATTATATATAGGATGAATAAACAACAAGGTGCTA
>ML662442.1:10837411-11063315 GCA_007570785.1 Antilocapra americana
AAAAACAGAATATCTATGAGAGTTGGACCATAATGAAGGCTGAGTGCTGAAGAATTTTTGCTTTGGGACAGGAGAAGACTCTTGAGAGTCCCTTAGACTGCAAGGAGATCCAACCAGTCAATCCTAATGGAAATCAGCCCTGAATATTCATTGGAAGGACTGACGCTGAAGCTGAGCTCCAATTTTTTTTTGGCCATCTGATGTGAAGACTCAGTTCATTGGAAAAGACCTTGATGCTGGGAAAGACTGAAGGCAAAAGGAGAAAGGAGGAGACAGAGGATGAGATGGTGAATTAGCATTATTGACTCAATGGACATGAATCTGAGCAAACTTCGGGAGACAGTGAAGGAACGGGGAGCCTGGTGTGCTGCACTCCTTGGGGCTGCCTTTAGTCAAACCCAACTTAGCAACTGAATAACAACCTATATGTATATAACTGAGTCTCTTTGATGCACAGGCAAAATTAACATATTGTTATCAACTATACCTGAATAAAAAATAATGAAAAATAAATATATAAATAAAATTTTATAAAGGGAGAGTAGTATTTGAAAACAAATATGGAAAATAAGATAATAAAGAAATCCAGGGTTTTGATAGTTCTGGATTTCCACACAGGCAGAAAGTGTTCATCTAAGTTTCATCCAGCTTTTGACTCTGGACTTATACCCTTCATATCCTCTATGGTCAAGAATCATTCTCTGTAGGGAAGGCATGAGAAAAGAGAACCATAATTTTTCAAGGCAGGCGGTCTACCTTTTCAAAACTATCCCCTCTAGATACTGAGAAACTGTGGTCTGGCATGCCTTGGAGTACAGATTTTTGCCTAACACATGATGACACTGAAAACATCATCCTATGAAGATGACTAGTCCCAAGAGCCCTAACTATGAATATATAAAAGCTATGATAGAGGATTGTAAAAATGAGAAGTGCATTCTTTTAATAAGAAAAATTAGACAATATGAAAGCAAATTGACCTATTAAAATTATACTATTATGTTAATAATGAATTAACTTGTATTAAAATGTCAAATTTATTACATTAATTATAAGGATATAATTATTGTTCAAGTGCATAATCTTACATTTATAAAAGAAATTAAACTTGGAATTATGTTTGTTTATATTGACCTTGCAAATTATATGTATAATTTGTCGTTTTGACATCTAATTCTTATTTTGAGAGGCAAACAAGATTTTTATATGTTCTAACAGTAGTTTCACATATTTCCTCTTTTAATATAATTCTACCAATTAAATACATTTTAAATAACAATATTCTGTGTTGTTTTGCAATCATATAAAATTATTTTAAAATTTATTAGATCAGGGGGGTTTTGGAGGGGGAGCATATGTAAACCCATGGTGATATCATGGCATTGTATGGCAAAAACAATAAAAGGGAAAAAAAATTTATTAGATCAAACCAGAAACAATATAAATTTTAGAGCTAGTAGAAAATGATGATAATTTAAATAAAGCTTTGAAGCCATATTTTACTAGGTCTCTATTTGATATTAAAAACTTTATTGAATATTATGGTGTTGAATTATTTTGAGAGTTAAAGTAGGAATTAAATTATTCTCTAGATTTTTTTTTCTATTAGCCACCACCACTAAAAATCACTAAGTGTCCTTTACTATTTGCTTGTATACAAAGTCCTAATCACCAAAATATTCAACAGAAATAGGTATGAAGGTCAATGTAGATAAATACAGGCATAGTAAATACAAGTATATGAAGCCTGATAATACATAAGTAGAGAAATGGATATAAGAAAGACTTAGTAAGTATTTTGAGTAACTTTTTCAGTACCTTACTCTCAAAGGTAGTATGGCTTACCTGGCTTGCCCAGGTGTGACTCCAGGACAAATAACAGATATTAGTGAAGCCTGTTCAAAAAATTGCTTTTTAAAAGGACTTTAAGAAATTGCCTGGTAGTCTAGTGGTTAGTACTTAGTGTTTCCACTGCCAAGGCTCCAGGTTCGATTACTGATTGGGGAACTAAGATCTTGTAAGTAACCAACAATAAATAAATAATAACATTAAATAATAATAATAATAATCCTTAGAAGACTACAAAGAGAATAGTTGAGGGAAATGAAGCTCCACTCTGAAATAAATCGTTATAGTTTAATAAGTGTTAATGTAGATAAAAACATATATGTTATATCCATACAAAGTTAAATACATGTAACATAAGAATATATGATCCAATGTGAATGTGCTGAAATTAAAATTCACATATTTTGTTGGTAGGAATGTAAAACGGTGCAGTTTCCCTGGAAAATATTAATAGCTCTGCTGCTGCTCAAAATGTTAAGTACAGGATATAAGCTCTAGCAAGTCTACCCCTAATTATATAACCAAGAGAATGTAGACAAAACTTGGACATGAATGTTCATAGTAGCATTGTTCCTAATAGCCAAAGGGAAAACAACCCCAAATGATCATCAATTAATGAGTAGATATATAAAATATCAGTAATAAAAGGGAATAAATTTATTTTACATGCAAAAACCATGGCTGAACCTTCAAAACAAACATTATGCTAAGTGAAAAAGCCCACCGTAAAAGACCGCATGTAAATGATTCCATTTACATTATGCTCAAAATTGACAAATCCATAGAGACAGTATGCTAAAAGTGATACTGATGGATATGGGATTTCTTTGGAGGATGACAAACTATAAAATTATACCATAGTGATAGTTACACAGCTCTGAAGCCACTAAAAATTATTGAATCTTGCATTTTAAATGAGTGTACCCTAGTTTGTAAATTATATCTCAATATAGCTATTGAAATAAATTATGATTTGGATAACAGAGGGAGAAACTTGAAATGATTTAACTGTATTAATTCCAATCTAATAGAATCATCGGTGTATACACAAACAGCTTTTAAAAGGAAAATCAAGAAGTGTATTCACCGATAGGGCAGCCTAGTAAGAATAATTTTAGTTAAAAAAAAGAGCAGAACATTCCATTAGTGGATAGACAAAGTAGAATGGAGTATGTGTGCTTATATCATATTTTTCATTTTTTAAAAAAAGTGCAGATAACACCACTGTTATGGCAGAACGTGAAGAAGAACTAAAGAGCCTCTTGATGAAAGTGAAAGAGGAGAGCAAAAATGTTGGCTTGAAACTCTGCATTCAGGAAACCAAGATCATGGCATCCAATCCCATCACTTCATGGCAAATAGGTGAGGAAACAATGGAAACTGCCAGAGTCCTGCTCCAGCGGGTCCAGGAGTACCCAAGGGATGAATGGCATCGGTGAGAGGAAAGAATCACACGGAGTCTCTTGAAGGCCCAAAGGCAATCTCTCTTTATGCTTTTAGTTTCTACTTATATAGCACATGTTTTTTTGTGTGTAATGACTCTTGCAATATTTTACCATTTAGATCAATATCCCCTGATTCTAAGATGTGTTGAAGGTTTCTTCCTAGTCCTTTTTCACATTTTGGTTACATATTTACCCCCTAAATCTATTTTTATTCTACTAAAACATAGTCTATGATGTCTTAAATCATATTGTTCCATCTACTTATTCTGTATAGCCTGCTACTTCAGCAAATACAGCATCTTGCTTCAGCGAATAAGCACTACAGCAGCATCTAAGATCAAGAGTTTTTCATAGTGCAGCCATTGTCAGTGGTGGTCTGTTTACCATCCACCCACATACCACAAGACTATTTTGGGCAAGGATAAGTCATTTGCAATCTACTTTGAAACCATTTACAATATAACTCACATATTTCTTTCTGTCTGCTTTTAGATTCTAGGAGGCACAATTATCTCTAGCATCTCAATCTTTTTGAGAAATGATAATTGGCTTATTTTCTGTAATTTTCCCTGATACATAACCCAAATTTTCCAGGCATAAAAAATAATCTCCTCATGAGGCCAGGTCACAAAAGACTCAGGGCTTCTTTTCCAAATGAACATGGCCTTATTCCCTGGCTGAGTGTTAGGGACCCATCAGCCAGGGGCCTCAGTAAGCTTAATAATTTTGGGAATATTTCTTTGGGACAGAGGATCATTTTTCTTTTCCTTGGGCTCTAATAAACTCACTACAGAAGCCTCTTCAAATCCTGCCAACAAAGAAAGAAACACAGCTAGCCACCAAAAAAGCACAGAAACAGGGAGGAGTGAATATTCCAATCCTGGAGAGAAACTTCTATGCAATTTTTTTTCTTGAGTGGTGCCATAACTTTATCATCCGGCAGTAGTTCCAGAACGGCTCCCAACAGGAAACAGTGACAGACTTTATTTTTGGGTTCAGTTCAGTTCAGTCGCTCAGTCGTGTCTAACTTTTTGCGACCCCATGAACCTCAGCACGCCAGGCCTCCCTGTTCATCACCAATTCCCAGAGTCCACCCAAACCCACATTCATTGAGTCGGTGATGCCATCCAGCCATCTCATCCTCTGTCTTCCCCTTCTCCTCCTACCCCCAATCCTTCCTAGCATCAGGGTCTTTACCAATGAGTCAACTCTGCATCAGGTGGCCAAAGTATTGGAGTTGCACCTTCAACATCAGTCCTTCCAATGAACACCCAGTATTGGTCTCCTTTAGGATAGACTGGTTGGATCTCCTTTCAGTCCAAGGGACTCTGAAGAGTCTTATCCAACACCACAGTTCAAAATCATCAATTCTTCAGTGCTCAGCTTTCTTCACCGACCAACTCTCACATCCATACATAACCACTGGAAGAACCATAGCCTTGACTAGACGGACTTTTGCTTTTTAATATGCTGTCTAGGTTGGTCGTAACTTTCCTTCCAAGGAGTAAGTGTCTTTTAATTTCATGGCTGCAATCACCATCTGCACTGATTTTGGAGCCCATAAAAATAAAGTCTGACACTATTTCCACTGTTTCCCCATCTATCTGCCATGAAGTGATGGGACCGGATGCCATGATCTTAGTTTTCTGACTGTTGAGCTTTAAGCCAATTTATTCACTCTCCTCTTTCACTTTCATCAAGAGACTCTTGAGTTCTTCTTCACTTTCTGCCATAAGGGTGGTGTCATTTGCATATATGAGGTTATTGATATTTCTCCATGTAATCTTGAGTCCAGCTTATGCTTTCTCCAGCCCAGCGTTTCTCATGATGTACTCTGCATATAAGTTAAATAAGCAGGGTGACAATATACAGCCTTGACATACATCTTTTCCAATTTGGAACCAGTCTGTTCTTCCATGTACAGTTCTAACTGTTGCTTCCTAATCTGCATACAGGTTTCTTAAGAGACAGGTCAGATGGTCTGGTATTTCCATCTCTTTCAGCATTTTCCACAATTTATTGTGATTCACACAGTCAAAGGCTTTGGCATAGTCAATAAAGAAAAAAATAGATGTTTTTCTGGTACTCTATTGCTATTTCAATGATCCATCAGATGTTGGCAATTTGATCTCTGGTTCCTCTGCCTTTTCTAAAACCAGCTTGAACATCTGGAAGTTCACGGTTCACTTACTGCTGAGGCCTGGCTTGGAGAATTTTAAGCATTACTTTACTAGTGTGTGAAATAAGTGCAATTGTGTGGTAGTTTGAGCATACTTTGGCATTGCCTTTCTTTGAGATTGGAATGAAAACTGACCTTTTCCATTTCTGTGGCCTCTGCTGAGTTTTCCATATTTACTGGCATATTGACTGCAGCACCTTCACAGCGTCATCTTTCAGAAGTTGAGATAGCTCAAATGGAATTCCATCACCTCCACTAGCTGTGTTCATAGTGATGCTTCCTAAGGCCCACTTGACTTCATATCCCGGGATGTCTGGCTCTAGGTGAGTGATCACACCATCGTGATTATCTGGGTCGTGGGGAGCTCCAAAATCACTGCAGATGTTGACTGCAGCTGTGAAATTAAAAGACACATGCTCTTTGGAAGAAAGCTATGACCAATCTAGATAGCATATTAAGAAGCAGAGACATTACTTTGCCAATGAAGGTTCATCTAGTCAAAGCTATAGTTTTTCCAATTCAGTTCAGTTCAGTTCAGTCACTCAGTTGTGTCTGACTCTTTGCAACCCCATGAACAGCAGCAAGCCAGGCCTCCCTGTCCATCACCAGCTCCCAGAGTCCACCCAAACCCATGTCCATAGAGTCAGTGATGCCATCCAGCCATCTCATCCTCTGTCTTCCCCTTCTCCTCCTGCCGCCAATCCTTCCTAGCATCAGGGTCTTTTCCAATGAGTCAGCTCTTCGCATGAGGTGGCCAAAGTATTGGAGTTTCAGCTTCCACATCAGTCCTTCCAATGAACACCTAGGACTGATCTCCTTTAGGATGGACTTGTTGGATCTCCTTTCAGTCCAAAGGACTCTCAAGAGTCTTCTCTAACACCACAGTTCAAAAGCATCAATTCTTTGGCCCTCAGCCTTTTCCACTGTCCAGTTCTCACAACCATACATGACTACTGGAAAAACCATAGCCTTGACTAGATGAACCTTTGTTGGCAATGTAATGTCTCTGCATTTCAATATGCTATCCAGGTTGGCCATAACTTTCCTTCCAAGGAGTAGGCGTCTTTTGATTTCATGGCTGTAATCACCATATGCAGTGATTTTGAAGCCCCAAAAAATAAAGTCTGACACTTTTTCCACTGTTTCCCCAACTATTTCCCATGAAATGATGGGAAATGGTTTTTCCAGTAGTTATGTATATATGTGAGAGTTGGACAATAAAGAAAGCTGAGCACCAAATAATTGATGCTTTTGAACTGTGGTGTTGAAGAAAACTTTTGAGAGTTCCTTGGACTGCAAGGATACCAAACCAATCAATCCGAAAGGAAATCAGTCCTAAATATTCATTGGAAGGACTGATACTGAAGCTGAAACTCCAATTCTTTGGCTACCTGATTCAAAGAAATGAGTTATTTGAAAAGACCCTGAGGCTGGGAAAGATTGAAGGCAGGAGGAGAAGGGGACGACAGACGATGAGATGGCTGGATGGCATCAGATTCAATGCACATGAATTGGAGCAAGCTCTGGGATTTGGTGATGGACAGCGAGGCCTGGTATGCTGCAGTCCATGGGGTTACAAAGATTCAGACACGACTGAGTGATTGAACTGAACTGATACAAATTATTTGTAATCAAGTCTTTTGTTGCCTAGATTATAACACTTATTTCATTGCTTTTAAAAATCTAATTGTAGTGATTTTGAAAACTTTTGTCTTCACTATTAATAGCCACAAACTCAAGATTTCTCTATGTCAGTTTCTTTAATCCTTTGGCAGAATTCTGAAGATTTTTCTCTGCTTGTGAGTGAGTCTTCCAGGATTTACACTTTCAAGCCCTCTCCTCCTTTTAAAAAAATTGACTCTAGACAATAGTCCACTGATAAGAAGAAAACTCCTCAAGATGCTGCCTGTTCTAGGGGATTCAGTGGGGTCTCTGGAGGAGGTAGCAGCTACTCAAACCTTCCCCATCAACAGCATTAGGGATCACTATCATATCAAGATGTCATTCTCTAAGGATCAGGTTTGATTTTGAATAAAATTATCATATACTTTTTAATCACTAATTCATACAGAAAAAAAAAAAGAGAACGAATATCTCCTGAGGACTTGCTACTCTTTATAACAGTACCTGATCTACCACTGTATCCTTGTCCAAAGTTACCCAAGAGGCAATTAAGCAGACTCTTCAGGTCTATTATTTTAGATTTATAGTAAATCAAGTATTTAATTAAGAAAGGCAAACAAGTTCAATCTTTGCAACACTGTTGTAACCTCTCTTACATTCATGAATTTTAGAACTATAATTTTATTCTCCTTTCTTACATTGTTAATTATATTAATATGGCTGTCATATGGTTGTGTTTAATGAACATCCACATGTAGCTTATATTTTTAAACTTTTATGTAAAAATAATTGAAAACTTAATGGGCAGAATAAATCTTTTTCTAATATATAATGCAGTGAATAAGTTTTATTTATTTTATTCCAAAGTCTAAGTAAATTCATGGCATAATTTATAGCTAATAAAAAAATTACTGATGGTCAAGAACTATTAATAATATGTCTGATATAAAATCTGATCCCAAGAAGATAGAAGATTTGGTTAATGCTGTTTTCAAACTTTGACTTATGAGTCTGACATTTTAGTTGATAGATCAATTGATAATAATTATTTTTATGTAATCAGCAACTGAAATATACAAAACATTGATTTATTCAGGTGAGACATGGGCTCCCTAAGGAGATGCACTAGGAGAAAAAGATCATTTAACTCAGTCTAATTTGTTTCTGAGAAAAATGTGATTGACTTCAGTTCACGAAGTTTATGGCAAGACAAAATGGTGATATCATTCAAAAACACTAAAACTAAAGTTAAATTAGAAAAAGAGATGCTGAATAATAAGTCCATGTAATTCAAATTACCATCGACATTAAACTTGACCGAAGTTACCTTAAAGGGACAAACGTATTGAGTACAAATGGGGAGAACTACTCTAATACAATAGAATTAAGTCAAAGAAAGTTGATTTTGGAGCTGCTTCAAGCTGTTAGAATTTATATTATCTTATAAATAAAGAACTATGTAATAGAGTTATGAAATTGACCTCAAAATAACCACATTATTTCTACTTGCTGTTTTTCTTGTTAGTAGAATGTACATTGCATATTAACAAAAATGATTCAAATTCATTTATAAAATATTTATATTTGGAAACACTCATTGTTAGGGATGTGATGAAGAAAAGAGCAGAAGAGATAGAATGATCTATCTATTCATAGAGATTTCAGACCAGAGGAAGAAGAGTCAGGCTTAAAAACTATAAAAATAAAAATATGGTCATGTCCCCTTTAAAAAATGAGTTTTCAGTGTCTTAATGAGGCTTGTAGCCTGGGAGGCAGCCTCTCAGAAAGTTCTGAAGCTCTATTCAAAGAGGTAAGGGAAGAGTCAGCACGTATATAAACTTTTCTTTGTTGGGGGGAAAGATTACGTACTCACACATCAAAAGATTACTGCCAATTACGAAGAACAGACATCTCCAGTTAATGATTTTATTGCCTTTCTATGCATATCCCAGATGCAAGAATCTGAGATCATTGAAATTTCTCCCTAGATATGTATCTTAATTATCTCATGCCAGTGTCCAAAACACAGAATGTTCATCCTAAATTCCTGCAGTGGCAAACGACTTGATCCTTTTAGAACTGCAACACAGGAAACATTTTTTTTCTTCATAGTTACAAACTATGATAAACATTATAATGAAGAATTTCAAGTTACAAAAACATTGTAAAACAAAAGAAACTGACCTGTACATTAACTTTATTTTGGTAAAATGTTTTTATGAATTATCAATTTCATTTTCTTTAGCTTCTCATTCCAGTGAGTTGAGATATGAATACAAAGTAGATACAAAATTAGTCTCTAATTATCACTCAGACATTATTTTTGAATTTCTTTTACCAAGATTTTATATTTTAAAAAATGTGCAAAATAAAGATTTACTCAAATAATTAAATTGATTGTTATTTTTATGGCAACAAGATATTTTTATATTTAAAAGATAATTCTCTTAATGATTTTATGAAATGAAAATTTCAAAAGTACTGCCTCTCAAACAGTATATAACACTAAGGAGTACACTGAAGACATTAATTCAACAAATATTTACACAAAGTCTTTATTAAGAATAGAGAATTTTGCCAAAATGAGAAATCTTTGTGTGGAAGAAGGGTGGAGAAAATAATGACCATTATAACATACAACCTAGTAGGAATATGTACATAAAATAGTAACCATACTACAAGCAGGTTGGAATATTCCAGCAGTGGTACAGTAGCATGTCATGGAATTGTAGACAGAAGAGAAATATCAATTTCATCTTGTTATGTTAGAAAAAAACCAAGAAGGCTATATTGAAGAAATGACAGAGATCTTGATTCAGCAATTTAGATGAACTGTACATAAGAATGTGCTATACTGTGCTGTCACTAAGTCATGTGACTTCACAACCCCATGGACTGCAGCCTGCCAGGCTCCTCTGTTCAGGCAATTTTCCAGTAAATAATACTGAATCAAGTTTCCATTTCCTCCTCCAGGGGATCTTCCTGACTCAGGGGTTGAACGCCAGTCTCCTGTGTCTCCTGCACAGGCAGGTGGATTCTTTATCACTGAGCCACCTCGGAAGCCTATAATGTAGGAACAAAGAAACAAGAATGTGTAGAAAGTGGTTTCAACAAACTTCAACAATTAGGAAAGCCTGGGCCTTCGAGGAATAGTAATCTCATAAGGTGTGAGAGAAGTTAAGGTATTTAATAGGAATCATGATAAAACAGGCTGGAAGGCAGAATGTAAAAATAAGGAATTTCAATTTAATTCAAAGAGAACTGGCTTTTCTTCGTCAGCTTTTAGGGAAGAAAAAATAAAACTGGCTGCAAATTTTGTGAAAAGAGTAGGGAGTCATTTGTAGCATTTCTAAAGTATATCTTGGTTAACTTCTCAAATGAATGCAAGTGACTTTGAAGAAAACATATTTCTAGTGATCAACCTAAAAAGAATTCAAACTCAAGCAATTTTACCACTAAAATGTAATATTGTATTACTTTGTTTCAGGCTCATGAGGAACCAAACTAAACTATGTTCAGCCCAAATTTGAACTATTCTCAAGAGCTGACTCTGAGCCTTACGCAGGTTGATTTATTCGGATTGCCTAGGACTTTGAAGAAATGAATACAGCTTCACAGAACCATAGAGATGAACCCTATGATTAGCCCAGGGTCACATTTCCAACATTTTAAAAATCCACCATGGAAAACAAATGTGACAGTTTTATTTGCTTTCAGTTGAACCTTGGATAACTGATATTTTTTCCTCTTATTTTTTAATTAATTTTAATTGGAGACTAATTACTTTTCAATATTGTAGTGTTTTTTGCCACACATTGACATGAATCAGCCATGGGTGTACATGTCCCCATCCTGAAGCCCCCTCTCACTCTCTTCTCATCCCATTCCTCGGGGTTGCTCCATGCACCAGATTTGAATGCACTGTTTTATGCATCGAACTTGGACTGGTGATCTATTTCACATGTGGTAATACACATGTTTCTATGCTATTCTCTCATATTGTCCCCATCTTGTTCCATTGATCTATATTTCTGTTTTTCTGCCAGTACCATACTATCTTGATGACTATAACTTTGTAGAGTAGTCTGAAGTCAGGCAAGTTGATTCTTCCAGTTCCATTCTTCTTTCTCAAGAGTGCTTTGGCTATTGGAGGCTTTTTTGTATTTCAATACAAATTGTGAAATTATTTGTTCTACTTCTCTGACAAATACTATTGGTAGCTTGACAGGGAGTGCATTGAATCTATAGATAACTTTGGGTAGTATACTCATTTTCACAATATGGATTCTTTGAATCCATGAACATGATATATTTCTCCATCTATTTGTGTCATCTTTGATTTCTTTCACCAGTGTTTTATAATTTTCTATATATAGGTCTTTTGTCTATTTTGGTAGATTTATTCCTAAGCATTTTATTCTTTTCATCGCAATGGTGGATGGAATTGTTTCCTTAATTTCTCTTTTTGTTTTCTCATTGTTAGTGTACAGGAATGCAAGGGATTTCTGTGTGTTAATTTTATATCCTACAACTTAATTATATTCATTGATTAGCTCTAGCAATTTCCTGGTGGTGTCTTTAAGGTTTTCTATGTAGAGGATCATGTCATCTGCAAACAGTGAGAGTTTTACTTCTTCTTTTCCAATCTGGATCCCTTTTATTTCTTTATCTGCTCTGATTGCTGTGGCCAAGACTTCCAAAACTATGTTGAATAGTAGAGGTGAGAATGGGCACCCTTGTCTTGTTCCTTAATTAAGGAGATATGCTTTCAATTTTTCACAGTTGAGGATAATGTTTGTTGTGGGTTTGTCATATATAGCTTTTATTATGTTGGGGTATGTTCCTTCTAAGCCTGCTTTCTGGAAGGTTTTCATCATAAATGGATGCTGAATTTTGTCAAAGACTTTCTCTGCATATACTGAGATAATCATATGGTTTCTATCTTTCAATTTGCTAATGTGGTGTATCACATTAATTGATTTGAAAATATTGAAGAATTCTTGCATCCTTGGGATAAAGCCCACTTAATCATGATATATGATCTTTTGAATATGTTGTTGGATTCTGTTTACTAGAATTTTTTTGAGGATTTTTTGCATTTATATTAATTGGTGATATAGGCCTGTAGTTTTCTTTTTTTGTGGCATCTTTGATTTTGGTATTAGGGTGATGATGGCCTTATAGAATGAGTTCGGAAGTTTACTTTCTTTCCTCTGCAATTTTCTGGAAGATTTTGAGTAGGAGAGGTGTTAACTCTTCTCTAAATTATTGGTGAAATTCACCTGTGAAGCCATCTGGTCCTGGGCTCTTCTTTGTTGGAAGATTTTTTTTTATTATAGTTTCGATTTCCATGCTTGTGATGGGTTTAAGATTTTCTATTTCTTCGTGGTTCAGTTTTGGAAGGTTATACTCTTCTAAGAACTTGTCCATTTCTTTCACGTTGTCCATTTTACTGTCATATAGCTGCTGATGGTAGTCTCTTATGATCCTTCGTATTTCTGTGTTGTCTGTTGTGATTTCTCCATTTTCACTTCTAATTTTGTTCATTTGATTCTTCTCCCTTTTTTATTGATGAGTCTGTTAATGGTTTCTCTATTTTATGCATCTTCTCAAAGAACCAGCTTTTAGTTTTGTTGATTTTTGTTATAGTCTCCTTTGATTATTTTTCATTTATTTCTGCCCTAATTTTTATAATTTCTTCCCTTGTACTAACCCTGGGGTTCTTCATTTCTTCTTTTTCTAGTTGCTTTAGGTGTAAAGTTAGGTTATTTATTTGATTTTTCTCTTGTTTCCTGAGGTAAGCTTGTATTGTTATGAATCTTCCCCTTAGCACTGCTTTTCCTAAATCCCATAGATAATGGGTTGTCGTGTTTTCATATTCATTTGTTTCCATGCATGTTTTGTGCTGGGGTCCAGCCCCGGCAGGGTCCGGGGGTCTTGAGGGATGAGTGGCGTCGGCGGAAGAATTGAGCTGAGTCAATATGTGGTGATGGAGCAGTCTCTCTTTATTGCTGTTAGTTTTGTGAGGTGATGGAGAAATCTCTCGTTTGTTGTTGTTGGTTTACAGTTTTATAGCCAAAAGACATCCCCATTACATCATTACAACACCTATCATTCTATACAATTTTTTGTTTTCTACCTTCCATAGCAACCTTATCATTGAGCTCATTCCCCAATCTATCATGAAACATTCCCTTTGCAGAAGTCAGATTTTTATGTAATTAGATTTAACAATAGTATGTTTACCATTTGAATGTCTCCAGTAAACCTCATTCAATCATGATAAGTGCATCACCCTAAGTAGAAAGGTTACATTTCTCTTACCAGGTACAACTATGTAGAAGCTAGAGGGAAGGGCTAAAGCTTGAGACTGTTTATTCTAGTAACCTACTTCAGTTCTTACGAGGAAAGAGGAAAGAGGACAAAGAGACAGTTTAGAAAGGGGAAAGAGGACTAAGACAGTTTAGGAAGAGGACTAAGAGACAGTTTAGGAAGAGGAAAGAGGACTAAGAGACAGTCAAGCAGCACTGCTTCAACAATAAAACCCTATTAACCTTATAACTACTATAATGAATTCCTACGTCTACATTATCCTAAAGCAATCAATATCTCCAACTATGCTGGCCACAATTATGAGCATTCCTAAGTCCCAATCGAGCCTGATTTTATCAAGGAAGAGAGCCTCCTCCGTGGAGTGGTGGGGGGAGTGGGAGATGGAAAGGTGACCCAAGTACCAGCCTTTCTGGTGGTGGCCTTGCCATGACCCCCAGAGAACTCTTGGTAAACTCCCCAGTAATGAGTAGGAGGAGTAGTAATCTATTTAAATGTCCCTTTCATTCCTCCTTAGCCCCCAGGGAAGGTGATCCACCTTCCTGGATCCTCTGGTCGATAAGGTCTGGGGGGATTATCTCAGGACAAATTCTTCCCAACTGGGACTGACCTACTGAGATGAGCCAAAGTTTGGAGAATGGACAGAACTCCCAAGAAAAATACCAAGGTGGGGCTTGCCCAGGATGCCCCAGTAAAGAAAGTCAGCTTTGCAATTTCTTTCTTAGTCTCGTGACCTTATCATCCAAACAAGGGGGCATCCTGACGCCTCCCGGAAGTTTTGATTTCTTTTTTGATTTATTCTGTGATTTGTTGGTTTTTCAGAAGTCTGTTGTTAAGCCTCCATGTTTGTACTTTTAATTTTTTTTCCTGTAGTTGACATCTAATCTCACCACACTGTGATCAGAAAAGATGCTTGAAATGATTTCAATTTTTCTGAATTTACCAAGGCCTCATGTATGACCAGGATGTGATCTATCCTGGAGAATGTTCCATGTGCCCTTGAGAAAAAGCTGAAATTCATTGTTTTGGGGTGAAATGTCATATAGATATCAATTAGGTCTAACTGGTCCATTGTATCATTTAAAGTTCATGTTTTCTTGCTAATTTTATGTTTGGTTAATCCATCCATCATTGTGAGTAGGGTATTAAAGTCTCCCTCTATTATTGTGTTACTGTTAACTTCCCCTTTCATACTTGTTAGCATTTGCCTTATTTATTGAGGTGCTCCTATGTTGAGTGCATATACATTTAAAATTGTTATATCTTCTTCTTGGATTGATCCTTTGATCATTGCAGTGTCTTTCTTTGTCTCTTTTCATGGCCTTTATTTCAAAGTCTATTTTATCTGATGTGAAAATTGATACTCCTGCTTTCTTTTTGGTCTCCATTTGCATGAAATAACTTTTTCCAGCCCTTCGCTTTCAGTCTGTATGTGTCCCTTGTTTTGAGGTGGGTCTCTTGTAGACAGCATATATGGGAGTCTTGTTTTTGTATCCATTCAGCCAGTCTTTGTCTTTTTTAAACCAAAGGTGTTTTTTTTTTTTTTTTCCTTATTTTAAACCAAAATTTCAGGGTTTTTTTATATTTAAATACCTGGTTCTTTTACTTATATATATATAAGTAATATAATATATATATATGTATTTTTCCTGTTTATAAGTCTAGATCCAAGTATTGGATTTTTCCCCTTATTTTAAACCAAAGTTTCTGTTTATAAATCTAGATCCAAGTATCCTAGTCTATCCACAAGTCCTAGTCTTTCATTCCTTGTGGGGTCCCGCTAGCCCCCTGCATGGCACCCACCATCTGCCATGGGCCATTGTGTCACGACAGGGGCAGCTGAATCTCTGTCCTCCCCCCAGGGGTTGCCTTCTCCTTCTAATGTGACTGTATACTCCAAATTACTCGCTGGCCCTGAGAACAAGGTAAACGAACTTCACTCTTTTATTTCTTTTATAAAACTTTTCCAGAGTGTGGAAAAGAAGAGAAATCTATCATAAACATTTTGAGGGTTATTAGCACAAACAAGAAATATCTGTATAATTTTATTTAAAAATCATTTCTGATAGAACATTTTTGACTCAGGATTGCAAAGCAAACAGTTTTGTTTTGTTTTTTCCATTAGAATTGTCATTCAAAATGTATTTGCAATAGCTATACAAAATAGGAGTTGCAATTCAAATGTAGTGTTATTTAGGTAGTTTCTTGAAAATTATGGTGCATACATCTTTGTCACCACAGAAACAATTAAGTTTTAATTAATTTGATTTTATTGCTTATTTGTTAATCAAATTGCTTTTTTGTTTCATAAGCAGATCCCCATATTGAAGTTATTTTGGTGTTTCAGAAGAACACTTCATTTTTTGATGCTTAAGAATACAGTTTTAGCATTGATGAAGCTATTTATGAATCAAAAGGAAATTCCCCTATTGTCAGCATCTAATGACTTCCTAAGAGTATTTCAGTTAACTAAAGCAGTGCTGGGCACTTGAGCAAGAAGTGCCCTCAGCAGATGACAAGGGCTTTAGGTATCTATGCATCTGGCCTGTCCTTGCACTAAGCATGGAGATTCTCGGGTTTTTTTGCAAAATTTATCACTTGTTCTACATTGGGGGGAGGGATAGAAATTACAATTTGGTGATGATTCAGATGGAAGAGAACTTCATTACTTTTCCAAGATTGTGTTAAATAACTCTTTTTTTTTAATACCAAAGTGGGGGGCCTCCAAAAGTGACGTCAAATGTACATATATCTGTTATTCCACTCTTCTTCCCCATCTTGTGTGACTGTGATCGACCTGTTACTATTTAGCCAAGTAAGCCAGTAAGTACGGCCAATAGCACAGAAATATAAACATGGTCTCTTTTCATATTCATTGTAAACATATTATATCCTTAAAGTCTATTTTTTAACTGTAAGATGACTTTGAAAACACATCACTATTGCTTGATTTTTGAGTGACTATTTCATGTTTGCAAAGTACCATGAGACTTGCCTCCTTTGCTCCCATCTGAAACCATCTGTATTATGTACTATGGACTTCTAGGGACATAATTTGGATGATAAAGCTCTCCACATGTAAAACTGAGAGTGTTTTCCTTTTTTTAATTTCATGGTAACAAAATACCCTCCTTACCTTTCTTAAAATACTTTTTGATATTTTATTTTATTGTATTTGTTTCCAACCCAAACGTAATGACTGGTGAAGTTGATGCTATGAAAGCAAGGGTCCTCAGTTATGAGTGTGTCCCTGGTCATGGGCCAAACCACAGAGGATCTGGGGTCCACAACTGCCCTCTTCCTCCTTGACTCCTCACTCTGTGGCTTTTATGCTTCATATAGTAACTCATACTTTTCTCCAGAAAATCAAAAAACCAAGGTTTACCTAGAGTTAAACCCCAGGCTTAACTGAGCTTTGACTGTTTGGTGTTTGGGTGGCAGAATGAAAGACCCTGAGCTTAGGAAAAGAAGCAAGGAACTCTGTTCTATATTCACTTTTCAATTCAGTTCAGTCACTCAGTCGTGTCCGACTCGTGTCCGACTCTTTGCGACCCCATGTACTGCAGCACGCCAGGCCTCCCTGTCCATCACCGACTCCCAGAGTCCACCCAAATCCATGGCCACCGAGGCGGTGAGGCCATCCAGCCATCTCATCCTTGTCTATCCCTTCTCCTCCTGTCCTCAATCTTTCCCGGCATCTGGGTCTTTTCCAATGAGTCAGCGCTTCACATCAGGTGGTAAAAACATTGGAGTTTCAGCTTCAACATCAGTCCTTCCAGTGAACACCCAGGACTGATCTCCTTTAGGATGGACTGGTTGCATCTTCTTGCAGTCCAAGGGACTCTCAAGAGTCCTCTCCAACACAACAGTTCAAAAGCATCAATTCTTCGGTGCTCATCTTTCTTTGTAGTCCAACTCTCACATCCATACATGACCACTGAAAGAACCATAGTCTTGACTATACGGACCTTTGTTGGCAAAGTAATGTCTCTGCTTTTTAATATGCTATCCAGGTTGGTCATAAATCTCCTTCCAAGGAGTAAGTGTCTTTTAATTTCATTGCTGCAATGATGCTCCATCTGCAGTGATTTTGGAGCCCAGAAAAATAAAGTCAGCCATTGTTTCCACTGTTTCCCCATCTATCTGCCATGAAGTCATTGGACTGGATGACATGATCTTAGTTTTCTGACTGTTGAGCATTAAGCCAATTTTTTCACTCTCCTCTTTCACTTACATCAAGAGGCTCTTTAGTTCTTCTTCACTTTATACCATAAGGGTGGTGTCATCTGCATATCTGAGGTTATTGATATTTCTCCCGGCAGTCTTGTTTCCAGCTTGTGCTTCCTCCAGCCCAGCATTTTTCATGATGTACTCTGTATATAAGTTAAATAAGCAGGCTGACTATATACAGCCTTGACATACTCCTTTTCCTATTTAGGGATATTTTATTGTTTCCATCATTATTAAGCACTTTCTATCATTTATATTTTAATTGCTTTTTTTCTGTTGAATTTGCAATATTTTTAAATTGATAAATTGGATGATAACATGATACTAAATCTAGATAATCTACCACAGAATATTTATTTCTAAGGGCAAAATAGTTAAGAACTATGAATAATCATTACCAGTGAATTTTTTTAAGAAAATTTAAGTCAGTGATATGTGAGGTATGTGCTATATGAAACAAAATTCTTGAAATAGGATTCTTTAAATTATATCATAGTATTACCTATAATTTTTTGTTGTTCTTGCCTTTTGAGGAAATATTTCAGTATAAAACTTAGAATGTGTATGTTCAGGAAAAAAAAAACTTAGAATGTGATGAGATGTACATTTTTAGAACTGAAACATTCTTTCTAATTGTAAAAAGTACACATTTTTCCCTTTTTCAAATATTTTTATTGAAGTACAGTTTATTTACATTATTATATTGGTTTTAGGTATATAGCATAATTATTCATCTTTTTGCATACTATACTTCATTATAGATTATTATAAGATATTGCATATAATTCCTGTGCTATATAGTAAATCATTATTCCTTTTGTACATGTTTGAAAAGACCCTGATGCTGGAAAAGATTGAAGGCAGGAGGAAAAGGGGACGGCAGAGGAGGAAAAGGGGACAACAGAGGATGAAATGGTTGGACGGTATCTCTGACTCAACGGACATAAATTTGAATGAGCTCCGGGGGTTGGTGATGGACAGGGAGGCCTGGCATGCTGCAGTTCATGGGATTGCAAAGAGTCAGACATGACTGAGTGACTGAACTGAACTGAACTGATACATATTTATTTTTAACCATTTACCCTCTATATTTGAGTTAAGTACCTTCCTTTTTTAGTCATAAAGAAAGCCCAGGACAGATTTGTGTTCTTAATCTGATGCTATTAATGTAAATCATACTAGGATGCATCTTAGAATCCAGATCCACAGATGATGAATACCACCTAAGGCTCACAATTCAGGGATCTGGTACCATGACAAGACTTCTTATATATAATATTATCCAGTTTGGCCAGATGCCATGATTTCTAAGTGTACATTTCAATAAATTAGCATTATAAGCCAGTTTCAGTGTATTTCAACTGCATGGTAAAAATCCTGCTTTGCATACACAATCTCTAAACCACCTCTCTCTCTATTTATGCATATTTCTTATAATTTCATTTATATATTAATAATTAACATATTTCATATAGCTTTTAATTTATTTTTAAATGTAATTGATTTACAGTGTTGTATTAGGCTTCAGATGTACAGCAAAATGATATATATACATATATATATATTTGTTCTCAGATTCTTTTCCCAAATATGTTGTTATCAAATAATGCATATCATTTCCTGTGCTATATGGTTGGTCCTTGTTGTTTAAGTATTTTATATATAGTAGTGTTTATATGTTACTCCCAAATTTCTATTTTATCCCTCCCCAGATGTTTTCAGTTTGATAACCATAAGTATTTTTTCTGTTTATGAGTCTGTTTCTGCTTTGAAAATGAGTTCACTTGTATCATGTCTTTTTTAGATTCCACATATAAGTGATATAATTTGATATTTGTCTTTTTCTGTCTGACTTACTTCACTTGCTATGATAATGTCTATCTCCATCCATGTTGCTGCAAAAGACATTATTTCATTCTTTTTCATGGTACCACTTCATCTTCATTCATTCATCAATGTATATTTAGGTTGCTTTCATGTTCTGGCTATTGTAAATTGTGCCATAGTGAACAGTGGGATAAATGTATCTTTTCGAATTCTGGCTTTCTCTGGAAATATGCCCAGGAGAGCTACCGTGTGATCCTGTAATATGTAATTTCTGAGAAATATTCTCAGTATTAATATGCTTAAATTTGCAGAGAGATTGCTACATCTAAAATATACAAGCTTTTGCTTTAGGAATGAAATTTGCATATTGTCATTGTGAAGCGTTATGCTTGACCAGACAGCATGCTGGTTGCTTAACGCATCTTTTCACTTAATTCTCAGAGTAACCCACCTGAAGTCAGCACTCTAAGTCACTCCTATTTACAAATAAGACACCAAAGGCCTCGAGCTGTTAAATTACTCTCTTCAGGTCACACAGCTTGCACATGGTGGAGATGGATTAAAAGCTATTTTACCAGACCCTAGAATTCATATTTAACCACCATGTTCTCTTGCCACTCTCATCAGAAAATTAAATTTAACATGACATAGAATTTCTAATTTTCCTCATGCATTCATGTTTTAAAAAAAAAAGAAAGTACTTTTATTCAAGGAAAACAGAGCTTTCTTTAAAAAAATAAAAATTTCAAAAATTATAAAACCAAAGAAGTTAATGTTAATCTAATAATTTTTCATGACTCAACTAAAATTAAGCCAAGAAGTATATTAGGTGATCTGAAGAGAAGTGGTAGTATCTTTCCATAATAATTTCAGTAAAACTAAAATATGGAAAATAGATTAAGAAGATTTGAATTTCAGAGAAATCTAGACACAGATGATGAAAGAACATGACTCTCTGAAAATATATATATAACTGCACAGACATCTACGTGTAAGGATATTTTCAAAACTGATTTTTCCTCATAGCCTTGCTCCTTTTTCCTTCCAGTAAATATTCTCAACATGTGAAAAAATGTTAAAGTATTTTATCTTAACAACCTTCAATTCTCATAGTGAAATGGAGATGTCAGATGTCAGTTACATATAAGCATTAACTAAAATAGCATTAGATTAAGCAACACAAAGCAAGGGTGTGCAAGACTATATGACTCAGTAGGAGGTCACCCATTCACTATTTCCCATCTACGTGTCATTATATCAGGGCCTTTACTTCATAAAATCATATGTCTAATCATCTAATAACACTGACTTATAGAATCAATTTGATTTAATATGTTGTTTTCCTCAGCACATGCTATCTTAATTCATATTAGCTGAACTTGTTGCCTACTTTCTCTTGATCCTGCATCTCACCATGGGATACATAAGAGCCTATATTTTTGTTTTGTTTTAGATGGCTGTGTGCAGGCAGATGGCTGTCTCCAACTGTAAAGTTCAGAGTGACAGATTTAGAATATCAGCACTTTGTGCTGGAGAAAAGCGTATGCTTCTGACTATTAATTATAGGATTAACATTTTTAAACAGTCCCATACATTTTAGTGTTCTATGAAACAGTTTCATAAATAGTACAATAAAGGAGCATTTAAATGCCAATACATTAAAACCTATAAATTATTTATTTTATTTTCTGTCTGTGTATATCCCATATATGCTTACAGATCAGCTGCGCTGAGTAAATTGCAAACCTAGAAATAAAAATGAGGTGCTTTACTAAGTGTTTTATCTTGTTTAATAATTAAAAAAAGACTGCCTACATATTTGTCTTGTTTTCACATTAACTGGAACATATTTTAAAGGCACATTATAGTAGTTTGAACTTATTTGTTAACAATAGATCAGGTGGCTGAATGTGGGATTTTCTAGGGCCAAAGAAGGCAGACACAGTCAGCATCTAATAACAGTGACTTGTCTCCCTCCAAGGAGTGACGGTCTACATCATCAGAGAAGGGCCGAGAAATGGGTATTGCCATAAAATTCCTGTCTGAGTCTGTCTTTTTTTTTTTTTCCTTTACTTTATTGTGTTGGTTTTGCCATACATTGACATGAATCTGCCATGGGTATACATGTGTTCCCCTTCCAGAACCCCCCTCCCTCCTCCCTCCCGATTCCCTCTCCCTAGGTCATCCCAGTACACCAGCCCCGAGCATCAAACCTGGGCTGGCAATTGATTTCACATATGATAATTAACATGTTTCAATGCCATTCTCCCATATCATCCCACCCTTGCCCTCCTCCACAGAGTCCAGAGTCCAGTGAGTCTGTCTTTAAAAGCAGAGAATAATCCTGCATATCTATTGGTAAATGGCAACTGCTGAAATATTAAGATGTTAAGTTGAAAGTGAATGGGGATTGAAGTCAAAGGCAGAGACTGACAGGAGGTGAGGCTACTTGTGGTTAACTCAGAGGGTTCTGTTTTTGGATCAAGGGAAGGGGAAGGGCCCACCTTCCCTACCCTTCTCACCACTTGTTGCTGTGTTCTCCACTAGTGAGCACCAAATTCAGATGGTAAAATGTGATAGCTCCCCACCCACGTCCAGGTGCTTGTAACTATAAAACTTACACGTCCATCAATCTCTCTATCTACATTGGTGATAATCTAGAAATGCCCATCTAGGAAGAGAAGAAAATACGTATTCTCCTCTGTCCATCAAAAAAGGATGACATTTCTCTCTTATTGCCTTAATTAACATCCTGTTTCCCCTATAATTTAACACATCTTATTAAACAAACATGAATTGAACATATATGTATCAGTATTACACATGAAATTAGTCATTAGAGGTGGTATGAAGATGTTGTTTTGTTGTTGTTGTTGTTTAGCCACTGTTGTGTCTGACTGTAGCCCACCAGGCTCCTCTGTCTGTGGGATTTCCCAGGCAAGGATACTGGAGTGGGTTGCCATTTCATTCTTCAGGGGATATTTCTGACCCAGGGATCAAACCTGTGTTTCCTGCATTGGCAGGCAGATTCTTTACCACTGAGCCACCAGGGGGAACCTTGGTATGAAGATGAAGAAAGCACATTTTTATCCCTAAGTATGCAAGTAGTTGTGAGCACAGAGTGCAGACTGGGGGGACGTAGGGAAGGGAAGACACGTGTAATACACATGTCAGCTGCCATTCCCTGCTCCCTTCTTTAAGCTACACAACCTCAGCTCAGCATCACCACCACCCCCACAGGATTGTCTTCTTGAGGACTTATATTAGTTTTCTGTTCCTTCCATAGCTATCACACAACTTCGTGAATTTACCAACACAAGTCCTAGCTCTGTAGATCAGTTCTCAGCGGGTTGAAATCAAGGTGATGGCAGAGCTGTGCTCCTTTCTGGAGGGTCTAGGGGCTAATCTTTATCCTTCCCTCTTCTAGCTCCCAGAGACCTCCTGCTTTCCTTAGCTCAAGGCCCCTTTAATTTCTTATTAAAAGGAAAAAATGATGGGTTCAATCTTTTCCATATTATGTCAATAGATTTACTCTCTTCCATATTTAAGGACACTTGTTATTACACAAAGGCAACTGGGATAATCCATGATCATCTCTGTATCTCATCATTGGTTTATTTTTAATTCCAACTACAACCTTAATTTCCCTTTGCCAGATAAAGTAACATTTGCATAGACCCTAAGTTAAGTTGTGGACATCTATCGGGTGGCACATCATTCTGCCTTCCACAGAGAACTTACATTATCATATAATAGGAAAAAAGGAGTTTATTGGACTACATAGAAAATGGATAGAATTGAGGGAGGCAAGTGAAACCAGATGGGAAAAATACAATATCTTAAAATTACATTAGTTGAGCCCTGTATTTTACAGGTATGAAAACAAATCCAAGAGAATTAATTCATGGAAACTGCTAGTTTACGTCAAATCTAAATCTGGAACATACGTCCATATTTGAGATCTACAATTTTATCTGCCACAATGTGTGTCCTCTAGAGTATCCAGTTAGTCAGTCAGTCAACCAGTTCAGTCGCTCAGTCATGTCCAGCTCTTTGTGATCCCATGGACTATAGCATGCCAGACTTTGGTGTCCGTCACCATTTCCCAGAGCTTGTTCAAACTCATGTCCATATTGCCATCCAACCGTCTCATCCTCTGTCATCCCCTTCTCCTCCCGCCTTCAATCTTTCCAGCATCAGAGTATTTTCCAACAAGCCAGTTCTTTGCTTCGGGTGGCCAAAATATTAAAGCTTCTGCATCAGTCCTTGCAATGAATATTCAGGACTGATTTCCTTTCAGATTGACTGGTTTGATCTCCTTGCAGTGTGAGAGACTCTCAAGAGTCTTCTCCAGCACCACAATTCAAAAGCATCAATTCTTCGGTGCTCAGCTTTCTTTATTGTCCAACTCTCACATCCATACATGACTACTGGAAAAACCAAAACTCTGACTAGACAGACCTTTTCAGAAAAGTAATGTCTCTGCTTTTTAATATGCTGTCTATGTTGGTCATAGCTTTCCCAGAATGTCCAGTGATGGTGCATTTCAAACTAAAATGCAAGAAAAATATATTCACTTGCAGGTACTTGCAAATAAACATTGCATACACTTAGGTTAAATTAAGACACTGTTTAAGAACGATTCTGACAGCCATTACAAAGGCTTCCGCCTGTTCTTTTGTTTTCTCTGCCTTTCTTTCTTTCCTTCGTGTTCCCTGCCATAATAGACTGTCTGAGCCAGTTGCAACAGATTATCTAAAGACTGATTTGGCCCATCAGTTCAGTTCGGTTCAGTCACTCAGTCGTGTCTGACTTTGTGACCCCATGGACTGCAGCACGCCAGGCTTCCCTGTCCATCACCAACTCCTGGAGCCTTCTCAAACTCATATCCATTGAGTCGATTGTGCCATCCAACCATCTCATTCTCTGCCATCCCCTTCTCCTCCCACCTTCAATCTTTCCCAGTATCAGGATCTTTTCTAATCTGGTCCATATGCCTGTTTTAATAGCTTATGATGGATATCTGGAGCTGACTAAATGAGAAATATTTTAAGGTCACTCTTCTGTCTTCACTTTCAATCTCAGGTATCAACTCAGTGAATCTGTGAAGGGGTTCCCTCAGTCTATCTAGGGATTTACCAGGAGCTTCTTTCTCTACTTGTTCTGGTTGCCAATTTGGCATAAAGTCTTAGCATGTGCTTTCGTGAGTCCTTCAAGAACGCATATGACAAAATTACTCTGATCTCATCTTCCTTTAGCCATGTTATAGCATAGTCCCAATCTGGTTCTATAATTGGGACTGCCTGATTCCTGCTGGAGAGGGTGGCTATCTCATCCTCCCTCTTCCCTACTGATTCATTACCAAGCTGTTCAGCTCCATAGGCAAGAGCTTTCCACAAAATTCGAGTTTTTGAGTTGGGAGTTAGCATTTGTCCCAGGATACATATCACATCCTTCCAAGTAAGATCATAAAGCAGGGTAATACCTTTAAAAGCTCTAATATATTTTTTGGGGGGTCTTCTAAATAGTCTCCCAGATCTTCCTTGATTCTTTGTATTTCTTGATAAGAAAAGGGCTTATTAACTCTCATAGACTGATTATTTCTCCCAGTGGGTGCTTCTTGAAGAAGCAACAGTTTGTGTGGCTGTTCCTCAGTCTCTCTGGCTGCTCTGTGTATATGATCCCAGGGATAGATTGGAGAAACCTGCTTTCCTTTATCTCTTTGTCTCCTGTCTTCCACCTCATCCTGTATTTCACCCTTAGTTTTTACTGTCTGAGCTTCTCTTACTTTGATTGTCTTAGTTTCTATGAAACCAGAGTAGTCTGATTTTGTACTGAGACAAGGGTTGTTTGGACCACTACTTGGGCAGTTTGAATCTCAGTTTGGGTTTTTACCAAGATCAAGGCAACTTGAATTTTGGTTTGAGCTTCTACCAAGACCAAGGCAACTCTTCCTGGGGAGGATTCCCTGACTTTCAGTTTGCTCAGTTTGGAGCCCTGAGTACAGGGGCAAAATAAGAGAGGACAGGAGGAAGCTGAAGGTTTCATACCCAAATTTATACCCTTAGGACGTAAGTATGGCATGCCTCATAGAGAGAAAAAGGGCAACACATATGCTACTTCTACCCATTTCTCTGATTTTCTACAGACCTGACCTAATTGTAAAACAGTATTATAATTAAGAGGCCCTCCAACCGGCATCCATTTGCTATCCTCCAATGGATACCATGGCCATGCAGTATCCCATAGGAAGATCAGACATGTCTTCTTTAAGCTCTGGGGATCAAATCTATCCTAGTTTTTCAGGATACAGTTCAAAGGAGTGAGGCTGGAATTGCTAGCTCCCATCTGTAAGAGAGAAAAAAAGCATCCAGAGCCATCTTTCTACCAGAGGCAGCAGCGAGTAAATATCTGCACTGATTCTAAGTATGCTTGTTTGACTTTACATGTTCATGCTGCAATATGAAAAGAAAGACAATTTTAAAAGGCAACAGGAGAACCCATTAAACATTTCAGAGAGATTGAGAGACTTTTAACTGCTATATATTTTCCTTAAGAAGTAGCTGTTATGCATTTCAAAGGGCACAGCAGGGATGGGAGTAAAGTAGCCAAGGGTAATCAGCTGGCTGACTGTCAAGCCAGAAAGGCAGTGCTTTATGGAACCCCTTTACTGCAGACACTTTTGATATGGACAGGTCCTGTGGAACAGGGAAAAACACAATATACTGAGGAAGAATTAGAAAGATATGAAAGAAGAGAAGCAAAGACTGCTCATAAGGAATGGTTACAGTCTGAGGATGGAAGATTAATAATTTCTGAAAATGCTCAATGGAAAATTCTTAAGGGTTTATACCAGGGTTTTCATTTATGTGATGAGAGTACTTACCACATGGCTTCCAGTTTGTTTGAAGGTAAAAATGTAATAAAAACTTTAAAGAACATTATCAAAAGATGTGAGGTTTGTCAAAAAATAACCCAAAGACTGAAAAGCTAGCAAAGTCTGGGTTACAATGAAGTGGAAAATATATTGGAAAGGACTGGAAAATTGATTTCACTCATGTGCCAAGAGCAAATGGATATTCTTGCATACAAGTTCAGATGGATACCTTTACTGGATGGGTTGAGGCTTTTCCCCATCATAGTGAAAAGGTTAAGGAAGTTGTAAAAATTTTAATACATGATATCATTTCCAGGTTTGGGCTGCCACAAAGCCTTAAGAGTGACAATGTCTCTGCCTTTAAATATGCTCTAATTCAGGGGGTGTCAAAAGCTCTAGGAATAGAATATCACTTACAATGATCCTGGAGATCCCAATCCTCAGGAAAGGTAGAAAAAGCTAATGACATTATTTAGAGACTTCTGTGCAAATTAACTCAAGAGACACAGGACAATTGGCTTAAAGTTCTACTGATGGCTTTAATGAGGGCTTGAACTGCCCCCAAAAAGGAGGGACTGTGCCCCTTTTAATGTATTTATGGAAGGCCCTTTTTATGCACAGACATTGTTATAGACCCTGAAGCCTTGGAATTAACTAATTATGTAATTCAGCTCTCAGCTTTTCAACAGGCCATAACAGAACTCTGGGAGGTGATTTGACCCAGCCTCTGAGTCAAGCAAGCCTCTATTTGAGCCAGAAACCAAGGTCCTGATAAAAACATTGGGGTCTGGGGCCAATCCCTCAAACCCCTCTGAGACGGCCTTTACCCGGTGATTCTTTCTTCTCCCACAGCTATCAAAGTGCTGAGAATTGATTCATGGGTGCATCACATTCTAGTTAAAAGGTGGCACCCTGACCAGAACTAAGTGATGTCATTTTATGTCTTTGGTTTTTACACTCTGACTTTGTACTTTTCAGATGGGCCTGATAATCTATGTGAGCCTGCTTCTGCTGACTCCAAAAATCCTGAGTCTGCTTTTTGATCCTCAAGATAATGTCTTCCTGCCCTGGGCTCCCTCCTATGCCGCATTCCACAACTGATCTAACTGCTGGGTCTGCTGAGTGATTCCCTCTTCATCAGTGGAAGACTTCCTGTGGTGGGCATCTCCACTTCAAGGAGAGGACTTTATCCAAGTCTGTGAATATCTTTCACACCAACAATCATATGTGATGCCTTTTCTTAATCTGATGATGTCTAACAATCCTAAAATGGACTGGTGGAACATTTTGTGCTTTAACTATGGACATAGTGTGACTTTTAATTTTGATTATACATTGTCTTGGTTTAATGACTATCTTGCTACACATAAGAAGGCAAATGGGTCTAGATCTGGTGGCTTTTTACCTGATATTTATCAAATATGGGATGAGGTTGCCTGGCTGACTCCTGAAAAGGCATCTCTAATATCTAGTGCCCCCATATGCTGGGAACAAATACAGCCATCCCCAGAAGTTAGCCAACAACCTAATTATAATGATTGGAAACAGTTGGGATTTTTGCTCAGGAAATACGCACTGCAATTATTCCCGTGTTTTCCAACCCCAGTTCAGGCCCTCCTTTTGCCTGGCAAGGGACTGATGGATCCCTCAGTCATGCTGGCTTGCTCCAAACAGGACCTACTGGATATGTGGCTCTTCTCTATGGGAGTGACTTCCCTCTGGCTGGATAGGGAGATGTAGCCTAGGTCTAGCTTTTACTCAGGGCTTCATATTTTCAGAGCTTCCAGAGAAGCTTGATAATTTACCACACCTTAGAACTTACTGGGCAAGGTCTGTATTTCACTGGTATGATTATTTGGCTACAGTATTTGTTCCCTCTCTAGGAAGTACAGATGTTATGCTACGAGTTGATGTTCTGACTAACTCTACTCAACAGGTTTTAGAAGATTCTCAAAAAGATATTTCAGCTCTTAATGCTGACAAATACAAATTAGAAAGGTGATTTTACAAAACAGATTGGCCTTAGATATTCTGACAAGGAGGAACTTGTGCCATTATTCATACCCAGTGCTGTACATATATATCCAACATGAGCACTAATGTTACTCACTTTACTAAGCACATGAACAAGATAATTCAGGCTATGGATACTCATGAAACCTTAACTACTTCACTTTGGAAGACATTAACTAGTTCCCTATGGTGGAAAACTATCCTAATTGCAATAATTCTGATTTTTCTGTTTTTGCTGTTTGCTCCTTGCATCTGTAATTGTGTAGCTGGATTTGTTTGTAGTCACATGAAGGCTTTTAAGTTACAAATGGCTGCTCAAACACCTGTAACTGCAGCAGCTTCCTCCAACTACTATTTGGAGCCCCTGGATCAGTGACCCTCATTATGAGGGTTAGGAGAATATGTTGCCTCAATAACATATTAGGGACGACGATGCCACTTCTCAGTTCAGAAGCAGCTACAGAACTGGAAGGATGCTACTTTCCCTAGGCAATATTAATTCTCCTAAAAGAAAACAGGGGAATGAGAGTGTAACAGGCAGGAAGGCCAGGGGTCTGCAAATGTCAGACATTTTTATCTCTCTTAAGCAGCAGCAGTAAACAAACTACAAGTGTTAGATATTTATCCCTTCTCTATACAAATTTAAAAAGAGGGTTTTTTTTTTCTTAAATTCTGTGTTGCCATGACGACACCTGTTTCCACCTGAATTTAACTTTTCTCAAATCTTGAGCTAACCAATGTGTTTTTCTTATGGAAATGTTTGTCTTAACCTACATTAATGAACTATGTATTTACCCTAGACTCAGTCTTCAAGTCAGTTCTGCCTAAGACTCAGAATGGACTTGACAAACCAGTATGTTTTACTAATGCAAATATAATCATAGGCTATGTTAATGAGACTATGTCTTTGCTTGGAAACCTGCCATTCTTCAATATTCATGTCAATCATTTTATGGCCCGGGACAACTTTATGCCAATGTTATCTCAGAATGCATGTTGTGGGTGAGGGGCCTGGTGCCAATCTCTGAGTTTTGAGACATTTCTTTTCTCTAATTAGCAGCCTGCTAGTAGCTATATAACATTTGGCTAAAGACTAGCAGGGGCACACTTGCTGCTTCTGCCCCCTTCTGATGTCTATGTCAGCAGCTTTCTCTACTCTTTTATACCTTAATAAAACTTTATTATACAAAAGCTCTGAGTGATTAAGCCTTGCCACTGGTCCCGGATTGAATTCCGCTTCTCCAGAGGCCAGGAATCCCAGTGCCTTTCATGGCTCAGCAACAACCTTTCAACTCTTTTGGAGGCAATCTCTCTCATTCTCACAATAATGTGTTAATTCATTTGCAAATTATTAGATGAAGTCATTCATGCACATTTCTACCACACATTATTTACATATCTCTATATTTTTAATTGGAGGATAATTGCTTTACAATTTTTTAGTTTCTGCCATACATCAACATGAATCAATTCTAGGTATACATATGTTTCCTCCCTCTTGAAACTCCATTCCAATTCCCACCCCCTACCCCAGACCACCCTTCTAGGTTATCACAGAGCACTGGATTGAGCTCCCTGCATCATACAGCAAATTCTCACTAGCCAACTGTTATACATATGGTAATGTATATGTTTCAATGCTACTCTCCCAATTTGTCCTTCCCTCTCTTTCCCCCATCATGTCCACAAGTCTCTTCTCTATGTTTGCATCTGCCATATGTTCCTCAGTACCATTTTTCTAGATTCCATATATATGAGTTAATATATGACATTTGTTTCTCTCTTTCTGACTTACTTCATTCTACATAATAGGTTCTAGATTCATCCATTTCCGTAGAACTAACTCAAATTCATTACTTTTTATGGCTGAGTAATATTTCATTGCGTGTGTGTGTGTATATATATATATATATATATATATATATATATATCACAACTTCTTTATTCATTTGTTTGTTGTTGAACATCTAGGTTGCTTCCTTGTCCTGACTAATGTAAATAGTTCTGCAATGAACACTCAGGTATATGTGACTTTTAAAATTGTTGTTTTTTCAGGGTATATGCTGAGTAGTGGGATTGCTGGGTTATATGATAATTTTATTCCTAGTTTTTTAAAAAGAAATCTCCACACTGTTCTCCATAGTGGTTGTATCAATTTACATTCCCACCGACTGTTCAAGAGGGTTCCCTTTTCTCCACATCTCTCCAGCATTTATTGTTTATAGACTTTTTAATGATGGCCATTCTGACTGGCATGAGATGATATGTTGTTGTACTTTTGCTTTGCATTTCTCCAATAATAAAAGATGTGGAACTTTTTTTTTAAAGTGTTTGTTAACCATCTGTATGTCTTCTTTGGATAAATGTCTGTCTGGAACTTCTGTCCATTTTTTGATTGGGTTGTTTGTTTTTCTGGTATTGTGCTGCATGAACTGCTTGGAGATTGAGTCTTTTTCAATTATTTCATTTGCAATTATTTTCTCCCATTCTGAGGATTGTCTTTTCATCTTCTTTATGGTTTCCTTTGCTGTGCAAAAACTTTTAAGTTTAATTATGTCCCATTTGTTTTTGTTTTTATTTCTATTACTCTAGGATGTGGGTCAGAGAGGATCTTGCTGAGATTTATGACAGAGTGTTCTGCCTGTGTTTTCCTCTGCTTTATAGTTTCTGATGTTACATTTAGTTTTTTAATCCATTTTGAGTTTATATTTGTGTATGGTGTTAGTAAGTGTTCTAATCTTCATTCTTTTCTCATGTGCTTTGAGCCATGGTCACAACCTGAAGAATAAGATAGACATATTCCCTGCCCTTTGTCTTTACAAGAAGTGTAAACCAGTTGAGAAGTAAATGTTCAAATATATAATTCAAACTGACATACAGACTCAGGAAAAGAGTGGTGTAGCAAAGAAAAACAGGGTGAGGTGCGGTGGAAGTGGAGCAAGACTCAATTAGAAATTTACAACTAGCAAATGCCATTTAATTTAAAATTAAAAATCAGAAGGTGCCAGGCTTTGGGAAAAGAGAGAGGCATCATTCAGATAAACAGAATGTTATGTTATCATGAAAATGAATATGTAAGAATGGTTTTCTACTAGTTGTTTTTTTTAAAGAAAAGCAGTAAGTAGAAATGATTTTTTTTTAGCTTAAGTTGGGGGGAAAATAAAAAAATTAATGAAGAGAAAAACAATTGAATTGATTTTATTCATCTATTCAAATTTTTAGCAGACCTATTGATCCCCATCTTAAGGAAAACGGTAAAGCTTTATGATCAGATGCTATTTTGTAGTCATAATAATGGCTATTTTCTCACAAGCGCTGCAGTACACTCTTTCAAAGAAAGCACTAAGCTCTTCTGTATGAAAATGTATTACCAATAGTTAATTAAAGCTTGTTAATACTACTTTTTAATTTTGTTTTAACATTCAAGTAATGAAATAAAAAGCTATACTAACACTTTTGTATTATACTATGAAAGTGAAGTTGCTCAGTCGTGTCCAACTCTTTATGACCCCATCTCTGTAGCCTACCAGGTTCCTCCATCAGTGGGATTTCCCAGGCAAGAATACAGGAGTGGGTTGCCATTTCCTTCTCCAGGAGATCTTCCTGACCCAGGGATTGAACCCAGGTCTTTAATACAATGTATGAAATAGTAAAATTCCATTTTACAGTTAGCTAGAAGAAATCAGCACAAAGAATTGGAAAATATAAACTTGGAAGATACAAGAACAGAGCAATAGCAAACAGGATGGCTAATGTTGATCTGTCCTACAGTGTTGTTACACAATAGCAAAACAAAAGACCTAGGAGGCTCAGAGCTAAAAGAAAATTAAAAAAATAAAATAAAAAAATAAAGGGTGGCTTCTGGGGAACTGAGTTTCAGGCAAGTATTTTCTTTATCATATGATGTGCCTTTGGCAGGAAACAATCAATAGAACTTGTATTTAAGTGGCAACATCATACCCTTACTCATAAATGTAATTTGATTAAAGAAATTGAAAAACATCTGAGCAAAAGAATTATTCTTTGAACTTTCTGCCCTTGAAATACTAAATCAATTTCAATTACATTAATTTACTTTATTAAGATATCTCTGTAGATATTTCTTTATTATCTGTCCTAGGATCATAGATATGGATATGAATAAATATGAATATGTAGAGAGAGAATATGTAGATGGAGAAACAATGGAAACAGTGAGAGATTTTTTCTTGGGCTCCAAAATCACTGCAGATGTTGACTGCAGGCATGAATTAAAAGACACTTGCTCCTTGGAAGAAAAGCTATGATAAACCTAGACAACATGTTAGAAAGCAGAGACATTTCTTTGTGAACAAAGGTCTGTCTAGTCAAAGCTATGGTTTTTCCAATAGTCGTGTATAGATGTGAGAGTTGGACTATAAGGAAAGCTGAGCACCGAAGAATTGATGCTTTTGAACTGTCGTGTTGGAGAAGACTCTTGTGAGTCCCTTGGACTGCAAGGAGATCCAAAGAGTCAATCCTAAAGGAAATCAGTCCTGAATACTCATTGGAAGGACTGGCACTAAAGCTGAAACTCCAATACTTTGGCCACATAATGTGAAGAACTAGCTCATGACCCTGATGCTGGGAAAGATTGAAGGCAGGAGGAGAAGGGGATGACAGAGGATGGGATGGCTGAATGGCATTACTGACTCAATGGACATGACTCGGTTTGAGTAAGCTCTGGGAGTTGGTGATGGACAGGGAGGCCTGGTGAGCTACAGTCCATGGGGTTGCAAAGAGTTGGACATGAATAAGCGGCTAAACTGAACTGAGAGAGAGAATTGAATATCAAAACCACTCCTCACAAGTATATTTGTCAGCCTCTCTCTGTAGTCCTGTTTACTGCTTGCTGATTGAAAATAAGGAATGGATGATATAGGTAATCTCAGTGTTGTTGGCAACCAAAATCAGGTATAGTAGTAACTAGGAAACGAGGGAGTGAGAGACAAGAACAACTACTAACGACAGTTTCACCCTTAGTACTTACTATGCTAAGCTCTTTTCCTGCATTTTCTCTTTTCATCATCACACTAACCCTGTGGGTCAGATAATACTTTTTTATTTTTTTTTTATTTACTTATTTTACTTTTGATTTTTGATTATGTTGAGTTTTCATTTTTGTATGAGAACTTTCTCTAGTTTCAGCAAGCAGAGGCTATTCTTATTTGCAGTGTGAAGGCTTCTTATTGCAGTGGCTCCTTTTATTGTGGAGCACAGGCTCTAGGCATGCGACTTCAGTAGTTGCAGCATATGGGCTCCATTTGTGTGTTCAATTGTTGTGGCTTACAGGTTGAGTTGCCCCACAGCATGTGGCGTCTTCCCAGATGAGGGATCAAACCTATGCCCCCTGCATTGACAAGTGGATTCTTAACCACTGGGCCAACAGGAAAGTCTGTAAATGATACTTTATTAGTCAGAATTATTTATTTTAGTTTCCAAGTGATGGAAATCAGCTCAAAAATACTAGCTGATATTTATTGGATACTTAAGATGTGTTAGGCATTTCTCTTATCCTTAGCCTGTAGTGAGCCATTTATTCCTCAAGGATGAGTATTATTTCAAAGTAAGTACTATCCTCTCCCTATAATGGGAGAAAAAATGATGCAGAGAGTTTAAGTAACATGGTTACTTAGCCAGTAAGTTTGGAATTAGAATTTGAATCCAAGTTCTTAAAACTATCCTTCTTTTCTGATCCAAGTTAATGTCAACAAAGACAGAAAAATTTAATTATGAAAGTATAAATGTGGCATCTTATAGAACTCCAGAATAAGGTAAAAATGCATCCCCATAAGAAGACTGGAACTAGGAACAAAAGCACCCAGGTACTTTCTCTCAAGCCCAGGAGTTGTGTTTCATTCTTCTCACGAGGTCCCAGCTGACAATGGTGTTTGAACACTGTAGAGTCCTACTCAACACTGTAGAGGCCTTCCTCTAGGGAGAGACTGAGTCTAAGATCAACCCTGGGGAGGAGATGCATGACTAAGTTCACCACCCCAGTCACTGTGGCTAAACCTGCTGTATCAGCCTGACTGCTAAAGGAGATTAGAAAGCACTGCCCAAGAAAGAAGAATCCTGGTGGGCTTGAAATTTACCATAAAATGTGCAAACCTCAATTGTCAATATCCCCATCCTACTAAAGGAGAAACTGAGGCAAAGAGAGAGTAATTTGCCATGGTCACACAGTGGTGAGCAAAGCCAGAACTCAAACCAAGTTGAGTATATTAACACATATATATGGAATTTAGAAAGACTGTAACGAGAACCCAACATGCGAGACAGCAAAAGGAACGCAGATGTATAGAACAGACTCGTGGACTCTGTGGAAGAGGGTAAGGGTGGGATGATATGGGAGAATGGCATTGAAACAAGTTAATTATCATATGTCTAATCAATCGCCAGCCCAGGATTGATGCTCGGGGCTGGTGCACCAAGATTTCCCGGGGGGAGGGAGGAGGGAGGGGGGTTCTGGAGGGGGAGCATATGTAAACCCATGGTGATATCATGACATTGTATGGCAAAAACAATAGGAAAAAAAATAAAATTAAAAAAAAATTGTTCTTTTAACCTCTCACTCATTGCTGTTTTAAAATCTCCCTTAAGAATATAGGGTATACAATATCATCTATATTGGCATAGTAATGAATTAAGTTTCTTAAATGAGCTGACTTGGCAGGTTGCATTCAGGAATAATTTAATTTCTCCCAGAAATCAATTTAAGATATTTTCTGCTATGTTTATCTTTTCTTTATTTAAGATAACATACAGTTCATAGCTTTCAGGTCACTTGCAGATAAAAAGCTTAATCCAATTGAACTAATTGCTTCATTCCTATGCCTAATTTGAGGTTGTTCACATCCTCCTATCTCTCCCATAGTTACATCTCCTCCCAGGGTCAGTTCAAGAGTAGAAGAAATCAGGAAAAGTGTGAAATCTGATTCCTGAGTGGCTCCTGATGGAGAGAACAAATGTGTTCTCTCACCACAGGGGCATCAGTGTCTTGCTGGTGATTCCCTGCAGCACTTCTCTCTGTGCTGGGCTGTGCCCTCTCTCATATAGATCTGGAGGATGAGGATAGTTGAACTAACTGACCTCTTCTTAGTATGTACCACCTAGATGTGTTTAATACCATCTTTAGAATGGGAGATATTTATCATGAATTGTCTGCAGTTTGGTGACTAATAAAGTCCTCATATTAATAGATGCTATTACACTAATATAAGTACATTTTAATCAAGATAAAAAAAGAATGGAACACCTAGGAATAATGGCATTTCTTTCTGTGGTTCTTTTCAAATATGTACACTGATTTATCCCTAGTATGCAGGAAATTCAATTCTATATAAAAGGGTTCTAAGCTGAATTCCAAAGCCTTAGCAGTCTCTTGTTTCTTTCATCTTAAAAACCAAATGCTCCTTACATTTTATAGCATAGTGATATAAGAGGGAAGTGAAATCATTCTCTGGGAATTTTCATGTTTCTCCTGTGGCTATAAGCAAACCTAATATGCTGATGAAAATTCCCAGAAATACATAGTTATGAGAAGCAAAGGTCTATTTCTGTATGCTGGGGAAAAGGCAATATGCTAGAAGTGAGAAGATGTGGAATCCTCAGCCCAGTGCTTAATTGGCTGTGCAGCACTAGGGGAATCATGATTCTTTTGACCTTCAGATTCTCCATCATCAAAGTGACAGAGCTATAATCAAGTTGCAGCCCATTTTAGCTCTAAAAAGAGCTGCACTCATCTCACACACTGGCAAAATTCTCCAAGCTATGCTTCAGTAGCACATGAACAGAGAACTTTTAGATGTTCAAGCTCGATTTAGAAAAGGCAGAGGAACCAGAGATCAAATTTCCAACACCCACTGAATAATTGAAAAAGCAAGAGAGTTCCAGAAAATGATCTACATCTGCTTTATTGACTGTACCAACGAGTTTCACTGTGTGGATCACAACAAACTATGGAAAATTCATCTGATGAGAACATCAGATCACCTTACCCACCTCAGGAGAAATGTGTATGCAGGTCAATAAGCAGCATTTAGAACCGGGCATGGAACAACGGACTGGTTCAAAATTGAGAAAGGAGAATGTTAAGGCTGTATATTGTTACCCTGATTATTTAACTTATATGTATAATACATGATTCAAAATGCTGGGCTGGATGAAGCTCAAGCTGGAATCAAGATTTCCAGAAGAAGTATCAATAACCTCAGACCTTATCATCTTAATGGCATGCAGCAAAGAGGAACAAAAGAGACTCTTGATGAAAGAAAGAGAAGAGTGAAAATGTTGATTTAAAACTCAACATTCAAAAAACTAAGATCATGGCACCTGGTCCTATTACTTCATGGTAAATAGATGGGGAAACAATAGAAACAGTGTTTATTTTATTGATCTCCAAAATCACTGTGGATGATGACTGCAACCATGAAATTAAAAGACGCTTGCTCCTTAGAAGAAAAGCTACGATCAACCTAGATAGCATATTAAAAAAACAGAGATCCGTCTGCCCTCTTAGCGCAGTAGGCAGCGCGTCAGTCTCATAATCTGAAAAAAACAGAGATCTTAATTTTCCATCTAGTCAAAGCTATGGTTTTTCCAGTGGTCAGGTTTGGATCTGAGAGTTGGACTATAAAGAAAATTAAGTACGAAAGAATTGATGCTTTTTTTTTCTTTTTCTTTACATTATTGTGTTGGTTTTGCCATACATTGACATGAATCTGCCATGGGTATACATGTGTTCCCCTTCCAGAACCCCCTCCCACCTCCCTCCCAATTCCCTCTCTCTGGGTCATCCCGGTGCACCAGCCCTGAGCATCAAACTTGGGCTGGTGATTTATTTCACATATGATAATTAACATGTTTCAATGCCATTCTCCCATATCATCCCACCCTTGCCCTCTCCCATAGAGTCCAAAAGACTGTTCTATACATCTGCATTTCTTTTGCTGTCTCGCATACAGGGTTCTCGTTACCATCTTTCTAAATTCCATATATATGCGTTAGTATACTGCATTTTTGTTTTTCCTTCTGGCATACTTCACTCTGTATAATAGGCTCCAGTTTCGTCCACCTCAGTAGAACTGATTCAAATGAATTCTTTTTAATGGCTGAGTAATATTCCATTGTGTATATGTACCACAGCTTTCTTATCCATTCATCTGTTGATGGACATCTAGGTTGCTTCCATGTCCTGGCTATTGTAAACAATGCAACGATGAATATTGGGGTACATGTGTGTCTTTCATTTCTGTTTTCCTGGGTGTGTATGCCCAACAGTGGGATTGCTGGGTCATATGGCAGGTCTATTTGCAGTTTTTTAAGGAATCTCCACACTGTTTTCCATAGTGGCTGTACTAGTTTGCATTCCCACCAACAGTGTAAGAGGGTTCCCTTTTTCTCCACATCCTCTCCAGCATTTATTGCTTGTAGACTTTTGGATTGCAGCCATTCTGAATGGTATAAAGTGGTACCTCATTGTGGGTTTGATTTGCATTTCTCTGATAATGAGTGATGTTGAGCATCTTTCCATGTGTTTGTTAGCCATTTTTATGTCTTCTTTGGAGAAATGTCTGTTTAGTTCTTTGGCCCACTTTTTGATTGGGTCATTTATTTTTCTGGAATGGAGCTGCAGGAGTTGCTTGTATATTTTTGAGATTAATTGTTTGTCCATTGCTTCATTGGCTATTATTTTCTCCCATTCTGAAGGCTGCCTTTTCACCTTTACTTTGCTGTGCAGAAGCTTTTCATTTTAATTGGGCTCTACCACCTCCCAGAATATTGGAAAGAATTGATGCTTTTGAACTGTGGTGCTGGAAAAGACTATTGAGAGTCTCTTGGACTGCAAGGATATCAAAACGGTCAATCCTAAAGGAAATCAGTCCTGAATTTTCATTGGCAGGGCAGATGTTGAAGCTGAAACTCCAATACTCTGGCCAACTGATGCAAAGAGTTGACTCATTGGAAAAGCCCCTGATGCTGGGAAAGAGAAGGGGATGACAGGAGTAGGGGATGACAGAGGATGACATGGTCGGATGACCTCACTGACCAGATGGACATGAGCTTGAGCAAGCTCTGGGAGTTGGTGATGGACGGGGAAGCCTGGCATGCTGCAGTCCATGGGGTCCCAAAGAGTCAGATGCGACTGAGTGACTGAACTGAACTGACCTTATCTCTAAAATGTACTAAACCCAGATTGGTCTCTAACATGAAACTGCTACTGAGTGCAACCTTATACTGCTCACCACATGATAGATCAATAAATCGAAAGATATGGTGTTGGGGTAAGGAATAGCAACTGTATTCAGAAAGCCAGCAGACAGAGAAAATGGTGGACTACTGTCCCAAAGGACCATTTTCCTCGAGTTAGAGAGATCATTTCCTAGTTCTAGTCAAACTTTGAAGGTCATGTGTTAATTCTCCCTTCCTGCAGCCATTCACAGGTGGGCCTATTAAGGATATTTTATGTGAGTTAAACGGAGGTGTTTGAGCTTAATGTTCATTACACAGAAGGCAAAGTTCTCAAATACAGATAATTATGTATAATTTAAGCTTATAGGCAACATCCCTTTAATGACTAATTTGCAGCAAAAGCAATAGAATACAAAGGTCAAAGTAAAAGAAACAGATTCAGTATGAAAGTGTATTTGTTTTTCCCTGTTATGAAACCTCTTGGCTGCTATTTAGCAGTCACTCTGCATTTGGGACTCAGAGGATGCCTCTTTATCTTGCCTGAAGAGCTTGCTCATCAGGCTGTTTTCTAAATTTGCTCCCCAGTTGTTACAGGGTGAGTTCCTAGAATAGCAGAATCCTAGAAAGAGATTATAAAACAGGAATTTTATTAAGGGAACATTTTTAAGATCAACACATGTACAAAAAGGAAGGCAGCTGCATTTGACAGCAAGTGCTTAACAGCATCTGCCACACCAATATCTCTCGGTATCCTTTAGGTTCAGCCATGAGTTATCATCTTGCTGATCACTGAATCCAGAGTAGGCAAGGTATGAGCTGTCAAGCTGAAAGAAAATGCAAGGAGCCTTAGGAACTTCAGACACGTTTTATTCATGGGTGGCTGACATAGGCACAAGGGCTGTTTCAGGTGGTGCTTATATATGTATTCATGAACATGGGTGGCACATGACCAAGAGATTCCAGTGTTATACATGATCTCAGCTATTACATAATGATGCAGATTCATTGTTTACAGAATGTGGGGTGAGAGAGCCCAACTGTATTCCATCCCTTCAGGGTCTCTCACCTCACAATCTATGTGCAGTCCATCTTGCACGATACCCCCTTGGTGAGTCATGCTGACACTTGGACCCACATCCCACAGCAGCAGTAGAGGCTACAGAAACAAACTGCTGGAGCACAAGTTGTACCTGCATTACATAGCAAAACCCAATGCCAGGTCCTGGATGGTGATTCACACATGAGAGGGCCAGGGATTCATCACCCAGGATGCCTCCTGGAACTCATGTCACAGTCCTTGACCCCATGGGGCTAGAAGAGCCACCCACTGCATGCGGGATGCCTTCATCCTCCGTGGCCAAGTCCAGTCCACTGTCTGTCCTTGTGAAACCCTGTCGGAGCTGGAAGCAGGATATTACTTTTGGTTCTATATCCAGGCTTTAACAAAATGTCGGTTGTTACTTGCAATTGTATGGGTGTGGCAGCAGGATGCAGGAGCACCTCCACAGGGGCAACCTCACCCCTTCAGGGTTTCTCATTAAGGACCCACAAAACTCCCCATAGGTGTTGGTCCCACCTCATCAAAGAGGGGATTTGGTGGTCTTCACAGCCCACCCACATGATTCCAAATGCTTTACAAGCTCTGGTGCACACTGATCTAAATCTTCAAGGGAATTAAAGGTTAGTAACACATCATCAGTATAATGGAACTGCTTCAGTGATGTTGGGTGCTTCCATCTGCCATGTCTTCTGCAACCAGCCCATGACAAATAGTTGGGCTGTGCAGGTATTCTTGGAGAAGAACCTGAAATGTTCACTGGCATCCCTCTGAAGTGAATGCAAATTGATCTTGACTCTCATCAGCTATAGCAATAGAGAATAAAGCCTTAAATAAGTCCACCACATAGAGATAAGTGCCCATCACTGTGGTCAGTTGGTCCATCAAGTCATGAATCTCTGGCATAGAAGCATGCATAGGTGGCATCACCTTATTCAGTTCTCTATACTCCACAGTCATTTACCATGAGCCATCAGATTTCCAAACAGGCCACCCTGGGGAGTCCATGGACTATGAGCACCTGGTACAATGCCCACTTTTGCCAGTTTAGCAATGGTGGCACCTATTTCTTATGGCCACCTCACAGATGATACTGTCTCACAGATGATATCCTCCAAGGTGTCAGTAAAAAATGTGGGGGATGCTTTCTGTATTCCCTCACAACAGCCTTCATCACACACACTCGAAGATGAAATTCCCCCACAAAGATTTGCAAGATTAGGCCCTGTAGAACATTTATCCACAAAATATATCCCAGGATCAGGGTACATATAAAGTATACATCCACAGAGGGAGCTGTCCAATTTCCAAAGGTTAGGACACAGCCTTTACCTTAACTCTTTGACTTCCATAGCCATTAATTTGTGCACGAGGACCTGGAAACTGCTCTGACTTGCCATAAATAAAGCTGCTTCGAGCACCAGTGTCAACCAGAGTCATTACTCTTTATACACTAGCCTGTGACCTGTGAAATGTAAGTTCTACATGGGGCCTCCAGTTCCTGCTTGGGCTCTCTGGGTGGGCACATTGGTCTGAGCCCTATTTAAAGTGGAAAGGGGCATCCAAAGGATGCCATGTAGTCTTCTAACTGAACCACCTGTATCCCTTGCTGTGGGCACTTCCCACACCTGGTAAACTGTTTCTCTGGTCTCAATTGCCTCTGTAACTCTAGGAGCAGAGCATTGCACTATTTATCAATTTTATTTGTCAACTCCTGCTGTCAGAAAATGGGCCCACATTTGCCTTTGCATCCCCCAGATGGGGTCTTTACCAGCTCAGACCCCTTTGGAGTCTTCACACTTCTAACCCACTTTGCCTGCCACTGTCTCTCTACTTCTCCCAAGCTTGCCACCATTGAGGTCACCTCATAGATGGGATGGCCCACACAGGGAGCAAGAATAGCCATTAAGGATCCAAAAGAGGTAGATGGGGCATTGTTCAAAATGGCATCTCACATGCTGCTATAAAATAATCATCTCCCTTGAGTATTTAGGTTAAACATAAACAGTTTCATGCCCAGCTCTTTCACAACTTGGGTTAATTCAGCAAAGATATGCCATTTACTCACAGTTGCTGAGTTTTCCCACATTTGTCCACATGGAGTAAATGGCAGTGTTAATCCATTCTTTCGGGGTTGTGTTTGGTTAGGAGCCCCGTGTGTGAGTCACCTAACATTCTATAACCTTTGTCTCAGTGAGGGGTAAGATGACAACTGTTCTGTCTCATCCATGAAACAAATAAAACCCGTCCTCCTCCATGTCCCAGAGTAACAAAAGCCAAGCTGCCAAGGGTTCCCCTTGCTTCTGTGGAAATTGTTTACCCAAGCTGACCAACTCCACTTAAGAATATGATTGATACATGGTGTACTCAGTCACATTGGGGGCCCCTTGTGGATGCTCCCCTGGACCATAGGCTGCTCATGTTTACCTTATGTTGCCCAGTGAGCTGTTCTAATTCTTCTCCCATCTCTGCAATTCACACGCTTGTGCATCGTCACGGAGGTCACGATCCATATTAGCCTTCAGAGTAGTCAACAAAATCCACGCCATGGTGCCAGCTGCAGTACGGCAGTACGAGCTGCTTTGTCTGGCAAATGGGAACTCACAACCTATAATGCCTTTTCAGCGCTAACTGGTGTCCCATCTTCCAGCCTTCCACTGGGGCCCACAGCAAGAGGACGGCGGCCACCAGGTACCACAGGCTTGTGGTGGCCACTGGTGTCCACCATCCAATGTAGCCTCAGGCTCCCCTACATGCTGGGTACCCTGCCAACTATACCAATTGTCTTGCTAATTGCCAAATGCAGTGTAGGCAAAGCATGAGCTGGAAAGCTAAAAGAAAATGAGAGGAGCCTTAGGAACTGCAGACATGCTTTATTCGCAGGTGGCTGACAGCTGCAAGGGCTGTTTCAGGTGGTGTTTATATAGGTATACATGAACAAAGGTGGCATATGGCCAAATTACATCATGATGTATGTGCACAGCGTTATGAACGACTTCAGCTATTACATAACCATGAAGTCACTGTTTACAGAACATGGGGTGAGAGTGAGAGGATGGGGGGCAAGAGAGCCTGACCACCTCCATCTTGGCTAATTCTTATTCCTCTACAGTTACACTAGTATTTTGCAGCCTAGGAATTCTAAAAGTGTCTTTGCTTGTGTGCTCCTCCGACATTACTTACAGAATAATTTCTCAAAAAAAAGAAAAAATGGCTTTTGGAGAAAGGATGCTATTTGGAGTTAGAGTTGTAGGGAATATCTTGAAGTCCACAGTTTCACTTAATTTGCTGTTTCTAATTGGGACACTTGGTCTCCCTCATGGAGTGAGAGAATGCAATTTCTCGTTGACACCCAGGTGCTTTATTCATCTGGATCCATGACAATCTTCTTTTCCAAAAGATCTGTGCTTTTTGGGTTTTCTTCCAAACTCATTTCTTTTTCTGACACACATTGCCCTCCATGATCTGATTCCTACTTACTTCTCTGGCTTTGTTTTCCTCCAATCCCTTGCCATTCAAAATCCTAATCCAGTTATGCTGAAGGATTTGTAATCTCCCAGCCTCTCTTGCCTACTCAGGTGTCATGCCCCATGCTCTCAACCCTTCCTTATATGTGGAATAGTCTTCCTAATCTGGTCAGCTGCTTTTCTTCCTTAAAGACTTGGGTCAGTTATTATCTACTTTGGGAAGCCATTACACAATCTATCTTCTGTGATTCACATCCCAACCTGCTTTTGTTTCCAACCTATTTTCCCATATTATTTGTGCCTTTCCCTACTGGTGTATAGACTTTTTCATAGCATAATTACTTACACTTTCCTCCTAAATAGGAAGATGTCAAGAATAGTAACTGTCTTCATTGATGTCTTTTCAATCCAGGCGTCTAGTGTAGCACCTGAGATATAAAAGGAAAGCATATATTTTTGTTTAATTTAAGTAAAACTATTTTTAAACAACTAACTCTTTAGCTATTTAAGTAAATAAATGCTATCATACTTACAAAAAATATAAAACTTGCTCTCTCTGTAACAGATTTATAGTCCAAATCTCTGACTTTTTCCCCATCTGAACTAGTTTGGGATTTGAACAATTTTCAAACTTTATATTCATTTCAACCTGTGTTTGGATATTCAGGCAGCCCTTCTAACTTGGATTTATTAGAATGCATTTAGCCTTCTTTTCTAGGTAAAGTGAAAGTGAAAGTCACTCATTCATGTCCAACTCTTTGCGACCCCATAGACTGTATAGTCTCTGGAATTCTCCAGGCCAAAATACTGGAGTGGGTAGCCTTTCCCTTCTCCAGGGGATCTTCCCAATCCAGGGGTCAAACCCACATTTCCTGCATTGCAGTTGGATTCTTTGCCAGATGAGCCATAAGGGAAGCTCTAGAATACTGGTGTGGGTAGCCTGCCTTGTCTCCAGGGGATCTTCCAGACCCAGGAATCAAACTGGGGTCTCCTACATTGCAGGCAGATTCTTTACCAACTGGGCTATGAGGGAAGCCCTAAGGTCTAAACTATTTAGACTATGATATTTACAAACATGCCTGAAGTAAAACTAACACAAAATTTCCAGGATGCATCATAGTATTTAAAATATATCAACATAAGAACTAGATAAAATATTTTTAGTTTCACTGAATTTTTTCTATAATCCATTTTCCTGAATAAATTAAAAATAACCTTTAATTTTTAAAAGTATTTCATAAATATCAACTACTTTAAAAAAATTTAAGCAAGTATTAAATTTTGAGCTTGGAGTATCATAGACCACTAAAGATTATCCTCTAGAGCTTTCTATTATAGAACTCAGAATAAAGAAAATGGGATAACTTGCAATCTTGAAGTAAAATAGAAGTCTGAAATCAACCATGTAAATTTTCTAAAACAAAATATTGACAAATTTTACTTGTTATTTCTATAATGTTGGCATCACTAGACACACATATCACATGAATATCAAATGGGACATTACACTTGAATTCTTCCATTATTCAAATGCTGAATTCCTTTACATGAATGTGAATTCCAAATCCCATAGACAGACTCTAAGCACCTATACCTCATTCTACAATGCTGATTGGCAATTATTTTGAGAAGGTCGTTTTTATCATTTCTAATTACATGGAATTAATATTTCCATACTCATGATTTTCTGTAATATGCATCATATGTACTTAGCCACATCTTTCACATTCGTACCAATATGTATTCATTGTGCACAGATTATGGAATATGTGGAAGTAGGTTGTTCAGAGTTTGTACTTCCATGTAGAGTGATGCAGTTACGTTTCTTTTTAGGATGTTACATCCTAGAAAGGTGGAAAATGATGTCTTCAACTAGATGCATTTCAGTGACACCACCAAACAACTGTTGAAGTTTTCTATAGTTTGAACTTTTCAGAAAAATGTTATCTGGTCTTTCACCAATTTCTAATTGTTGGTTTAAGAAGGAATCTAAAAGCCCTATCTACTGTGGATTTTGATATGCTGCACATCTGACATTTCTTGGCATAAAAAGCAAAAGAGGCACTTAAAATTAGTTCCCTTATTCAAATTAGTGTTTGCAGTGCCAAAACTACATTCTGGAAAGAAATTGTACACAATTAACATTCAAAAACAAAAAGCAAAGAAGCCTGAATGAGTTTTTTCTTTTACATGTTCAGTTTTTTTTTTTCTGTTTCTTTACTAGATAGAAACACAATTGTACACATTTCATATTAAATTGATTTATAATTCACTTTTTATACAGGTGATAAAAAATCATTATGTATGAATAACCAAAAAGTTGCTATGCAGTCACTTGAAAATAACCAGCATTGCAAATTGCTAAAAATGATGAATGTGTAACTCTGGACACAATTAGAGTTTGTGAAATCAACCATACCATTGCTCAGATGTTTGAACATATGTTCGAAAACCCAAAGCATAGCTGTGTAGGATCGTTCCCTATTGTAAAGCAATGGTCCCTTCATTTTAAACTCAATTTTATTATTAAAAACCTGCAACCTGAATATATCAAGTTAATTTTCATTTAGATAATTTGAAATGCTCTCTTTGAAAAATATGCTCTGACATTTCACTATTCATATATTTTGAGGCATTAACATCTCACATTAATGCTTCAAACAGTTATAGATTAGAATGTTGTCCTGCTTTTAACTCAAAGCCAGAAATTTTGATAGTAATTGTGACTTTCATGTAAATGCTATTTACACTATTCCTATACAGGTTTTTTATATCACATTCAATAATTGCAATCATTCATATTAATTTACAAATATAATACATATACAGTCTTGCACATATCATGCTGATTCATTTCTTATTCTGATTTTTCCTGTTCCACATAACTATTCATATTATTTTGAAAATATGTATTTGCCAAAATCTCTTCTAGTGAACTTATTTCCATCTATCTTTAATGTGGAGACTTAAACAGTTTTGTTCTTATTTACCCTTCCAACATTACATGACATTTTCAAACTTTAGAAAAGACTCTTTTCTAATGAAAGCACACTCTCAAAATATGTTTCACAAATACAATTCTCTACATAGTTGTGATAGAGTAAATAAAATGTCAGTCACTCTCACTTTAGGGAAGAAAATAATGTCCTCCAGTTTCAGATATGTCTCACTAATTATTAAGTCCTTCTCCCTCCGGTCATTTCTTGCTTATCATTATCAGTTTTACACCGATTGGACCATCTAAACTTTAAAATAGTCCTTGCTGCTTCTGCTGCTAAGTCATGTCAGTCATGTCCGATTCTGTGCGGCTCCATAGAAGGCAGTCCTCCAGGCTCCTCTGTCCCTGGGATTCTCCAGGCAAGAATACTGGAATGAGTTGTCATTTCCTTCTCCAAAAATAGTCCTTAGCTGTCTCTAAAGATTTATGGCCCCTTTCATGTGGTTTATATAAGTATAAACTGATCTTTATCCAGTGCACTGATTTAAACAATGATTAAATAGGTCCAAAGACAAAGGACTATAACCTCTTAATAATACTCTTTCTAGACCTAACTTTAGATTATTTGTCTGTCAATACTTTTTGGGCAATTTGCTCAACTAGCTGTAGATACAAAATTATCAGAGCATTCACATATATCTGCAATCATATAGTTGCCAGATAAAATACAAGTTTCTAAGTGAAATTTAAATTTCAAAAAAACAATGAATAGCATTCTAGTATAAGTATGTCCCAAATACTTCATGGGATATACTAGTCCAAAAATATTTTATCTTAAATTCAGATTTAAGTTAATGTCCTGCATTTTGTTGAATGATTCTGGCAACACTGCAGTCATAAAGGTGATTATACCTTAAAAATCTAGCTTAAGAAACTTCAGAAATGGTTTGCTTGAGGAGTCAGAAAAATTTTTCTATAAAGGGCCAAACAATAAATATTTTAGGCTTTGTGAGCCACATAAGGTCTCTTTCATATATTTTCCTTTCTTTTTTTTATGAAACAACTTCATAAAAATGTAAAAAAAAAATCACTCATAACTTACACATTGTACAGATGTAGGCTGTGGACTGGATCTGGCCTAGTGCCGTATTTTGCCAACTTCTGGTTCAGGTCATCACCTCTAATTTTACACAAGCCTCATATGCTTCATCAAAAGCAAGAGTTGATGTTTGTATCATCTTTCCTTGATCTGCATACAACCTTAGATCTTAAATCTTCTGTAATTCATGCATTCTTGCTTTTCATGCAAGGTTTGCTTATCTCCAGTCTTTTGTTTCCCTTACTTTCTTCACACAAAAAATTAGAGCTTGACTAACTAGTTCTGAGCTTGAAAACTCTCTGAAGGTAGTTTTAAAAGTACCAGCTCTTAATCCAGATGAATAACTTCAGATAAATTATCAATAGCTTTCCCAAATATAATATAAGCATTCATCATTTTAAAATGTTTAAAATATTTTCTAAAAGGCTTGTTAAGTATGTTCCTGTAAAAATAATATCATCTACTCAGGATCCATTTCTTTTCACCATTCCCATTTGTTCTGTCCTAGTCTGTTTGATCTCTTAGCCTCTGAATTCTTAGATCTGATTTCAAACATAGATACTATCTAAGGCGGATATCTCAGCCTTCCCAACTTCCTCATGTGTGTGAAAGTCACTCAGTCATGTCTGATTCTTTGTGAACCTACAGACTGTAGCCCATCTGGCTCCTCCATCCATGGGATTCTGCGGGCAAGACTACTGGAGTGCACTGACATTTCCTTCTCCAAGGGATCTGCTTGACCCAGGGATTGAAGCTGGGTCTCACGCATTGCAGGCAAACTTTTTACTGTGTGAACCATCAGGGAAGTGATAACCTTTTCTACTTTTGATTTTACATACATATTCTGCTTCAGGTAAATCTTTTCCCTTTCTTCCCAGGAATGTAATTTAGGCAGAGGAGAGCTATGTAGACACACCAAGTTCAGGGTCTATGGTTGCAAAACAATTGCAGGCATCAATAGGTATTTTAGAATCAAAACAAGAATCATATTCCCCCAGTGATCTCTTATCAATACATTAAGCAATAATTTATCCAATATTAAGGTAGACAGATAATTTAGTTATAAATGCAACTGTGTAAATAAACATATATGCAGATGTATTTTTAACATATACTAGCAGATATAAATCCTTCCTGTTTAAAATATTAGAAGTTTGTCAAATTTATTTTAAATGTTTTCCTTCTGGAAATTATTTACTGTTTCTACTTTTTATTTTTTTCTTCTCATTCATGACTGAATATCCTGTCATCCATCATCCATACATGTTTTCTTAAAAACTGAGCTCATCAACAAGCTATTTAAATAGTCCTGCTGTGTAATTATGTACATCCAAAAAATGTTTGGAGCAAAGCACAAAGGAGAAAGGGAAAGATATACCCATCTGACTGCAGAGTTCCAAAGAACAGCAAGGAGAGAGAAGAAAGACTTCTTAAGTGATCAATGCAAAGAAATAGAGGAAAACAGCAGAATAGGAAAGACTAGAGATCTCTTCAAGAAAATTAGAGATAACACAGGGACATTTCATGCTAAGATGGGTACAATAAAAGACAGAACAATTATAGACATAACAGAAGTAGAAGATACTAACAAGAGGTGGAAATAATACACAGAACAAGACAAAATAGATCTTAATGACTCAGATAACCAAGATGGTGTGATCACTCACATAGCCAGACATCCTGGAGTGCTAAGTCAAGTGAGTCTTAGGCTACATCACTACAAAACAAGCTAGTAGAGGTGATGGAATACAAATTGAGCTACTTCGAGTCCTAAAAGATGATGCTGTTAAAGTGTTGCAATCAATATGCCAGCAAATATGAAAAACTCAACAGCGGACACAGGACTGGAAAAGGTCAGTTTGCATTCCAAACCCAAAGAAAGGCAATGCAAGAGAATGTTCAAACTACCACACAATTGCACTCATTTCGCATGCTAGCAAAGAAATGCTCAAAATTCTCCAAGCCAGGCTTCAACAGTATATAAACCGAGACCTTCCAGATGTTCAAGCTGGATTTAGGAGAAGCAGAAAAACCAGACATTAAATTTCTAATGTCTGTAGGACTCTAGAGAAGCAAGAGAATTCCAGAAAAACATCTGCTTCTTTGACTACACTAAAGGCTTTAACTATGTGGATCACAACAAACTGGAAACTTCTGAAAGAGATGGGAATACCAGACTACCTGACCTGCCTCCCAGGAAATTTGTGTGCAGGTCAAGAAGCAACAGTTAGAACCTTACATGGAACGATGGACTGGTTCCAAACAACTGTGTCAAGGCTGCATATTGTAACCCTGATTATTTCACTTCTATGCAGAATACATGATGTGAAATCCAGGGTGGATGAAGAACAAACTGGAATCAGGTTTGCAGGTTAAGTTCAATTCAGTTTAGTTCACTTGTTCAGTCATGTCCAACTCTTTGGGACAACATGGGCTGCAGAACGTCAGGCCTCCCTGTCTATCACCAACTCCCGGAGCCTACTCAAACTCATGTCCATCACATCAGTAATGCCATCCAATCATCTCATCCTCTGTTGTCCCCTTCTCCTTCTGCCTTCAATCTTTCGCAGCATCAGGGTTTTCTCAGATAGGTCAGTTCTTTGCATCATGGCCAAAGTATTGGAGATTCAGCTTCAGCATAAAGCCTTCCAATGAATATTCAGGACTGATTTCCCTTAGGATGGACTGGTTGGATCTCCTTGCAGTCCAAGGGACTCTCAAGAGTCTTCTCCAGCACCACAGTTCAAAAGCATCAATTCTCGACCCTCAGCTTTCTTTATGGTCCAATTCTCACATCCATACGTGACTACTGGAAAAATCATAGCTTTGATTAGATAGACATTTGTTGGCAACGTAACGTCTCTACTTTTTATCATACTGTCTAAGTTGGTCATAACATTTCTTCGAAGTAGCAAGCATCTTTTAATTTCATGCCTGCTGTAAACCATCTGCAGTGATTTTGGAGGGCAAAAAAAAATAAAGTCTGTCACTGTTTCCATTGTTTCCCCATATATTTGCCATGAAGTGATGGGACCTGATGACATGACCTTAGTTTTCTAAAAGTTGAGTTTTAAGCAAAATTTTTCACTCTCCTCTTTCACTTTCACCAAGAGTCTCTTTAGTTCTTCAGTTTCTGCCATAAGGGCAGTGGCATCCACATATCTGAGGTTATTGATATTTCTCCCAGCAATCCTGATTCCAGCTTGTACTTCATCCAGCCCAGTGTTTCCGATAATGTACCCTGAATATACATTAAATAAGCAGGGTAACAATATACAGCCATGACACACTCCTTTCCTGATCTGGAATCAGTCTGTTGTTCCACGTCCAGTTCTAACTGTTGTTTCCTGAACTCCATATAGATTTCTCAGGAGGCAGGTCAGGTGGTTTGATATTCCCATCTCTTACAGAATTTTCCACAGTTAGTTGTGATCTTCACAGTCAAAGGTTTTGACATTGTCAATAAAGCAGTGATAGATGTTTTTCTGGAACTCTCTTGCTTTGTTGATGACCCAATGGATGTTGGCAATTTGATCTCTGGTTCCTCTGCCTTTCCTAAATCCAACTTGAACATCTTGAAGTTCACTAATCACATTATTGAAGCCTGGAGAATTTTGAGCATTGCTTTGCTAGCTTGTGAAATGAGTGCAATTGTGCAATAGTTTGAGCATTCTTGGGCACTGCCTTTCTTTGGGATTGGAATGAAAACTAACCTTTTCCAGTCCTGTGGCCACTGCTGAGTTTTCCAAATTTTCTGGCATATTGAGTGCAACACTTCCATAGCATCATCTTTATGGATTTGAAATAGCTTGTCTGGAATTCTATCACCTTCACTAGCTTTGCTTGTAGTGATGCTTCCTAAGACCCACTTGACTTCCCATTCCAGGATGTCTGACTCTAGGTGAGGGATCACACCATTGTAATTATGTGGGTCATGAAGACCTTTTTTTGTATAGTTTTTCTGTGTATTCTTGCCACCTCTTCTTAATATCTTCTGCTTTTGTTAGGTCCATACCATTTCTGCCCTTTATCGTGCCCATCTTTGCATGAAATGTTCTCCTGGTATTTCTAATTTTCTTGAAGATACCTCTACTCTCTCCCATTCTATTTTTTTCTATATCTTTGCATTGGTCACTGAGGAAGGCTTTCTTATCTCTCCTTGCCATTCTTTGAAACTCTGCTTTCAAATGGGTATGTCTTTCTTTTTCTCCTTTGCCTTTCACTTCTCTTCTTTTCAGTTACTGTCAAGGCCTTCTCAGACAACCATTTGGCCTTTTTGCATTTGATTTTCTTGGGAATGTTCTTGATCCCTGCCTCCTGTACAATGTCATGAACCTTCATTCATAGTTCTTTAGGCACTCTGTCTATCAGATCTAACCCCTTGAAACTATTTCTCACTTTCACTGTATAGTCATTAAGGATTTGGTTTAGATCATACCTGAATTATTTAGTGGTTTTCCCTACTTTCTTCAACTTAAGTCTGAATTTGGCAATAAGGAGCTCACGATCTGAGCCACAGTCAATTCCTGGTCTTGTTTTTGTTGACTGTATAGGGCTTCTCCATCTCTGGCTGTAAAGAATATAATCAATCTGATTTCAGTATTGACCATATAGTGAAGTCCATGTGTAGAGTCTTCTCTTGTGTTGTTATAAGAGGGTTTTTGCTATGACCAGTGTGTTCTCTTGGATAAACTCTCTATTAGCTTTTGCTTTGCTTCATTCTGTACTCCAAGACCAAATTTGCCTGTTACTCCAGGTGTTTCTTGACTTCTTACTTGTCCATTCCCTATAATGAAAAGGACATCTTTTTGGGGTGTTAGTTCTAAAAGGTCTTGTAGATCTTCATAGAACCATTCAACTCAGCTTTTTCAGCATTACTAGTTGGAGCATAGACTTGGATTACTGTGATATTGAATGGTGTGCCTTGGAAACGAACAGAGACCATTCTGTCATTTTTGACATTGCATCCAAGTACTGCATTTCAGACTCTTGTTGACTATGATGGCTACTCCATTTCTTCTAAGGGATTCCTGCCCACAGTAGTAGATATAAAGGTTAAATGAGTTAAATTCACCCATTTCAGTCCATTTTAGTTTGCTGATTCCTAAAATGTCAATCTTCACTCTTGTCATCTCCTGTTTGACCACTTCCAATTTGCCTTGATTCATGGACCTAACATTCCAGGTTTCTATGTAATATTGCTCTTTACAGCATTGGACTTTACTTCCATCACCAGTCACATGTACTGCTGTTTTTGCTTTGGCTTTGGTGTTGTTTTGCTTTGGCTCCATCTCTTCATTCTTTCTGGAGTTATTTTTTCCACCAATCTCCAGTAGCATATTGGGCACCTACCAACCTGGGGAATTCATCTTTCAGTGTCCTATCTTTCTGCTTTTTCATACTGTTCATGGGGTTTTCAAGGAAAGAATACTGAAGTGAGTTGCCATTCCCTTCTCCAGTGGACCACATTTTGTCAGAACTCTCCACCATGACCCATCTGTCTTGGATAGCCCTACACGGCATGGCTCATAGTTTCACTGAGTTAGGCAAGGCTGTAGTCCATACAATCAGATTGGTTAGTTTTCTGTGATTGTGGTTTTCAGTCTGTCTGCCCTCTGATGGAAAAGGATAAGAGGCTTATGGAAACTTCCTGATGGGAGAGACTGACTGTGAGGGAAACTGGGTCTTGTTCTGATGGGCGGGGCCATGCTCTGCTGCTGCTGCTAAGTCGCTTCAGTTGTGTCCGACTCTGTGTGACCCCATAGATGGCAGCCCACCAGGTTTCGCCGTCCCTGGGATTCTCCAGGCAAGAACACTGGAGTGGGTTTCCATTTCCTTCTCCAATGCATGAAAGTGAAAAGTGAAAGTGAAGTCACTCAGTCATGTCTGACTCTTAGCCACCCCATGGACCACAGCCTACCAGGCTCCTCTGTCCATGGGATTCTCCAGGCAAGAGTACTGGAGTGGGTCACAATTGCCTTCTCCAGGGGCCATGCTCAGTAAACCTTTAGTCTGATTTTCTGTTGATGAGTGGGGCTGTGTTCCCTCCCTGTCATTTGCCTGGGTCCAAATTATGATGGAGATAATGAAGATAGTGGCGACCTCCTTCAAAGGTCCCATGCATGCACTGCTACACTCAGTGCCCCCAACCCTGCAGCAGGCCACTGCCAACCCACACCTCCACCAGAGACTCCTGTACACTCACAGGCAAGTCTGGGTCAGTCTCTTGTGGGGTCACTGTGCCCTTCTCCTGGGTCCTGGTGTGCACAAGGTTCTATTTGTGCCCTCCAAGAGTCTCTTTCCCCAGTCCTGTGTAAGTTCTGGCATCTCTATTGTGGGGTTAATGGTGACCTCCTCTAAGAGGGCTTATACCATATCCAGGTCTGCTGCATGCAGAGTCCCTGTCCCTGCAGCAGTCCACTGCTGACCCATACCTCCACAGCAGATGCTCAAATACAGTTCTTTCTCAGTCTCTGGAGGGTCTCTGGGGCATGGTGCTCATAAGGTTTGTTTGAGCCCTCTGAGCATCTCTGGTGGGTATGGAGTTGATTCTAAATGTGATTCACCCCTCCTGCTGCCTTGCTGGGGCTTCTCTGCCCTTGAATGTGGGGCATCTCTTTACAGCAGCTCCAGCACCACACAGCCACCATGCCAGCAGGGGGAGATATCAATAACCTCAGATATGCAGATGACAGCATCCTTATGGCAGAAAGGAAATAGAAACTAAAGAACTTCCTGATGAAGGTGAAAGAGGAGAGAGAGAAAAAGAAGGCTTAAAACTCAACATTCATAAAATGAAGATCATGGCATCCAGTCCCATCACTTTATGACAAATAGATGGGGAAACAATGAAAACAGTGACAGACTTTATTTTCTTCGTCTCCAAAATCACTGCAGATGGTGACTGCGGCCATGAAATTAAGACACTTGCTCCTTAGAATAAAAACTGTAACAAATCTAGACAGCATATTAAAAGCAGAGACATTACTTTGCCAACAAAGTTTCATATAGTCAAAGCTATGCCCCCTCCCAACTGGTCATATATGGATATAAGAGTTGGATTATAAAGAAGGCTGCATGCTGAAGAATTGATGCTTTTGAACTGTTATGCTGTAGAGGACTCTTGAGAGTCCTTGAACTGTGAGGAGATCAAACCAATCTATCCTAAAGAAAATCAATCCTGAATATTCATTGGATGGACTGATGCTAAAGCTGAAGTTCCAATACACTAGCTACCTAATATAAAGAGCAGACTCATTAGAAAAGACCCTGATGCTGGGAAAAATTGAAGACAGGAGAAGGGGACAACAAAGGATGAGATGTTTGGATGGCATCATGAACTCAATGGGTATGAGTTTGAGCAAGTTCTGGGAGATGGTGATGGACAGGGAAGCCTGGCATGATGCAGTCCATGGGGTCACAAAGAGTCAAATAGGACTGTAGAAATGAACAACAAAATTTTCTCTGTAGATGAGATTATTTGAAATTGTACAGAGACAATTTAACTTACTTTTTTTAAAATTTCTCTTGGGCTGTATTATTTTCAAGAGGATTAAACAATATCATATCTATTTTACATTATGTATGCATTATAAATTACAAAAATTTAATATATTTACCAATGTTAATTGGATTAATTTCACTTAGCAAGACTTCAGCTAAGAAGAAGATATAGTGTCTATCATCCACACAGGGATTAATTAAAAACAGCCTACCTGAGCTGAGAGCCTGAGACATGGAACCCTTAACAAAGGTGAGTTCTTCCCATACAAGCTGTGGAGTGATGTCAGGGGCTTTGGGAACTGACACAGTATTTTATCATCCAGGGAGAAATTTATTTTCCTATCAGTTGTTTTTTGATCTTTCAGATTACCTAAAGTCTCAATTTGGTGTTGACATATCTTTAGTGTCTCTACATTTGTCAATTGTTTTCCCTCAGATTTGGAACCTTGAGGAAGATAAAAGACCAATCTAGATATTAATCATTATGATTACTTTTATAGATACTGTTGTGGACTGAATTGTGTTCTCTAAAATTTTTGTGTGGTCTCCAAGTCTTAGTATTCCACTATGTGACTGGTTTCTAAAGAAATAATTAAGAATAATGTCCTTCAGGTTCATTCATGTTGTCACAAATGGCAGAAAAAAAATTCTTTCTTTTGTAAAGCTGGATGATATTTATATATTATATGTATATGATTGAAATACATATGCATATATGTGTGTATATGCATGCATACATTTCAGTGTGTACATACATATATGTATACATACACTTCAATCATATGTGTGTGTGTGTGTGAAAGTGAAAGTGTCAGTCACTCAGTCATGTCCAACTCTTTATGACTCCATGGATTGTAGCCTGCCAGGCTCCTTCCTCTATTCATGGAATTCCCCAGGCAAAAATACTAGAGTGGGTAGCCATTCTTTTTTCTAGTGGATCTTCCAAACCGAGGGATTGAACCCAGGTCTTTTGCATTGTAGGCAGATTTTTTTTACCCTCTGAATCACCAGGGAATCCCCTAAAAGAGGTTCAAGACATGTGCATGCTTAATCATGTCTAACATTTTATGACCCTTTGGACTATAGCCCGCCGGGCTCCTATGTCCATGGGATTTTCAGGCAAGAATATGGGAGTGTATGTGTGTTTGTGTGTGCATGCATGTGTGTGTGTGTGTGTAATTTTCTTTATCCATTTAGCTGTTAACAGATACTTAGGTTGTTTCCATATTTTGGTTATTATGAATAATGCTACATTGAACATGAGATGAAAGATATCTCTTTTATTAAGCTATTTTACTACCTCTAGGGAATGGAATTATTGGATCATATGGGGGTGCTATATTTAATTATTTTAGGAGCTACCAAACTTCTACACCAGTTTATACTCCCACTAACCGTGCCCAGGTTTTCCCTTTTCTCCAAATCCTCACCAACACTTGTTATCTTTTAACCTTTGATAACAGCCATCATTGCAGGTTGGTATGATCTCATTGTGGTTTTAATTTGTATTTCCCTGATGATTAGTGACAGGATTTTTTTTATATCTATTGGCCATTTGTGTATCTTCTGTAGTTAATATATTGTATATATGGTGACTGTAGCTAATATTAATATATTTTATATATGAAGTTTACTGAGAGAATAGATCTCAAGTGCTCTCACCACACAAAAAATGTAACTAATAATATACTAAGTGATAGTTTATGCTAATTATATTGATTGTGGCAATCATTTCATAAAGTGAACATATACCAAATCATTATATTGTACAAATTCAATACACACAATTTGTATTTGTCAACCATATACAAATAAAACTGGAAAACTACTTGATTAAAGAAAGGAGATGATTAAGTTAACAGAAGGTCATCAGGATGGGTCCTAATCCAGCCTGACTGGTGTCCTTACAAAAGGGGAAAATTTAGACACAGGGAAGCACGTGCAAGCACAGAGAGACCCCTTTAGGACACAATGATAGTACAGCATTTGCAAGCCAGCAGAGACGCATTAGAAGAAATTGAACCTACCAATACCTTGATAGTGGAGTTTCTCCTCAAACTGTGATAAAATATACTTTCGTTGTTCAAGTCACTCAAGTCTGTAATATTTATTATGGCAGCCCTTGGAAGCTAATATAATTTTAATTTATTTTTGAAAATACTAATGTATTCATTTACCATACCTTTTAAAAATAAATTAACTCATATTAAAAGGCAAAGAACAAATATAAATAAATAATGGTAGTGCAGACCAACTTAAAATGAAGGATAAATAGAAAATGAGTTGCAATCTCCACAATTGGAAAATCAAAATTTAAAGTTAAATTAGGGGAAAATGATTAAAGTGACAAAAGATTAAAGAGTTACCAAACAAGCAAGCAGCAAATTAGAACAATGCAATCATTCAGAAAGTTAAAGGAGAGAGATTCAAGACTCAGGGCTTTTCCCCTGAGTAAAGCATAAAAATCAAGAAAAATAAAAGTTCAGAAAGAAACACTGGATTTGGTGTTATAAAATGTAGACCCACAACCAGAATTACAGGAGGTGAAATGAAAAGAGACTGAGACCCAGTGGTTTATGCGGAAATGGTAGAACTAGGGCAGAGGCTGAAGGCCAAAGGGGATCTAGGAAAGATTTGTAGTCAAAAGCAAGAGATGTAGCTCTTACAAGATAAGGGGAGGGACTAATATGGGGAGGTTTTTTGTTTAAAAAAAAAAGAAAATTATAGTATTGGAGAGGTGAGATCCTGAAGAAGTACGGAAGAAAGAATAGACTTGAGAATAGCATAGGCAGACTAATAGCAGAAAATGAAAGTGGGGTTTGTGAAATGAAAGCTTAAACGATGTTTAAGTTTGAGTGTCATTGATTGCAAACAAATGAATATGCATACTTGGAAGAACTGAAAATAGTATCTACAGGTATGATATAAGGAACTGTTGTTTGGATCAATTATAACCGCTTAATCAATTGTTTAAGGATTTCAGGGAGAGGAGGAGATTAATGAAAAGGATGAAAGAAAGGGAAGAGAATTTTAAGAAATGATCACTATAACAACACATTTATTAGTCTATATTTGAAATATAAACCTTTGTTATTAAATGGACTTCATATCCTTAGGAAAAAAGTCTTTACAGAATGATGTAATTACTTCTACTTCACCTAATCTGTCAATCTCTGTCATTTATAACTAAAATTTTTAAGAAATATGACCTTAGAGAATAACTTTTAAAATAATTGATTTGGCAGTTGTTACTACAATTTTATTTTCTTGGTATTTACAACATTTACTAGTCTATTATTTTCAGAGAGTAAAAATAGTCCCTCAGTGCTGAAATGTGAAATATGAATGAAGGAGCAGTAAGATAGCTGAGGAAGAAAATGAAGAGGGCTAGCCATTTTCTTGCAGGAGGATATGAGTGTATATGATCAATCTGGCCAGCTTTTTCCTATTCAAAAACATTTATTGAACTGAACTCTCACTCAGTTCAGTTCAGTCGCTCAGTCGTATCTGACTCTTTGCGACCCCATGAATCGCAGCACACCAGGCCTCCCTGTCCATAACCAATGTGAGCAATTATGGAGTCGTAGGCACCTAAGAAGAGGAACAGGCTCTTTCTCCAATTGTGACATAATTTTTACATATTTGCTCCTACTTTACTCCTCTTTATCCCGTAAGGATGGTCCCAATTAAATTAGCAATATTTTTATATTAAAAAGTTTGTTAAATCACATTAAAATACTTCATTGAGAGAAACAAAATATAAATACAAACGTAACTCAAAATACTATCACACATCATAAATGTGATTTTAAATTTCTCTTTTTTTACATTTTTACTTTACACTTTTTTTTAGTAAATCTAGTTTTAAATTTTACCTCAAGTTATCTGAAATTAAAAGAGTCATTTAAACTTACTCTCTTTTGTTCTTTTTCTGTGGTTAACTCTCCAGAGAATAATTAGGGAAAGTCTGACATTTTAATGAATAAGAGAAGAGGTATTGGAGAGATGGCTTCCACATACTAATACTTACTCCCTCTAAAGTAGTATGTGTTCATTTAGTTGTGTAATAATGTAATAAAATATACATTCAATATTACACCAATGGCTTTAAGATGATCCAAAATATATAAATGGTTTCAAAAGCCTGCATCATGTTATAAACAATAATGAGAAAAAATCAGACACAAAAGTTTCCTGCTGTAAATGCTGACTGGTAACCACAATACACATAAAAATGACACAGATTGTCACAGAGCAATAACAGTAAAACCTACAGACAAACATTGATGAGGTGAAAGTTAGTTGCATCTTTCAAATAACAAAGTGAGCTAGTTGATGAAGAGTTGCTATTCTCCACAGTGCTCCATGGCACACATGTGTCTGTATTAAAGAATGATGGGAAAATCTCAAGATCTCCACTTGCTTTCATCTGCTATAGAAAACAGTATTTAAAATTTATTATAAATCTGACATCTGGGGAAGAAACTTGATGAATCTGCCAGTTTCTAGAAAAGTCCATGTTCTTCCCTTTGCCTTCTCACATCTCCCCACACTCCATACTGTCTCTGTCAGACGCTGGAGACTGAGCTGGTAAAGGAGTGAGTGCATGAATGCTCCCTATTAAGCAGCTACTATCAGTGATGTTATTTCTATTTAATAATAAAGCATATACAGACAACTCCTTGAGTAAGTATTAGTTATTTGAGTGCTCTATAATCTGAGTCCCCACATTCAGTGTGGCATAAGGCAGTTAAGTTTGCCATTGTATAAAAATATTCACTGTTAAAACGATTGTGCACTTATTATTTCTTCCTGAAAGAAGACTCTCATAACCAATCAGGCTTGTATCTTTGGATGTTTCTCTCTGATTTTCAAATAACATAAAATTAATGATAAGAAATTTATTTTGAAGAACAGTTACAAATATGGCAAATGTTACAGGAGTACATAAAGTCAATTATTACATTAAAAGTCATTGTCTAATGATGCTCTGGCAGATTCCAGCTACCCAACAATGGCCTAGAATTAGATAATCAAAAAGTTTATGAAAAGAGATATGCTTCAAATGAAAATTATTTAAATAACAATGTATGGAGACAGGCTCTAGGGAAAGTGATGAAATCAACAAATATTTGAAAAAATATTTGACAAAAATAACCTGGAGCACAATGTGAAAAATAAAATGTGTTGTAAATATTGTTATATTATGCTATTAGTTTTAAGAAGGATTTTAAGAAAAGTTATACCAAATGTTACTGCATGGTTGTAATCTATAAATTATATTTGTAAATATAAAATAAATTTATTTTTATAAATATATTGTTTCTTTCAAGAGGATAATTTACTAGTGAAATATTTTGAGGACTTTTTCCCTTTTTGAAAGTGAGTCCCAAAAATAAAGTGAGTCTCATCAAGTGAATTTGATATTGGGAGGGAGAAGGAAATGGCAAGCTACTCCAGTACTCTTGCATGGAAAATCCCATGGACAGAGGAGCCTGGTAGGCTACAGTCTATGGGGTCTCAAAGAGTCGGACATGCCTGAGCGACTTCACTTCACTTACTAAATATTCCTTCAAAGTAAGAACCTTAGGTTCATTCAGATCAATTTCTTGCCTACCCTTGAGGTCCTTTCTCTGAAAAGTGGAGTGTAACTTGAGTACCGATTTGAAAGTTCACTTGCAGAGTCTTGTTGACTAACAGTGAAGAAAAGAATAAAAGTACGACAGAGAGAGAGAGGAAGGAAAGAAGGAATTGTTAGCAGAAGGAGAATCTGGAGATCATTCCTCCTGTGGGCCCTGAATATTCTTTGGGAGGATTGGTGCTGAAGCTGGAACGCCAATACTTTGGCCATCTGATGCGAAGAGCTGACTCATTGGAAAAGACCCAGATGCTGGGAAAGATTGAAGGCAAAAGGTGGAAAGGGCATCAGAGAATGAGTTGTTTAGATAGCATCACTGACTCAATGAACATGAGTATGCTGGGAGACAGTGGAAGAGAGTGAACCCTGGCATGCTGCCTTCCATGGGGTCGCAAAGAGTCAGACACGACTTAGCAATTAAACAGCAAATTTCAACTTCAATGAGTCCAGTGGCTGCCAAAGTTTACTTTAGTACATGATAAAATGAGGTGTGAGCATGTACCAGAGTAGGAAAAGTTCTGCCAATCACCAGTGTGAGGTTTTTAATTGCCCCTTTACTATTTTTGGTATAGAGGGGGATATATTAGATCAGGGCTGGTAAATTGTTTGGTTAGACAGCCATTAGCTGAAGTGGCTGTCTCGCCTTGCTCTCAGCTAAGGAAGGAAGGGAAATTTCTAAGGCAATTCCCTTGGAAAGCCTGTTTAAACTACCATATAATGGTAATGGTAACATGAGAGTGTGACAAGTTGATCTTCAGACTTTCCACATCATGTGATATTTTCAAATCACCCTAGGGAGTATCAAGGTCTTCACACACCTAGATGATTTAGGAATTTGGTTGACTCTGCAATTACTTCAAAAAATGCCCTGTAAGGAACTATGTGGACTACATTTCTGCAATCAATTACCATCATTACAAAAAGGGGAATTAATCTTTAAATCTAGATCAATTGCTAGTGAGATTCAAAGAGACAGAACTTTAACTGCAAATTTACCATTTCATACTAGTTCCACACAAACTACCTTTAGTAGCCTCAGTAAACCGGTCAAGTTGAATTTCTTCAGGTCATTGTCATCTGATGAACAAATAAATTGTTTATACCAGGACATTTTGTAATGTAGCGTGTATTGATAAAGTTAGCCATTACTATTTGAAGATTGAAACATATTACTTGGCGCTAATTTAAAAACTGGAAAAAACAAGGAATAGAAAAAATATGACAAATCTTTAAAAAACAAACTAAATTAAATAAAAGCTTGTAGTGAACTAGAATTATGCAAACATTTTTATTTCCATGGAGATAAAATATTTTTAAATGATTAAGTCATTCTGTGAATGTTAATTAAAAAGGAAGAATGAGCTATGAAAATTGCTTTTAATTTTCTTTTACATTTTATCATGAAAATTTTCAAGCTGCAGAAGAACTGAAGAATTTCAATGCTGATACAGTAGTGTCATCATCTAAACTGTATCATATATGTCTTATTACACAGGTATCCATTCCTTTCTAAGTTCATCAGTCTACTTTTGATGCATTTCAGAAGTTGTCCATCAGTACTCTATACTCTAAAAACTGTAGCATACATGTCACTAGATTCACTTCAAACTCTTTTTTTCTTTGGAGGTAAAAGTCACAGAGATTGGAATACTCAATCTTAGATGTACTATTAGATGAATTTTGACAAATACATGCTCCTGTAAAACATGAACTCCTAGAAGACATAGGATGTTATCTTATAAGTTTTTCTTGTGTTCATTCATATTGAATTCTTTCCCCTCAACCTTCCAGGAGCAACTGCTTTTTCAAATTTTTCCCACATAGGTTAGCTTGAACTGTTCCTGAACTTCATATATATTTAAATGTTCTATAGTATACTATATAATATTTCATAAAGCTATTTTCTTCCAGCATATACTAAAGATTCATTCATGTTTTTGATGTATAAGTGAATATGTGCTAAGTTGCTTTATTTGTGTCTGATCTTTTGGGACCCTAAGGACTGTAGCTCACCAGGCTCTTCTATCCATGGGGATTCTCCAGACAAGAATACTGGGGTGGATTGCCATGCCCTCCCCCAGGGGATCTTCCCAACCCAGTAACCAAACCTGTATCTCATGTCTCCTGCTTAGGTAGGCAGGTTCTTTACCACTAGCACTACCTGGGAAGCTCAATGTATCAGTAGTTCATTACTTTTTATTCCTGAGTAATATTTCATTTTGCTTCCCTGGTGGCTCAACAGTGAAGACTCTGCCTGTGAATGCAGGAGACATGGGTTCAGTCCCTGGGTTGGGAAGATCCCCTGGAGAAAGAAATGACAATGCACTCCAGTATTCTTGCCTGGGAAACTCCATGAACAGAGGAGCCTGGCAGGCCACTGCCATGGGGTTGCAAAGAGTTGGACATGACTTAAAGATTAAAAAAACAATATTTCATTGCATGCCCCTTTGGATGGTCATCTGAGCAGTTTTCAACATTTTTCTATCATGAAAAAACTACTATGACATTTTTGTAAAAGCCATTTCAGAAACGTGAATTTTTTTTATCTCTTTTGAGTCAATTCCCAAGAGTGAAAGTGCTAAGTCATGGCACAGCTTTAGTCTTAATTTTATAAGAGACTCCCAGATCTTCCAAAGTGATCGTAAGTGCTTTTGCATTTAAAATACAATCAAGTACTCAAGGAACACTGGTCTGAAGCAATAACCTTTAACATCAATGACAGGAACTCTTAGAATATTTAACACATTATCACATGCTTTCATAACATACATATAAATTACTCTCTTTTGATTATGTATTGTAGATTATTTCAGTGTATTTAAATAAAATATTTAATGGCAAGTGTTTTAGTTTTAAATGAATCATTTTCATATATAGCCAAACATCAGTTCAGTTCAGTAACTCAGCCATGTTTAACTCTTTGCAACCCCATGAACTGCAGTACACCAGGCTTCCCTGTCCATCACCAGCTCCCAACACTTGTTCAAACTCATGTCCATCAAGTTGGTGATGCCTTCCAACCATCTCATCCTCTGTTGTCCCCTTTTCCTCCTGCCTTCTATCTTTCCCAACATCAGGGTCTTTTCCATTGAGCCAGTTCTTGACACCAGGTGGCCAAAGTATTGAAGTTTCAGCTTCAGCATCAGTCCTTCTAAAGAATATTCAGGACTGATTTCTTTAGGATTAACTGGTTTGAGCTCCTCACAGTCCAAGGGACTCTCAAATGTCTTTGCCAACACCACAGTTCAAAAGCATCAATTTTTTGGTGCTCAGCTTTCTTTATGGTCCAACTCTCTCATCCATACATGCTTACTAGAAAAACCATAGATTTGACTATAGATTACTATAGAAAAACCATAGATTGACCTTTGTTGGCAAAGTAACATCTCTGCTTTTTAATATGCTGTCCAGATTTGTCATAGTTTTTCTTCCAAGGAGCAAGTGCATTTAATTTCATGGCTGCAGTCACCATCTGAAGTAATTTTGGAGCCCAAGAAAATAAAGTCTGTCATTTTTTTCCATTGTTCCACCATGTGTTTGTCACAAAATGATGGCACCAAATACCAAGATCTTCATTTTTGGAATGTTGAGTTTTAAGCCAGATTTTTCACTCTCCTCTTTCACTTTCATCAAACATGATTTAATTTTTAATTTAGAAAGAGAATATCTTTGGAAATTATATAATTTATGTTGGATGTTTATGTATTTAAATGCAACTTAATAATAATAATAGTTGGCATCATAGTTTCGATGTGAAATTTGTTCAATGAAGAACTGAGTATAAATTTTTATCTTCTCCCTCAAAGCATGTATTCATTCATTCATAGATTTACTCAATTCAGTAGTAATTTATGGAGTGCTTACTGTGTCAGGTATTACTCTAGATCCTGAACAAGGCAAATAGATCTTATTATTGCTATAGTCTTTTTTTAATTGCACCATCTTATTAATAAACACTTTTTTACATACAGTCTTTTTATGTTTATTGCCCCTCACTTGCCTTTCTAATTTTTTATTAATGGTAGCTGTAATACTTTTATATTTAGGACTTTCAGAAAAACCTGATCAAAGTCAACAATTTCAGCACTATCTTGGAGAAACTGAGTGTGCATGAGCTCCACTGCCTTCCAATGAGTCAAATAGATGCTGGGCTTCAAGACCCCTGAGTGACTCTCCAGGGCCTAGAACCTTTCCCTGATCAACAGGCTGGCTCCCCAGTGCCCATGCATCTCTCCTGTCTCCTTCACTCCAGTTGGTGACTGGAGTCCTGCCCCAAAGGCACCAATTCTCAGCTTCACAGTGATGGTCTTTACCAGACAAATCACCATTTGGGACATTCTTAGCTGTTGAAATCAAGCTCATTCAGACACTAGGTATTTATTGGCTATCCTACTCACAAGCAGCATCCAGTCATAGGTTGTTGCCCTTCACAACAGACCTCAGCACATACGGATGCTCATTTCTGCCCCTATTGACACTCCTTCGAATTACCTGGAATTGTCAGACATGCCACTCCTCCAGCTTCCTGGGCTGTATGGACACCAGCAGACTCCCAAGATGTACCTCAGGTGTTTCAGATCTTTGGCTCTAAAGTATCAATCATGTCCTGGAGCAGCTATAACAAATCTCCGTGAGTGGTGGCTTAACCACAGAAGTGTGTTCTCTCACTGTTTGGAGCCCAGAAATCTAAAAGGAGGTATTGATTCTCTCTGAGATTCTATGGTAGAGCCTTCTTTGTCTCTTCCAGCTGCTGGTGGCTCCAGGCATTCCTTGATTTGGGGCCAAATAATTCCGTCGTTTGCCTCCATCTTCACAACACTGCCGCTGCCACATTCTCTTTCACTTTCTGTTCTCTAAATGATGCACTAATAATCAGACTTCTGAAAGCAATGGGGCTACCAGACCACCTGACCTGCCTCTTGAGAACCCTGTGTGCAGATCAGGAAGCAACAGTTAGAACTGGACATGGAACAGCAGACTGATTTCAAATAGGAAAAGGAGTATGTCAGGCTGTATATTGTCATCCTGCTTATTTAACTTATATGCAGAGTACTTCATGAGAAATGCTGGGCTGGAGAAAGCACAAGCTGGAATCAAGATTGACAGGAGAAATATCAATAACCTCAGGTATGCAGATGACACCACCTTTATGGCAGAAAGTGAAGAAGAATTAAAGAGTCTCTTGATGAAAGTGAAAGAGGAGAGGGAAAAAGTTGGTTTCAAACTCAACATTCAGAAAACTAAGATCATGGCATCTTGTACCATCACTTCATGGCAAATAGATGGGGAAACAGTGGAAAGAGTGGTTGAATTTATTTGGGGGGGGGCTCCAAAATTGCTGCAGAAGTTGACTGCAGCCATGAAATTAAAAGACGCTTACTTCTTGGAAGGAAAGTTATGACCTACCTAGAGAGCATGTCAAAAAGCAGAGACATTACTTTGTCAACAAAGGTCCGTCTAGTCAAGGCTATGGTTTTTCCAATAGTCCTGTATGGATATAAGGATTGAACTATAAAGAAAGCTGAGCACAGAAGAATTGATGCTTTTGAACTGTGGTGTTGGAGAAGACCCTTGAGAGTCTCTTGTACTACAAGAAGATGTAACCAGTCCATCCTAAAAGAGATCAGTCCTGGGTATTCATTGGAAGGACTGATGTTGAAGCTGAAACTCCAATACTTTGGCCACTTGACACAAAGAACTAACTCATCTGAAGAAACCCTGATGCTGGGAAAGATTGAGGGAGGGAAGAAAAGGGGATGACAGAGGATGAGATGGTTAGATGGCGTCATTGACTCAGTGGGCATGAGTTTGGGTAAACTCCAGGAGTTGGTGATGGACAGGGAGGCCTAGGGTGCTGTGGTTCATGGGGTCTCTGAGAGTTGGATGTGACTGAGCAACTGAACTGAACTGAAGGCCCACCCTCATCAGGATGGCCTTATTTCAGGATACTACCTCCATTGTATCTGCAAATAATCTTTTTCAAAGTAAGATCACATTTTCAAGGTCTAGATGGATATATATTTTTGTAAACTGTAGTTCATCTCACACCTACAAGCTCTGTCAACACTATTTTCTATTATTTCTGCTGGGTTTTATAGACCTAATCCATTTTCACATTTGAATAATGAGCAGATCAAAGTTGCAGATATTTATTTTCTAAAACATGTTTTTGTTACTGTTGTTGAAATAGGAAATTGTTTCTTACTTCTTTTTTTCCCCTAATGAATAAGCAAGAAATTTCATGCAGCATTATATTCGTTGCTTTGGTGGTGCCACATAGAGGTTAAAAAAAAAATGTATCTTGTCTCATCTTCCAACAGCATGTTTTTAAGAGATGCTTCTGGAAAACACTCCAGGGCTAGGATTACAAGGGCCAGAATTAGTTTGGCCACCACTTCTAAAGCTGAATTGAGCCATTCACCTTTGGAATAAAGGGAAGCACTGTCCTTAACCGACAGTGTCTCTTAAGTCATACTGAAAATAAATGAATAATAGGGACCCCTCAATCACTGGTAATTCTTGATATGACCCAAGCCATGATTATATAAATTTGATATTTATTTGCAGCTGTTTGTCACTCTCACAGCTTCTCAAATGTGGCACCTCTGGTATCCCTTGTGGGGGCTGTCCCTTACATCATAGGAGCTTTAGCAGCCTGACTCACTGAATACCACCAAGATCAACCCTTGATTCTGATAATCAAATATGTCCCCAGACATGGCCAATTGAGAGCAAAATCACTCCTAGTTAGAACCCATTGGTATAGTTGAATCCTACTAAGATTCACTAATAAAATTAGATCCTTAAAAAAAATCTGTATTACTTTAAAGGTGTTGTGAAGCCATCTTCCAAGATTCAGATATTTTTTAATTAAAAGTAGTTTAAAAATTGTGAGAGTTGGACAGTGTAAAAGGCTGAGCACCGAAGAATTGATGCTTTTGAACTGTGGTGTTGGAGAAGACCCCTGAGAGTCCCTTGGACTGCAAGGAGATCCAACCAGTCCATCCTAAAGGAGATCAGTCCTGGGTGTTCATTGAAAGGACTGATGTTGAAGCTGAAACTCCAACTTTGGCCACCTCATGCAAAGAGTTGACTCACTGGAAAAGACCCTGATGCTGGGCAGGATTGGGGGCAGGAGGAGAAGGGGACGATGGAGAATGAGATGGCTGGATGGTATCACCGACTCGATGGATGTGGATTTGGGTAGACTCTGGGAGTTGGTGATGGACAGGGAGGCCTGGCGTGCTGCAATTCATGGGATCGCAGAGTCGGACACGACTGAGGAACTGAACTGAACTGAGTTTAAAAATATTTTGAGTTCTCTGAAATCTGGCAATTTTTTTTTCCATTAAGTGCATTTCTCAGGTAAGTGCAACATCCATTTCTCTCTTACAAACTGATGGAACTTTTTCCAACTTCATAGGGCTATTTAGGCCTATTATATTCCAACCATTAATTTTAACTCTTCAGACATTGTTATATGGCACTTTCAGGAGAAGTTGTATACTGATAATACTGCTCCTGTGCAGGGAGATATCATTTTCCTTGGTGAAGACAAACCATTTCTTTGAATTTAGAAAAATTTAGTTTCTAAGACTCTGTTTCCATTTTATTTAAAGCTCCATTAGCCCCAGAATATTAAATAATAGTTCACCATTCTGCCCCACATATGATTCATTTAGAGAAGCAGAAAGGCTCATAAAAATATATGACTGGTATTGATAGACCTTGTGTTTCTCTCTAAAGCTATAAGAAGTGTTTCTAATTACTGGAACCTGGAGTATAAAGGAAACAAGCAAACACAAAGATATGAGACAACTGCCTATCTTTTATGTTTGGTAATAGTCTGTTCTGACTTGAATGTATAGCACATATTATAAAGTTATCTATTAATGTAACAGGAGGCTTCCCTGGTAGCTCAGTGGTAAAGAATCTGCCTGCAATGCAGAAGCCACAGGAGACACAGGTTTAATTCCTAGGTTGAGAAGATCCCCTGGAGAAGGGCATGGAAACCCACTCCAGTATTCTTGCCTGGAGAATCCCATTGACAGAGGAGCCTGGTGGGCTACAGTCCACAGGGTCATAGAGTCAGACATGACTGAAATTACTTAGCACACATTAATATATCAAATCTCGTTCATGTGAAAAAGGTATACTAAAATATTGTGAATTATTCAAGAAACTCATAATTTGTTTTAAATCTGAATTATATTGGCTTTCATCTTTAAGATCCCAGGAAATTTCAGAATTATGTGAATTCTTAAGAAAATAGCTTAATCTGGACAGTTTCAGCTCAGCAAGGCATTAAAAAATATGATTATCAGACCAAGAGAAAGAGAGCTATATGAATGGTATAAACTAAGGACTCACTGGGCCTCCTTACTTTTCTTATGTTGGGCCAAAACGTCAGATTTGAATGACTTTCTTTTATATGTCCTTCCCAGGTTTTGTGGGGACTTAAGTTTATATTGTTCTGAGTGTGGGAGCTTCTTAAGAAAAATAATATAAAATTACAAATTCTGATTTAGGAACTCAGTCATGAAGGAAAGTAACAAGGAGCCATGAAGCTAACTCTTTCAGTCTTCAGGGTGGGTTTTTGTTCCAAGATCATGACCCCTTTCTGTCTCCTTCTCTTTCATTATGTACAGTCAGTCACCACAAGAAATTCTGGGTCATGATGGTCTCAAGTCTAAATTCTCAGAGAGACAGAGGCAGGATAGCCCCCTCATCCTCCTTGATGGTTCTTTTCTTTAGTTGCCATAGGCTAGAGTATAATACTTGCAGCTTTTGGTTTTACTCTTTCTCTATTTTAAAAACTGTGTCTTAAGCAATTAGTACAGAGTTCCCATGACCCCCTACTATCATGCACACTTCCAACTTATTAACATCTTGTATCAGCAATTGATGAACTATTATTGATATATCTTTTAACTGAAGTGAATAGTGAACTTTGGTACTCACTCTGTTGTACAGTCCTATGGTTTTGGCAAATGTGTAGAGCCATGTATCCACCATTATAATGAATAGGATGTAGAATAATTTCATCACCATAAAAATCCCCTGTGCTTTTTATACTATTCATATTTTTCTCCATCTCCATGGATTTGTGGCAATCATTGCTTTGCTTTTTTATTGCCTTTAGAGTTTTTCTTTTTTCATGCTAGCATATATGGGAATTATGGATGACACATATGCATGTAAATTTCCTCCATGTCTTTTTGTTGCTTGATGGGTATTTTTCTTAAACATTGAATAGTTTTCCATTGTATAGGTGTACACAGTTTGTTTATCCATTTGCCTATTGAGAGACCATACCTATATTCTAGTTTGAGAAGTTACAAAAAAGCATATAAGAAACATTCATATACAGGTTTTGTGTGGATAAGAAGTTTTAAATCTTTCCAATAAATATATAGGAGGAAAATTTCTGAATCATATAAAGCTGTTTAACTTTGTAAGAAACTACCAATCTGTATTACTTTCTTCACATGAGAAAAGGTAAACATTCCTCTCCATCATGCCATCTAGAAAAATCACTCCAAGTGAAATCAGAGACTTAAATTTAAAAATTAGAAGAAGCAACCTTACCTGAGTGTATAAGAAAGTTTCTCTCTGAGATGGGGATAAGACACAAAAACATGCTTTACAATGAAGGAAAAGATAAATAAGGGTAAAAAAGCAAGAACTCCAATTCATCAGAAGACACTGCAAAAAGTGAAAATATTATCCAAAAAATGGGAAAAAATACACAAAAAGAGTATATGCAGAAGATGTACACAAATGATTAATATCACAACATTTTTAATTCACATACATTAATATGAAAAAAGCAAAACAACTTATGGAAAATTAGGCAAAATAAAAAGATATGTTTTAGGAGTAGAAATAAATAATTTATAAATGTATGAAAGTCCGTTTATTATTAATCGGGAAAATGAAATGCAAAAACAACAGGAAGATATTATTTTTACCCACTTCCTTCAAACATCAGGGCACCTGGCAACATCATAGGTGATATAAATGTGTAAGTGTATACTTAATGTATTCCTTGCTATAAATTCTTAAGGGCAAGATTCTTTCTCTAGTTTTGAATTCCATTCCTCCTCTGATAATCCTGTCTTAATCTTCAGAGGTCTTTCCATGGAAAGAAGTGAGGAAATTCAGTAGGAGCCAGAAGACCTTTTTACAGTCTGATCTATCCCTTAAATAAATAGAAGGTCTTTAGTCAAATTTCTTAAGATGTAATTTTTTTAATGCCCTCTTATGAAACAAGGAGGGGGTGGGTTTCATCTCAGAGGTTTCAAGTTGTCATCATTTGAAGCCTGAAGATTTGTTTCATTTGGCTTGAATCAGACTTTAAGTTTTTTAGATTAAAATATCAACATGTGGAGACTTCATGTTCTGAGATGCAGTGGTCCCCACTGTTCCACATATGTTAATTGATTTTATTACCTACCCGCCTTTGAAGGCATTTGAGTTTGTGACCTCCTTAGGTAATATTTAAATTTGGTCCATCCATAACGTCTATAAGATATCAGGTCCATGCCAAAAGTTCCTTGATATTTGTTCCTGTCCACAACCATTTGGTATGAACCAAAAATGCTCATGGATGTTTTGGATAGGAACTAACTCAAGGAGTTTTGGGGGTAGATTAAATGTCTTATGGAAATTTTGCACTGGATTTAGTGTCTGCTAATTTTGACAACCTGAACATGCAGGTTCATTTGCACTGCCTGCTCTAATGATCATCACCATGCTAATCTGTGAGAGTCACCAGCACAAAGTCTATTTCATTAATTCTGTTACTAATTCCCTCAAAATCCCTGGTACATAGTCACCAGTAAATAATGACTGAATACAAAGCTGTGTGGATAAATGAAGGAACATGGTTTACTTAACACATGTATGTCTGTTGAAGAAGGAAACGGCAACCCACCTCAGTATTCTTGCCTGGAAAATTCCATGGAAAGGGGAACCTGGTGGGCTACAGTCCATGGGGTCACAAAGAGTCAGCCACAGCTGAACACATCAACATATATTTCTATCACAAGGATCCACAGACTTTTCTATAAAGGTCAAGAAAGCAAGTGATTTACTGTAGATCATACAGTCTCCATAACAACTGCTTGATTTCTGCCATTGTAGCATGTATCATTCAGGACACTTCAGAGAAACATTGTTGTAGTGATTCAGTCACTGGGTTATGTCTGACTCTATGATCCCATGAATTGCAGCATGCCAGACCTCCCTGCCCTTCAGTATCTCTTGGAGTTTGTTCAAACTCATGTCCAGTGAGTTGATGATACCATCCAACCATTTCATGCTCTGCTGTCCCCTTTTCCTTCTACCCTCAGTTTTTCATAGCATCAGAGTCTTTTTCAAAGAGTTGGGTCTCAGAATCAAGTGGCCAAAATATTGGAGCTTCAGCTTTAGCATCAGACCTTCCAATGAATATTCAGGACTGATTTCCTTTAGCGTTTGACTGGTTTGATCTCCTGGCTGCCCAAGGAATCCTAAAGAGTCTTCTCCAACACCACAGTATGAAAGAATCAATTCTTGAGTGCTCAGCCTTCTGTATGGCCCAACTCTCACATCCATACGTACTGGAAAAACCATAGCTTTGACTATATGGACCTTTGCTGGCAAAGTGATGTCTCTGCTTTTTAATATGCTGTCTAGGTTTTTCACTGCTCTTTTTCCAAGGAACAAGCATCTTTTAATTTAATGGTTGCTGTCAGCCTCCACAGTGATTTTGGAGCCCAAGAAAAGAAAGTCTGTCATTGGTTCCATTGTTTCTCTATTTATTTGACATGAAATGATGGTACTGGATACCATGATCTTAGTTTTTGGAATGTTGAGTTTTAAGCCAGCTTTTTCACTCACCTCTTTCATTTTCATCAAGAGGCTAGTTAGTTCCTTTCCAATTTCTGCCATTAGAGTAGCATCATCTGTATATCTGAGTTTTTGATATTTCTCCTAGAAATCTTGATTCCAGCTTGAATTTCATCCAGCTCAGCATTTCACATGATATACTCTGCAAAGAAGTTAAATAAGCAGAGTGACAATATGAAGGCTGGACGTACTCTTTCCCCAATTTTGAACCAGTCCTGCACTGATGGTAGCAGTAGTTCTGGGAGCAGCAGCAGACTTGTGAAACATGGCATACTGGCATAAGTCTTTATGGAGGAGGTCACTGTTACCCCTACCATAACACCTGTAGCCTACCATAAAGCCTGCAAACTCTTGGACTGGGCCACCTCAGGTCAAACTATGAAGAAGGAGCACAGCCCCACCCACCAGAAGAAAACTGGATTAAACATTTACTGACCATGTCTCTGCCCACCAGAATAAGCCTCAGTTTTCCCCACAGCCAGTAGAATGAAAAACGCAATCACAGAAAACTAATCAAATGCTCACATGGATCACAGCTTTGTGTAACTCGATGAAGCTATGAGCCATGCTGCGTAGAGCCACCAAAGATGGATGGGTAATGGTGGAGAGTTCTGACAAAACATGGTCCATTGGAGAAGGGATGGCAAACCATTTCAGCATTCTTGCCTTGAGAACCCCATGAATGGAGAAATATTACATATATGTTATTTATTATAAGGCATTGGCTCACAGATTTGATATTGGCAAATCATAAATCCTGTGGGGCAGGTTAGCAAGCTAGAAACTTAGGCAGGAGTTAGTGCTACAGCGCTGAATGTAAATTTCTTGGGCAGACTGACAGGGTAGAAAGTAAAGGCAGGAGCTCATATTACACTCTTCATATTCTCCAGGAAACCTCTCAAGGCCTCCACTGATGGTATGAGCTCTACCCTCACTATTGAGGTTCATCTCCTTTATCTAAAGGCAGTTGACTGTAAATGGGAAGCACACCTTCAAAAGAGCTAGTTATTTAATCAGGTTCATTTAAGTTCAGTTCAGTCGCTCAGTCGTATCCAATTCTTTGAGACCCCATGGACTGCAGCACACAAGGCCTCCCTGTCTATCACCAACTCCCAGAGTTTACTCAAATTCATGCCCATTGAGTCAGTAATGCCATACAACCATCTCATCCTCTGTTGTCCCCTTCTCCTCCTTCCTTCAATCTTTCCCAGCGTCAGGTTCTTTTCAGATGAGTCAGTTATTTGCATCAGGTGGTCAAAGTATCAGAGTTTCAGCTCCAACATCAGTCCTTCCAATGAACACTCAGGACTGACATTCTTTAGGATGGACTGGTTGGATCTCCTTGTAACCCAAGGGACTCTCAAGAATCTTCTCCAACACTACAGTTCAAAAGCATCAATTCTTCAGTGTTCAACTTTCTTTATAGTCTAACTCTCACAATCATACATGACTACTGGAAAAACCATAGCCTTGACAAGACGGACCTTTGTTGCATAACTTGCAAAGGCAAATGTTTGATTAAACAAATAAATAGCATAGTCTAGTGAAATTAATACATGAAATTAATCATTACATAATGCTAAAGCAACCATATTGTATATAAACATATAATAGCTAGGACATGGAGGCAACAGATTCATCAATCAGCAGATGAAGGGCTAAGAAAGTTGTGGTACATATACACAGTGGAATATTACTCAGCTATTAAAAACACACACACACACACTTGAGTCCATTCTAATGAGGTGGATGAAACCGGACCCTATCATACAGAGTGAAGTAAGTCATAAAAAAAAAAAAACACCAATACAGTATATTAATACATATATATGGAATTTAGAAAGATGGCAGCAATGATCCTATATGCAAGACAGCAGAAGAGACACTGATATAAAGAACAGACTTTAGAACTCTGTGAGAAAAGGCAAGGGTGGAATGATTTGAGAGAATAGCATTGAAATATGTATATTACCGTATGTGAAATAGACGACCAGTCCAAGTTCAATGCATGAAACAGGGCACTCAAAGCCAGTGCCCTGGGACAACCCAGAGGGATGAGATGGGGCTTAAGGACAGGGGGACACATGTACACCTGTGGCTGATTCATGTCAATGTATGGCAAAAATCACCACAATATATTGTAAAGTAATTAGCCTCCAATTAAAATAAATAAATTAATTTTTAAAAAGGAATTTATGTAAACAAATTGATATATAGATGTTGCTGTTTCAATAATTTTTATTTAGTTTGAATTTCATATGCTTTTCACATGTCACAAATTTTAATTCTTTAATTTTTTTCTCCAAAAGACTACAAAATATAAAAACTATCTTTAGCTCATGAAAGTAGACCATATGGAACCAAGTAGTGTGTCAAATTTGGATCAGGGTCCATAGTTGCTGACTCTCGCTCCAGGACATTATGTTTTATTTATATTAATTATAAATATATTGCAGTGAGCACATCATGAGAAATGCAGGCTGGATGAGTTACAAGCTGGAATCAAGATACGTGGGAGAAACATCAACAGTCTCAGATATGCAGATGAGACCACTCTAACGGCAGAAAAAGAAGAGGAACTACAGAGCCTCTGAGGGTGAAGGAGAAGAGTGAAAGAGCTGGCTTAAAGCTATACACTAAAAAAAAAAATCAAGATCATGGCATCTGGCCCCATTACTACATGCAAATAGAAGGGGAAAAGGTGGAAGCAGTGACAGATTTCCTCTTCTTGGGCTCTAAAATCATTGTGGATGGTTACTGCAGACATGAAGTCTGAAGACTATAGCTTCTTGGCTGGAAAGCAATGACAAACATAGATAGTATGTTGAAAAGCAGACATTACTATGCTGACAAGGTCTATATAGTCAAGGTTATGGTCTTCCCAGTGGCCGTGTGTGGATATGAGAGGTGGACCGTAAGTAAAGAAGGCAGAATGCCAAAGAATTGATGCCCTCAACCTGTGGTGCTGGAAAAGACTCCTGAAAGCCCATTGGACATCAAGGAGATCAAACCAGTCAATCTTAAGGGAGATCAATCTTGAATATCCACTGGAGGAACTGATGCTAAAGCTGAAGCTCCAGTATTCTGGTCATCTGATGTGAACAGATGACTCATTGGAATAGTCTCTGATGCTGAGAAAGATGGAGGGCAGAAGGAGAAGAGGGTGTCAAAGGATGAGAGGGCTGGATGGCATCACTGATGCAATGAACATGAACTTGAACAAACTTCAGGAGATAGTGAGGGACAGAGAGGTCCGGCATGCTGCAATCCATGGGGTTACAGAGTCTAATATGACTGGGTGACTGAAAAACAACAACAACAACAATATTAACACACACCTATACGTATACAGGATTCTGAGTGTATGAGATTTCCTGGTGGCTTAGATGCTAAAGCACCTACCCACAATGTAGGAGACCCAGGTTCGATCCCCAGGTCAGGATGATCCCCTGGAGAAGGAAATGGCAACCCACTCCAGTACTCTTGCCTAGAAAATTCCATGGATGGAGGAGCATGGTGGGCTACAGTCCATGGGGTCGCAAAGAGTCGGACACAACTGAGCAACTTCACTCACTTTATACATATGCAAAGAACTTTAAAACTGGTGTTACTGACAGTTATTCTCAAAACAAAGCTTAAATGTAACAAGTGAGAAAATGTTAAGGTAAATTATAAAAGTTCAGTTACTGGAGTCTTTTATTAATGTTAAATATTGTGGTCATCCCAATATAGTTTATGTGTAGTGTTCTCTGAGGAAAGAACAATGGACTAAAATATCTACCAAAGTCTTCCTAGGTCTATAGTTCCACAAAACAGTGGTCAAATAGTGCTTAAATATCTTGATAAGTCATAAATATATTAATTTCTCCATTTTTATATGTTATTTTACATATTTTACATTCAATTTTATTTTTTCCAGATAAAATATACTTTGAAAAACATTTTTAGTTTATATTAGAGCACAGTTAATTAACAATGTCATGCTAGTTTCAGGTGTATAGCAAAGTAATTATTGTACATGTACATATATCTATTCTTTTTCAAATTATGTTCTCAATTAGGTTATTACAGAATAGTGAACAGAGTTTGTTATGCTATAGAGTAGGTCATTGTTGGCCATCTATTTTAAATAGCAATGTTTACATATCAGTCCCACACTACCAATGTATCCCACCCCTACCAAGTTCATTCTCTAAGTCTATGAATCTGTTACTGTTTTGCAAATATGTTTTTTTTTTTAGATTCAACATATAAGCAATATAGGATATTGTCTTTGTCTGACTTAACTTCACTTAGTATAGCAATTGCCAGGTCCATCCATGTTGTTGCAAATGGCATTATTCCCTTCTTTTTATGATTAAGTAGTATTTCATTGTATGTATTTACCACATCTTCTTTATTTATACATCTATTGATAGACATTTAGGTTGCTTGCACACCTTGGCTTTTGTGAATAGTGCTGCAATGGATACTGGGGTGCTAGTACCCTTTTGGATCATGTTTTACTCCAGATGATATATGCTCAGAACTGGGGTTGCTGAATCTTATGGTAGTTCTATTACTAGTTTTTTAAGGGCCCCTCCCCCATACTGTCCTCCATAGAGGCTGTACCAATTTACATTCCCACCCAAAGTGTGAGAGGATTTCCTTTTCTCCACAGCTCCAACATTTATTGTTTGTAGACTTTTTTGATGATGGTGATTCTACCTAGTATGATGTGATATCTTATTGTAGTTGTAATTTTCATTTCTCTAATAATTAACCAAATTGAACATCTTTTCATAATGTCTCTTAGCCATCCGTATGTCTCCTTTGGAGAAATGTTTCTTTAGGTTATTTGCCCACTTTCTGAGTGGGTTGTTTGTTTGCTTATTGACCCACATGGGTTATTTGTAAATTTTGAAGACTAATCCATCATCAGTGCAATGTCTGCAAATATTTTCTTCCATTCTAAGAATTATCTTTTAGTTTTGTCTATGCTTTCCCCTGTTGTGCAAAAGCTTCTGAGTTTAATTAGCCCCCATTTGTTTATTTTTTGGTTTTATTTCCATTTCTTTAGGACATGGATCAAAAGAGATATTGCTGTGGCTATGTCAAATAGCGTTCTGCCTATGTTTTCCTCTAAGAGTTTTATAGTATCTGGTCTTACATTTAGATCTTTAAACCATTTGAGTTTATTTCTGTGTGTGGTGTTAAAGAGTGTTCTGATTTAATTTTTTTACAGGTAACTGTACACTTTTCCCAGAACCATTTATTGAAGAGTGTGTATTTCCTCCATTGTATGGTACTGCCTCCTTTGTCATAGATTAACTGACCATAAGCGTTTGGGTTAATTTCCTGGTTTTTTATCTTCTTCTTTTGATCTATATTTCTTTTTTGTGCCAATGCCATACTGTTTTGATCACTGTAACTTAGTAGTAGAGTTTGAAGACAGAGAACCTAGTTCTTACAGCTCTGCTTTACTTTCTCAAGATTGCTAGTTATTCAGGGTCTTTTGTGTTTACATACAAACATTAAATTTTCCCTTGCATGTTATTTGTTGCTTTCCCCCTGTTTCTTTCCCCTTTTACTTTATTTTTTCTTCTTTATCTTTAGTTTTTATTAGTTTGATGAATATATATCTTGGTGTGTTCCTACTTGAATTTATCCTGCGTAGTACTCTGCACTTCCTAAATTTGATTGACTGCTTCCTTTCTAATGTTTGGGAATATTTCAGGAACTTTTTGAAAATTTCAAATATTTTCTCTCTCTTCTCCTTCTGGGACATCTTAATGTGAATGTTGGTTCATTTAATGCTACCCCAGAGGTCTCTTAGACTATCTTCACTTCTTGTCATTATTTTTTCTTTATTCTGCTCTGTGGCAATAATGTCCACCATTCTGTGTTTTAGCTCACTTATCCATTCTTCTGTCTTAGTTACTCTTCTATTGATTCCCTTTTGCATTTTTCTTTTCAGTTATTGTATTGTTCACTTCTGCTTGTTTGCTATTTAGTTCATATAAGTCTTTCTTAAGGATTTCTTGTACTTTCTCAATCTGTGCCTCCATTCTTTTTCTGAGGTCTCAGATCATTTTCATTATCATTATTCTGAGTTCTTTTTCTGGTACATTTCTTATCTCTTCTTTAGTTAGTTGCTTTACTGGAGATTTATCTTGTTTCTTTATCTGAGACATATTCCTCTGCCATATCATCTTGTCTAACTTTCTGGAACTACAGTTTTCATTCAACAAGCTTCTTGCTTCTGCTGTCTTCCCCTGGTGGATGAGACTAAGAGGCTTGTGCAAGCTTCGTGGTGGGAGAGACTGGTTCCTGCCCACTTATATGTGGAGCTGGGTCTTGTCTCTCTGGTAGGTAGGGACATGTTCCATAAGACTTCAAGCAACCTGTCTGCTGATTGGTGAGGTTATGATCTTACCCTGTTGGTTGTTCGGCCTGAGGCATCCTGACACTGAAGACTACAGTCTGTTAGTTGGGGGTATGTCTTTGGAGGAAATGGCGGCCTCCAGGAGGATTCATGCTAATAAATACTTGCTAGCAATGCTGCCACCAGCATGTTTGTCCCCACAGTCAGTCATAGTTTACCCCTGCCTCTGCAGGAAACTTCCAATACTAGTAGGAAATTCATGGCCCAATATCTTATGATTTCACTGCTGGGTCCAGGTGTGCACTTGACCTTTGTGCACCCTTCAGGAGTGGAGTTTCTATTTCTCTTTGTGATCAAATCACAGTGGACTTCATAGTCAGATTCTCTGGGGGTCCCTCCTCCCATTGCCAGACCTCTAGATGTGAGGTTCAGGATTTTCACTTCTATGGGGAAATTTCTGTGGTACAATTATTTTCCCATTTGTGGGTCACCCACTGTCAGGTTTGAGGTTTGATTTTATTGTAATTATAATTCACCTATTCTCTCACGTGGCTTCTTTGTCTTTGGATGTAATGTATGCTTTTCAGTAGGTTCCACCATTTTGTTGTTGTTATTGATGGTTTTTAGCAGTTTTCAGGGTTTTCATAAGAAGGGATGATCTCATGTCCTTCTACTCTGCCATATTGCCAGCCTTTATCATAATCAATCTCCCCTTTTCATACTAAATAATACTCAACTCCAGCCTCTGAACATAGATAAACACACACACACACACACACACACACACACACACACACACTTTATTTATTCTGTCCTATATATATTTACTAATGTCCTCGTAATATGTCAGGCTTTTCACCAGATACAGTATATAAAGAAATGTTCTAATTTAAGTCATATTTCTTTAATAAAATAAATCACAACGCTAGCCAAGAAAAAAATTATTAGGTATTTACCATTTTTATCAGACATGCTAGATAAGTCATCTGATTTAATTCTCAAAGCAACTCAATGTAGTATTGTCAGCTGAAAGATAGAATCTATTTAATTCAGATTTCATAGGAATAGTGAATTTTTTTTAGTAAAATATTTTCCATGCATTTTTTGGAACATACTTGTACTGAAAAATCAGGGCACACTTATGTTTAAAGAAAAAAAATCCCTCAATTAGGAAATGGCTTTCGCAATCCATGGATCTGCAAAGAGTTGGACACATTGTGCATACACACATGCTAAAAATCATATGAAATTCATATTTATACTTTCATTTCTTAAATTTTGCAACTCTAGCTCAATGAGATGTAGAAAATGCTGTATCAAGTTTATACAGGAGTAAATTGATGCTCAAGAAGATTAGTTGTTTACGTTCATGCATCTGGAATTCCCGGTAATTTCTCCCCTCGTGAATTTCAGATAAAGAAATGGATGGACTCCAGTGTATTGGAAAGGCAAAAGGGAGGAAATTAATTCTATCTGAATAGCTTCATATGACCAAATAGTAGGTAAAGTATAAGTAAAAATCAATCAACTAAGACAGATTTGAACCATTTTAATTATTATTTGATCTTCCAAAATAATGCTCACTTTTATAAGATTCCTTTGAATTTAATATTAACATCTTGACTGCTACATAAAAATTACGATAGTAACATTTTATTGTTTTTTTTTCAGAATTGACAAAGAGTTGTTAAGATTCTAATTCCAGTTATCATCAACATAAAAACATCCAAATCTTATTTTATCATTTCTGTAAAAAGAAGCTGTATTGAATACAGAAGTCAAGTGAAATTTAAGAAATGTGTCTGGTTACTTTGTCTTATTAGTTCATTGCAGATCAAAAGAAGAAAACCAGAAGTCTTTATTAAAGAGCTAAAAGAATAATTTCACACAGCAATTGCTAATGAAACAAGAATATCTATTTCTTCTTGGTTTCTCTTCTTTAGATGAAAAAGAAAATTATATCTGACAGTTGAATTCTGACTGCATGTAATATGTAACTATTTCTTAACTTCAAATGAAGTCTATTGTGTAGTAGAAAATATTCTTCATTTCCCCAAACTATATAGAAAATGTACACTAAGTAAACCTCTTCTACAATTGATACAAAATTTTTAATTCTTTTTTAATGTTTTTAATTAATCTGTTTTACTGAAGGATAATTGATTTACAGAATTTTACTCTTTTCTGTCAAACCTTAACATGAATCAGCCATAGTTATACATATATCCCTTCCCTTTTGAAGCTCCCTTCCCATCCCACCCTTCTACATTGATACAGAGCCCCTGTTTGAGTTTCCTGAGCCATACAGCAAATTTCCATTGGCTATCTATTTTACATATGGTAATGCAGATAATCTCAGAAAAAATTTCCGGACAAAGTGCATTCTGTAGCCACACTTGGTAATCATCTCAATGTGTTCATGAGGAAGAATGCTGTCCCTTAAGTGAGGCAGAAGGGAGATAAGCAACAGCTCAAGCTCTTCACAAAGAGCTGTCACTTATAACCCATCTTCATGAGAGAGTTGACTCTCTTCTACTATTAAAGTTTCAAAGCATATTCTACTTATCTGGTGTTCATATTTTTAAAATAGTCAAAACTGAGCTGAGAGAGTCCACTTAGTTTTCTCTGTGAGAAAAGAATGCCTGACAAATGATGGAGGAAGCCTGCTCTGTATCTGTCTGGTGGCTGTGCATCTCTGCTGCTTTTACTCAGGAGAGCAAAGTGTAAAGACTGCTTCTGAGAACAGGATGCCTACAGTGATTGTCCAATACATTTATTTGTTCTTCTGGTGATGTTTTTTCTAAGGGTCCTACAAAGTAGAAAACAAAGAAAAAGAAAAATGCATTGAAACACTTATCCAAAGATGTGAATTAGATGACAGAGGCTGAATTATATTCTTCCTTTTCATGAAAGTTTTAAACATTTGCTGTGGTACCAAATTCACTTAAATGTTGTACTCAGATTTATTCAGAATTCTTTACTGTTGTTAGTATAACCTAGAGATTGGAAGTACCCCCCACCATATATTGTATTTGGCCCCCCGTTATTTTATTAACACGTTTGATTGCCTTAAAAACTCAAAACTGTATGTATGTGTGTCTGTGTGTGTGTGTGTGTATCTTAAAACAGACCCCTTTAGCACTTAACATGTCCAACACAGGATTTTAAATCATGCCTCATGTGAATTTAGGTTTCTACAGAATAAACCCCAGAGTCCTTGCATTAAAGTATGTCTAAAGTTATGACCAATCTAGACAACATATTGAAAAGCAGAGGCATTACTTTGCCATCAAAGGTCCGTCAGGTCAAGGCTATGGATTTTCCAGTAGTCATGTATGGATGTAGGAGTCGGACTGTGAAGAAAGCTGAGTGCCAAAGAATTTATTCTTTTGAACTGTGGTGTTGGAGAAGACTCCTGAGGGTCCCTTGGACTGCAAAGAGATCTAACCAGTCCATCCTAAAGGAGATCAGTCCTGGGTGTTTATTAGAAGAACTGATGTTGAAGCTGAAACTCCAATACTTTGGCCACCTCATGCAAAGATTTGACTCATTGGAAGAGACCCTAATGCTGGGAAGGATCAGGGGCAGGAGGAGAAGGGGACGACAGAGGATGAGATGGCTGGATGGTTTCACCGACTCGATGGACATGGGTTTGGGTGGACTCCGGGAGTTGGTGATGGACAGGGAAGCCTGGAGTGCTGCAGTTCATGGGATCGCAAAGAGTTAGTCACTACTAAGCGACTGAACTGAACTGAACTGATAGGAACACAGTGGTTTTTTTCTATACGTATGAAAAATTTCAGCTAAAATTAACTTATTCGTCATTCACTAGTTGTAAAAAATAAGATGGACTAAGAGTCTGTTGTGAAACTTCAGATTTTCAGAAGTATGACATAACTTTGAAGAGAATTGTATGTTTAAATAAAGCAAGATGGGAAAATAATCCTAGTAAGTGAAATAAGGCATTTTTTCACTGGTAAAGCTTTTTTCTTATTGACTAAAAAATGATAATCAACAACATGTAGCTTTGTGTGTTAAATGCTAGGTTATTTTCAGTGCATCACTATGAATGTATTGGTGAACAAGAATTATTTCAGAATATATGGAGGTGGTACTTCCCTGCTGGTCCAGTGGTTAAAAATCTACTTTGCAATGCAGAGGACATGGGTTCAATTCCTGCTCCGTCAGAAGACTAAAATCTCACATGCTGGGAAGCAACTAACCCCCATGCCACAATTACTGAAGCCCATGAGCCCTAGAACTCGAGCATCAAAACTAGAGAGACTTCAGGCCACAACTAGAGAGTCCTCATGCTGTAAGTTGCAGTTAAGACCCAGTAAGGTCAAATAAATAAATAAATAAACTATTTAAAATAGAATATATGCAGACTATAGACATTTATAAATAGCCTGAACATCAATAAAAGCTAGCTGTCTAGGTATACATATTGGAGGAGGTTTTTTTTTTTTTTTACTTTTAATTGGAGGCTAATTATTTTACAATATTGTAATGATTTTTGCCACACATTGACATGAATCAGCCATGGATGTACATATGGTTCCCATTCTGAAGCCCCTCCAACCTCCCTCCCCATCCCATCCCTCAGGGTTATCCCAGTGCATCAGCCCTGAGCACCCTGTCTCATGCATCAAACTCGGACTTACGATCTAGTTCACATATGATAATATGCATGTTTCGATGCTATTCTCTCAAATCATCCCACCCTTGCCTTCTCACGCAGAGTCCAAAAGTCTGTTCTTTACATCTATGTCTCTTTTGCTGTCTATCATAAAGGGTCATAGTTACCATCTCTCTAAATTCCATATATATGTGTTAATATACTGTATTGGTTTTTTTCTTTCTGACTTACTTCACTCTGTATAACAGGCTCCAATTTCATAGACCTCATTAGAACTGATTCAAATGCAGTCTTTTAATAACTGAGTAATATTATATTATGTATATGTACCACAGCTTTCTTATCCATTCGTCTGCCAATGGACATCTAGGACACTTTCACGTCCTAGCTATTGTAAACACTGCTGCAATGAACATTGGGGTACACGTGTCTTTTTCAATTATGGTTTCCTCAGTGTGCATGCTCAGCAGTGGGATTTTGGGGTTGTATGGCAGTTCTATTTCCAGTTTTTCAAAGAATCTCCATACTGTTCTCCATAGTGGCTATACTACTTTGCATTCCCACCAACAGTGTAAGAGGCTTTCCTTTTCTCCTCACCCTCTCCATTATTTACTCTTTGTAGACACTTTGATAGCAGCCATTCTGACAGGTTTGAGATGGTATCTCCTTTTAGTTTTGATTTGCATTTCTCTCATAATTAGTGATGTTGAGCATCATTTCATGTGTTTGTTAGTCCTCTGTAAGTCTTCTTTGGAGGAATGCCTGTTTTGTTCTTTGGCCTATTTCTTGATTGGGTCACTTATTGTTCTGGAATTGAGCTGCAAGAGCTGTTCGTATATTTTTGAGATTAATTCTTTGCCAGTTGCTTCATTTGCTATTATTTTCTCCAATTCTGAAGGCTGTCTTTCACCTTGCTTATAGTTCCCTTAACTGTGCAAAAGTTTGAAGTTTAATTAGGTCCAATTTGTTTATTTTTGCTTTTATTTCCATTACTCTGTGAGGTGGGTCATAGAGGATCCTGCTGTGACTTATGTCAGAGAGTTGTTTTGCCTATGTTTTCTTCTACCAGTTTTATAGTTTCTGTTCTTACATCTAGGTTTTAACCATTTTGAGTTTATTTTTGTGTATTTTGTTAGAAAATATTCTAATTTCATTCTTTTACAAGTGGTTGACGAGTTTTCCCAGCACCATTGTTAAAGACATTGTCTTCTCTCCATTGTATATTCTTGCCTCTTTTGTCAAGATAGATGTGTGGATTTTTCTCTGGGCTTTCTATTTTGTTCCATTGATCTCTATTTCTGTCTTTGTACCAGTGTGATACTGTCTTGATGACTGTGGCTTTGTAGTATAGTCTGAAGTCAGGCAGGATGATTCCTCCATCCATTCTTCTTTCTCAAGATTGCTTTGGCTATTCAAGATTTTTTGTATGTCCATTCAAATTTGAAATTATTTGTTCTAGTTCTGTGAAAAATACCATTGGTAGCTTGATAGGGATTGCATTGAACCTATACATTGCTTTGGGTAGTATACTCATTTTCACTATATTGATTTTTTGGATCCATGAACATGGTATATTTCTCCATCTATTTGTGTCATCTATGATTTCTTTCACTAGCATTTTATAGTTTTCTATATATAGATCTTTTGTTTCTTTAGGTAGATGTATTCCTAAGTATTTTATTCTTTTCATTGCAATGGTGAATGGAATTGTTTCCTTAATATCTCTTTCCGTTTTCTCGTTGTTAGTGTATAGGAATGCAAGAGATTTCAGTGTGTTAATTTTATGTCCTACAAATTTACTATATTCATTAATTAGCTCTAGTAATTTTCTGGTGGAGTCTTTAGGGTTTTCTAAGTAGAGGATTGTTTCATCTGGAAATAGTGAGTTTTACTTCTTTTTCAATATTGATTCCTTTTATTTCTTTTTCTTCTCTGATTGCTGATTCTAAAACTTTCAAAACTATGTTGAATAGTAGTGGTGAGAGGGGGTACCCTTGTCTTGTTCCTGACTATAAGGGAAATGCTTTCAATTTTTCACCATTGAGGATAAACCCATATATGGGTTTATCATATATGGCTTTATTATGTTGAAGTATGTTCCTTATATTCCCGCTTTCTGCAGGGCTTTTATCAAAAATTGATGTTGAATTTCATCAAAGGCTTTCTCTGTATCTATTGAGATAATTATATGGTTTTATCTTTCAATTTGTTAATGTGATATATCACATTGATTGATCTGCAAATATTAAAGAATCCTTGCATCCTTGGGATAAAGCCCACTTGGTAATGATGTATAATCTTTCTAACATGTTGTTGGATTCTGTTTGCCAGAATTTTGTTAAGGATTTTTGTATCTATGTTCATCAGTGATATTGGCCTGGAGTTTTCTTATTGTGGCATCTTTCTCTGGTTTTGGTATTAGGGTGATGGTGGCCTCATAGAATGATTTTGGAAGTTTACCTTCCTCTGCAATTTTCTGACAGAGTTTGAGTAGGATAGGTGTTAGCTTTTCTCTAAATTGTTGGTAGAATTCAACTGTGAAGCCGTCTGGTCCTGGGTTTTTGTTTGTTAGAAGATTTCTGATTATGGTTTCTATTCCCATGCTTGTGGTAGGCCTGTTTTTATTTTATAATTCTTCCTGGTTCAGTTTTGGAAAGTTATACTTTTCTAAGAATTTGTCCATTTCTTCCACGTTATCCATTTTATTGGCATATAGTTACTGATAGTAGTCTCTTATGATCCTTTGTATTTCTGTGTTGTCTGTTGTGATTTCTCCATTTTCATTTCTAACTTTGTTGATTTGATTCTTCTCCCTTTTTTCTTGATGAGCCTGGCTAATGGTTACTCTAATTTATTTATCTTCTCAAAGAACCAGCTATTAGCTTTGTTCATTTTTGCTATGGTGTCCTTTGCTTCTTTTTCACTTATTTTTACCCTAATTTTTACAGTTTATTTGCTTCTGTTAACACTGGGGTTGTTCATATCATCTTTTTCTAGTTGCTTTAGATGTAGAGTCAGCTTATTTAATTGATTTTTTTCTTGTTTCTTGAGGTAAGCTTGTATTGCTATGAACCTTCCCCTTAGCACTGCTTTACTAAATCCAATAGGCTTTATGTTGTTTTGCTTTCATTTTCACTCGTTTCTATATATAATTTGATTTCTTCTGTGATTTGTAGGTTATCCAGGAGCGTGTTGTTTGGCCTGTTGTTTAGCATGCTTGCATTTTTAATAGTTTTTTTTTCCCCCTGTAGTTGACATCTAATCTTACCGTATTATGATCAGAAAGGATGCTTAAAATGATTTCATTTTTTTTTTTTATTTACCAAGGCTAGATTTATGTTCCAGGATGTGATCTGTCCTGCACAATGTTCCATGTGCACTTGATAAAAAGGTTAAATTCACTGTTTGGGGGTGAAATGTCCTATAGATATCAATAGGTCTAACTGGTTCTTTATATCATTTAAAGTTTGTGCTTCCTTGCTAATTTTCTGTTTGGTTGATCTATCCATAGGTGTGAGTGGGGTATTAAAGTCTCCCACTATTATTGCATTACTGTTAATTTCCCCTTTCATACTTGTTAGCATTTGTCTTACATATTGTGGTGTTCCTATGTTGGGTGCATATATATTTGTAATTGTTATATCTTCTTGGATTGATCCTTTGATCATTAAGTAGTCTTCTTCTTTGTCTCTTTTCATGGCCTTTATTTCAAAGTCTGTTTTATATGATATGAGTATTACTAATCCTGCTTTCGTTTGGTCTTCATTTGTGTGAAATATCTTTTTCCAGCCCTTCTCATTCAGTTCTGTATATGTCCATTGTTTTGAGGTGGATCTCTTGTAGACAGCATATATAGGGGTCTTTTGGTTGGTGCATTCAACCCATTTACATTTCAGGTAATATTGATAAGTATGATCCTGACCCAAATCAAATTCCTTATGATTATACAGTGGAAGTGAGAAATAGATTTAAGGGACTAGATCTGATAGAGTGCCTGATGTACTATGGATGTAGGTTTGTGATATTGTACAGGAGACAGGGATCAAGACCATCTCCCCAAAAAAGGAATGCAAAAAAGCAAAATGGCTATCTGAAGAGGCCTTACAAATAGCTGTAAAGAAGAGAAGCTAAAAGCAAAGGAGAAAAAGAAAAGATATTCCCATTTGAAAGCAGAGTTCCAAAGAATAGCAAGGAGAGATAAGAAAGCCTTCCTCAGTGATCAATGCAAAGAAATAGAGGAAAACAATAGAATGGGAAAGACAAGAGATTTCTTCATGAAAATTAGAGATACCAAGGGAGTATTTTATGCAAAGATGGGCTTAATAAAGGACAGAAATGGTATGGACCTAACAGAAGCAACAGATATTAAGAAGAGGTGCCAATAATACACAGAAGGACTGTATAAAAAAATCTTTATGACCCACATAATCTCGATAGTGCAATCACTCACCTAAAGCCAGATATCTTGGAATGTGAAGTCAAGAGGGCCTTAGGAAGCATCACTATGAACAAAGCTAGTGGAGGTGATGGAATTCCAGTTGAGCTATTCCAAATCCTGAAAGATGATGCTGTGAAAGTGCTTCACTCAATATGCCAGCAAATTTGGAAAACTTAGCAGTGGCCACAGGCCTGGAAAAGGTCAGTTTTCATTCCAAGCCCAAAGAAAAGTAATGCCAAAGAACGCTTGAAATACTTCACAATTGCACTCATCTTACACGCAAGTAAAGTAATGGTTAAAATTATCCAAGCCAGGATTTAACAAAATGTGAACCATGAACTTTCAGATATTCAAGATGGTTTTAGAAAAGGCAGAGGAAACAGAGATCAAATCTCCAACATCCGCTGGATCATTGAAATAACAAGAGAGTTCTAGAAAAACATCCATTTCTGCTTTATTGATTATGCCAATGCCTTTGACTGTGTGGATCACAATAAACTGTGGAAAATTCTGAAAGAGATGGGAATACCAGACCACCTGACCTGTCTCTTGAGAAATCTGTATGCAGGTCAGGAAGCAAGAGTTAGAACCAGATATGTAGCAATGGACTGATTTCAAATAGGGAAAGGAGTACTACAAGGCTGTATATTGTCACCCTGCTTATTTAACTTATATGCAGAATACATCATGAGAAACCTGGTTTGGTGAAGCACAAGCTGGAATCAAGATTGCCAGGAGAAATAGCAATAACCTCAGATATGTGGATGTCACCACCATTATGGCAGAAAGTGAAGAAGAACTAAAGAGCCTCTTGATGAAAGTGAAAGAGGAGAGTGAAAAAGTTGGCTTAAAGCTCAACATTCAGAAAACTAAGATCATGGCATCTGGTCCCATCACTTCATGGCAAATAGATGGGAAAACAGTGGAAACAGTGGCTGACTTTATTTTTCTGGGTTCCAAAGTGTCTGCAGATGGTGTTTGTAGCCATGAAATTAAAAGACACTTACTCCTTTGAAGGAAAGTTATGACCAACCTATACAACTTCTTAAAAAGCAGAGATATTACTCTGCCAACAAAGGTCTATCTAGTCAAGACTATGGTTTTTCCAGAGGTCATGTATGGTTGTGAGAGTTGCACTCAAAAGAAAGCCAAGCACAGAAGAACTGATGCTTTTGAACTGTGGTGTTGGAGAAGATTCTTAGAGTCCCTTGGACTACAATGAGATCCAACCAGTCCATCCTAAAGGAGATCAGTCCTGGGAGTTCATTGGAAGGACTGATTTGAAGCTGAAACTCCAATACTTTGGCCACCTCATGAGAATTGACTCATTTGAAAAGACCCTGATGCTGGGAAGGATTGCAGGCAGGAGGAGCAGGGGACAACAGAGGATGAGATGGTTGGTGAGCATCATGACTCAATGGCCATTGGTTTGGGTGGACTCCGGGAGTTGATGATTGACAGGGAGGCCTGGTGTACTGTGCTTCATGGGTTCACAAAGATTTGGACACGACAGAGCGACTGAACTGAATTGACTGAAAGTGTAGATGAAGAAAAGGAATGAGCAACCCTCATGAGTAAGGATTCACATCTGAGAAGCATAGTATTTAAAACTTTATGTTAATTATAAAGAGGACTTTATAAACTTTGAGAAGCTCCTTTCCTTTTAATTTATTAATTGAACATTTTTAAAATACCTACTAATTTTCAGGTACTTTTATAATGCTTGACATATATGAGGTATTGCAGTTGTGTGATCATCCAATCTAAAATTTTAGGGGAGATAACCAATTCACGGTTTTAAACCTTAAGATTCATCATACAGTGGATGCTTTGGTTGTTTCTAAAACTTATAAAGTTTGCAGGTTTATGCTTTAATTTAGAACTAGCACTTTACATTTCTGTAATAATTTAATTTCTCTAGTGTCATGCTCAGGCAGTTTTAGTGTGGAATTAACCCAATGTAGCTTTGTAGCAACAAGAGATGTCATATTTGAAGAAGGCTGCTAATACTTTACCTTTTATTTTATACTCCAAACCATTTGAAAACTAGAAACTGTACCCCAGGGAACGATGATCAAATATGATCAGAAACTATTGGGATAACATTCTTTAGTTCTTAAGTAAGGTGGTATTCATTTCATTCTCTCATTAGAGAAAGTTTTGAGTTGGTTTTAAAATGAATCAACATGTACCTGAGGCTTTGGATTACTTTTTAATGCCAAGGAGATATCTAGTAGTTCAAAAACCTGACTGTCTCAAGTATATTGCCACACTATGAGTATAATTTCAAATTACAAGGCAAGCAGAAAAGTAAGAATGAAAAGCCAACATTCTTGCCAAGGAAAGCAATTATGAATCTGCTCAGAGGCCAAATTTAGGTTATAAATTTAGGATCTCCTGACAATAATGATTTAATATTTTAGGAGCATGAGCAGAGAACTATTATTATTAGGAATAAGGGATTATATATTATTTATATTACATTTATTAGTGGTGCTTTTCTTCCATGATGAGTAAAGTGCTTTTTAAATATTCTCCTGGCAATACTGAAGATTCCTTTGTTTTTTATGTCAGTTCCTTCCTTCAGATGGAGAAAGTGAGTTAATAGTGTATCATTTGCCTAAAGTTACATTTCTCTGATTCCTGCTAAGTGTAAGGGGATGATCCTGAGCAAATTATAGAAATCTATCTTCCATCTACAGAGTTAACATTTAAACTCCAGCCATAATATATGCAAGTCCACTAATGTGATATACTATGTCACAAGGGATGTCTTGCACTTAGGGACCCTAAACTAATTCCAACTATGTAGAAAATTACAGTCAGGAATAATTTATTAATAGACAAATAATTTGATGTTGTCTTATACGTGCCAACCAAGTAAAGAGCCTCATACAGTTGAACTCCAAGACAACTAGAACCAGAGCTGGAAACATCATAATAATGCCTTTCTATCAATTGTCTCCAATTTTGTTTCCATTTGCTGGTCAAATTACTTTATCTGGATACATAGCTGTGCAATCATCACATTAAATTAGAAGGGCTTCCAGAAAAAGGTATGATCGCCACATGCACACCAAAATAACTAATTCAGAAAAATTTACCAACTGGAAAACTGGTCACTTGTAATTCTTCTTTCACAGTATTTGTTTTTATTCTGAGAAAGTTAAACAAACCTAACAGAAGAATATTGATTAACTAGATTTGGGTCATATGCTCACTACACTGGCTAATGAATCTACTGCTAAAATTAACAGGCCAAAACCAACAACATGAATCTTTGGGAGTTGTAGAAGAGAGAAAATGGTAGAATTAGTTGCATGAAGTTATGGGAGTTCATATTCCTAAAGAAGAGGAGATATTCCGGGAGGAATAAGACATAGATGACCACTCAAATTATGAAGTGAGACTTGTGATCAACCACTACAAGCTCTTTTATTACATCTAACATACCAGAGAAATTAAGTTATTGACAAGAAAGAGAATGAAGTGTGGAAAATTAAATAGATTTGGCAAGGGTGAGCCATAATAGTGAAACTATAAAAGGGTCTTATACCACTTGTCATAGTTGTTGTTCAGTCACCAAGTTGTGTCACTTATCACAGCAGCATTTCATAAACATAAGCCTCAATAGACATTGTTGGATGAGGATAACCAAAAATTATCTAGATACTTAACAGTACAATCAGCAAACTAGATAGACTTCCTAGAAAGAGACATCATGCATATTCATGTGAAAATAATTAATTCAAAGGATTAATTATATTTCAAAAAGGGACAAGTAATTATAATAATAATTTAAAATACAATCTCGTTAACATTGATTAATTCTACAATAGTTTAAAGAACAAGTTTAAAAAAAAGAAATAAGAAATAGTGAGTAAAAGGGGAAAAATAAGGTAACAAAATGCAAAAAATAATAATACATTAAGTTGTCTCATTTAAAAAAAAACAGTGTTTTTTCCATAGGTAAATAGAAACATGAAAAAAACAGAAAAACAATGAGAATAAAAATTTAGTGTTTCAGTAATTAATATTCAATTTTTAAATCTGTGCTTAGTTGCTCAGTTGTATCCAATTTTTTGTGAACCCATAGACTGTAGCCCAATAGGCTCCCCTGTCCATGGGGATTCTTCAGGCAAAGAATACTGGAGTGGGTTGCCATGACCTACTCCAGGGGATCCTATAACCCCAATAATTATGGACAGAAAATGTAAATTTTATCTTTTCTTCAAAACAGTGAAATCACCATAATAAAGCCAAGGAGATATCTGTGAAAATTATGTATAATGTGGAACAAATTATTAGTAATATCCATCATTTACAACCATTTGTATGACAAAAACAATAAACAATAAAAGAGGAAGATCTTTTAAAATCTATGTTACAATATTTATTTTATATCAGATGATATATTTACATTTTTAACTCAGTAGTCTTTTCAAGCTAAATGGAAACTAATACTAAAAACACAAGTTCACTTCATGAATATTTTTCAATAATGGTCCCCGACATTAAAATTTTTCTATGTGAACACAAAAAGCAAGGCTCAAATTTAATTTTAATGCACTTTAAAAATTAAACAGCAAATTATTTATCAGAAGCAGCTTGTAACTGAGAGATTTTTTTAAACAGAAATTAGCATCATATTTAAAGCAGCCATATCCTCAGAGAATAGTTTCCATTGTAACTTTTTTTCGATTGTACAATCCGTAATTGAAAATTTGATTAGAGAAGTATTTTTCATGTTTATCCAAGATCAAATGATCAAATCAGATTCCAAATTTCAAAACAAAACATTTCATATAGTTAAGGCTTATATAGATATATTTATGATGGTGTGATGTGATAAAATCTTATTCTATTCTACAAATAGTGTTTAAGCACCAAAAATTTTTATTACCAAAGTTTTTCATAGTAAGGAACTGTGCAACAGTATAACATTAGTTGGAATATTCCAATATACTGTCCGATCTTCCTGCTTCCACCTTGTACTTTGTTCTCAGCATAGAAGCCAGAACCTGATTTATACACTTGTACTATCTTTTTTTGGCTCAAAGCCCTGCTAAGGCTGTCCTTTTCATTCACAGTGTAAAGGGGATCCATTGCGGTGTCCTCTGAGATGCTGCCTGACCCGGTTTGCCTCACTTTTTCCTTCCTGCCCGTGTTACTGCACCCCAGCCTCGTCAGTTCCTTTCTCCTCAGTTCCTGGGACTGTGTGCTGGCTGCTTTCACTCTGATGTCACCTTTTCAGTCAGGCTGGCCCCCACCATCCATGTCTGTAACTGAACCTCACCAGCCTCAAATTCCTCACTACCCTCCAGATGCTCAGTGTTGCCCGCGGCACTTATCTTCTAATTCTCAACACGCTGAGGACTCTGCTTTTCTTTATTGTCTATCTCCCCATGTTAGAACAGAGTCCAAGAGAGCAGTCTGTTTAATTCCCTGATCTGTCCGCAGTATCTGTAGTATACAGGACGTATCTCAGACAACTCCCATGAACTGGACCAAGTCTTCTTTATAGATCCCCTGGGGATCGCCTCTGATATTTGAGCCTTGTTCTGGCCACAGCTATCACTAAGGTAACCGAGTTTGCATGGCATACTCCACAGAGCACATCCTGATCGCTATCTGTCTCAGGTCCTGCCCGTATCCCCTTACCCGCTGTTCCCTTTAAGACTGAACCACAGCAGCTGTGTGTGCCCATGCAGGCACAAGCCAGAATGAGGGAAAGTCCACAATCTCACCATGTAGAGAAAAAAAGGCAGGGAAATATTTCCTCTTATTCGAACTTCAGAAGAAGTGATCATTTATATGACCTCTCAGAAGATAACTGTATGAAACTAAGTAATAACATGTCCTTGACACCGAATGGAGGCTGGTGAGTTACCCACCCCTGCATAGGTTTTCTCTCCTTTACTGCCTCAGGGCTCTCTTCTCTCATTTCTGCTCCTTGGGACTGAATCTCCTGAAAAAATAGCAGCATGCTAGCTTTATCTCAGCCTCTAATTTCTGAAGAACCTAGGTGAGTCTAGTAGTTACTAAACAAATAATTATTTATTGAATGGATTAACATTAATTTATAATATACAATAGAGACATAGAAATACTGAGTGAGTTACACTTATACTAGACATCCAAGAAATCAGATATTACATCAAGCCTAAAGAATGAGAAAATGTTCATTTACAAGTCAATTTATAACAAGGTAACTCATATAAATGTGCTACATTTTCTCAATTTGTTTCTTGGACATAAAAACAAGGCAATAAGCCATAAATATTTAGTGTAAGATGTCTGGAAACCATCAGTACCTTATAAGCAATATTATTATTTTGAGCTTCTAGTAACCTTGCATAGACGATCATCTTTAGTCCACTAGTTTCAGAAAAAAACTCTTAAAACTCAACATGAGTTTGTATAGACTCATGATTATATGACTTAACTATTTACTGGATATTTTACCTTGTTCCTAAGTGGTTTAGTTGTTTTCGAAAATTAAATATGGTCAAAACAGGCTTTGCAATATTAGAATAAATTACTGTGTAAATTCTGAGATATTATCTTCATATTAATTTAAGACAAATATCTTTTACAAGTTAATGACTGAGATTTGTGTAATATATGTCCTATCAGACAAATAAATCTCATTGTCTTCAATATTTTGTATTGTATAAATACAATAGTCTATATTTATATTTCTATCCTTACCTAAATAGTTGCACAAAATGAATGTCCTCATTTTGAAGATGGTTTTAATATTTAAATCTGGGGTAAGTATTTACATATGAATAAAATTATTTTCCTATCAATATAATTTAAAAATTTTAACTTTACAGTTTTAGATGAAAAATACTTATTAAAGATGTTTAGTGATAATCAATATTATTTCATTTTGCAAATGTGAAATTACCATAATATGATCCCATACAGTAATAGAACTTTGATATAAGAAATATATATATTCAACAATTTTAACTTATAGCATAAGCTTAGAAACTTATCAAAAATGGAGAGAAGTAAAATGCATTTTCATTTTAAGAAATTAAAAATTAACATTGATGAAATAATTATTTTTCATTTCAGTTGGAGAAATTAGACTTCTGCCTTCATGGCCCAGGGACTTCATCTGAAGAAACTCAGACTTACAAAAATATGTAAACAAAATAGATAAGTTTGACTCTTTTAGATATCTCATGTAGGTGGAATCACAATTTGGTCCTTCTGTGACTGACTCATCTCACTTAGCATAGCATCCTCCACATTCATTCATGTGCTTGCATGTAGCGGGATTTCTTTCTTTGTTAAGGCTGAATAACATTGCATTGTGTATATGTATGTGTGTGTGTTAGTCATTCAGTCACATCCAGTTCTTTGCGACCCCATTTACTGTAGCCCACCAGGCGTGTCTGTCCATAGGATTCTCCAGGCAAGAATGCTGGAGTAGGCTGCCATTTCCTTCTCCAGTATATATGTATATATACCATATTTTCTTTATCCATCCATTTACTGATTGCTTCCATATCTTGACCATTGTGAATAATACTGAAATGAAGTAGTTTTATTTTTAGCTTATTGAGGGACATTCATTCTGTGTTTTCATACTGGCTATACTAATTTACAGTCCCACCAATGGTGTTGATTTCTGTTATATGAGGAATCTAAAATAGTCAAACTCATTAAAGCAAAGAGTTGAACGGTGATTTCTGGGACTCTGGGGTACAGAGGTGAAGTGTTTGGGAAATGAGGAGTTTCTGGTCGATGGGTACAAAATTTCAGTTACATAAAATGAATAAGCTCTAAAGTTCTGCTCTACAATGTTGTATCTATACTTAACAACAATGTATTATGTGCTTAAAAATGTAAGAGGATAGATCTAAAGTTGTGTTTTTATACAATAATAAAATAAATAATAAAAATAAAAACAGATGGAGAAGAAAATATCTTATAGAAGTTATAAGGTTATATGCATTTTTCTGGGGATATGCATAGCCACACCTAAAAGAGATCAAGAAACATTATTGAAAAAGATTATGAACGTTTGTTATGGACATTTATTGATCATTCTGATGTTGTTGTTCAGTTGCTCTGTCTTCTGCAGTCCTGCCAGGCTCTTCTGTCCATGGAATTTCCCAGGCAAGAATACTGGCGTGGGTTGCCATTTCCTGCTCCAGATCTTCCTGACCCAAAAATCAGACCCACATCTCCTGCCTTAGCAGGCAGATTCTTTACCATTGAGCCACAGAGAAGCCATACCTCCTGCTGTACCACTTCTTAAAATTTATTTTCATTTTCATTCAGGTATCCACCTGTTAGCTCTGATGTGGGGACAGTCCCTGATTTATCTAAAGCCATCAGCATGTTTCATTCCCCTGCCAGGAGGAATGGCTCAGGGCAAGCCTATGACCACTCTCACCTCAATCAGTGTGGAGCGAGGTAGTGTTGTGTTCGGTTATGCTATGGCTGCTGGAGAGAATAAACATGTCTGCAGTTCCTACAGCTTCTCAAGTCTCCTTCCAGCCTCTTACCTCGTGTCTTGCCTACTCTGGATTCAGCAAACAGTGCAGAAATTGTGAACAGCGACAATGGCGTTGTGAGCAAGATGAGCAAGACACAAAGGATTTCTTTCCTTTCAGAATGCTATATACAATATGTAGCTATTTCTCAATGGTGCTTTAAAAATAAGTTAGTCATTCTAGCTTAAATCAGTAAAAGGTTTGATTGTTTAGCAATAAAGCACAGATATAACATAGATCAAAATGTATCTATACACTCATTCAATAAATGTTTTTATTACATGTTGGGTAGCATAAAGAACTTGAACACTAAGCAGTAAATGTTATTTGATACAACATTGTATGTTGACTGCCTCAGGTGTTGCTCTAAACCATAATGTTTTAAGAGACTACAGATCCCTACAATCCATAAGATGTTTACCGTCTTTATATTCAGTTTACTTACTTACTGTAATAAACACATATATAAATTTAGAGAGGTGTTCAAGGATGTAAACTCATATCACTGAAATTATTACTTGTTTTAACCAATTCAATAACTAAACTAACAGTATCACATAATGATATTTAATTTAAAATTTAAAAAGAACTTTCCTTTGTATAATATAAGGTTCATTCTGGTGTGTTAACTGCTCAGACGTGTCCAACTCTCTGTGACCCCAGGGACTACAGTCTGCCAGGATCCTCTCTCCACGGGATTTCCCAGGCAAGGATACTGGAGTGGGTTGCTATTTCCTTCTCCATGGGGTCTTCCTGACCCAGGGATCAAAACCAGGTCTCTTGCATTGCAAGCAGATTCTTTACAACCTAAGCCACCATGAAAGTCCTAGAGATTATCTTACCATTTTAAAACTGTAAAGGAATAATTTTAGTCATAGGCTACATATTAAATGGAAGAAATGATCATAAGTTCAGAACCAGTGATAGAAGAGGATCAAATAAGATCTGCAGCTGCAGAAAGTAAGACAGTGCCTTTCTGCCCACCCATGTATTGTGTGCTCTGCCCACCTGCCCACCTGCCACTCAGTGTAGAGATTAGAAAAGAAGTAGACAAAGGGGCATAAAGAATATGAAAGTAGTATATTAAATTCTTCATAAAGATGAAGCCATATTTATTATTTTTATTATTGTTGTTCATTGCTTTGCATTGGGAGATGTGCCCCCCCCCAAAAAAAATTGTTGAATTCCTTATTCCTAGTACCTCTGAATGTGATCTTGTTTAGATATAGTCTTTGCAGATGAAAAGAAAAAATGGAGTCATATTGAGTCAGGATGGGCCCTGGATTCGCTGACCAGTGCCCTTAGAAGGAAGGAGGGGTGTGGAGTCAGGGAAGGCGGCCATGTGAAGATGAGGCAGAGATCTAGTGATGAAGCTGCAGTCCAGGGAGCAGCAAGCGTCGGCAGCCACCACCACAAGCTGGGAGGAAGCGCAGAAGGACTTTTTCTTGGAGTTTCAGAGGGAGCATGGCCTTGCTGGTGCCTTGATTTCAGACTTCCAGCCTCCAGAACAGTGAGAGACGACACTTCTTTTGTTTTAAGCCATTCCACTTGTGGGCATTCATAACAAAAACCCTGAGAAACAAGTAATCTAAAGACAAGCACATCTCTCAGGAGGTGCTTCATGTCTTGAACCCCTGCTTCATGGGTATCCTGAGCCTCCTGAATCAAGATCTGTTATCTTATTTTAGAGGCTATTTCTTCCAAATGCAGGAAAAAGTGGTAAATGGCTTTGCCTTTTTGAGAGTGGCACAATTTAGAGCCACAAACCTAATGCAACTCAGTACAGAAAAGATAAACACTTTCTTTTACCTCTCCCAGCTCCTGTACTTCCGCCCACTAATTGCCTTCTGAAGTCTCAGCCCTGCCATATACCGGAAGGATTCTAGACTAAGGCAGATGGTCTTAGAACCTCCTCAGCCTGCCTTCAAAGGGCTGGTTGCTTTTCCAGCCTAGCAATTTAGGTAAGAGCCCCTAAGAGCCTCTCAGCCTCTGCATTTTACCTCAGTTCTTTCCTCCTTATATCAGACCAGTGGCCCAAGGCTCACTTCGGAGCTGAATGCTCCATTTGCATCACAGTACCCACCCTCCATCATGAATTGTAGCAGAAGCTGAGACAGAGGGATACATCAACAGGCCCCCAGGCCCCCAGGCTTTGGTGAGGGCTGGACCATGAAGAGCCCCAGAGGGACATCAGGAAGAAGGAGAAGGAGAAGGTCAGGGTGTTTTTTTTTTGTTTAGGTCATGGCTGGCTGGGAGACCAGAGTGCCCTCCACTTTCCAGGCGGTTCTCTCTATGAAGCTCTCTGCTCTGCATCCCAGAAGTCTTTCCCGCTCTCCTTCCTCGGGCCTTTCTCCTGAACTCTTCCTATTTTCTAGCACTATTTCTCTGCTTCAATTCTACAAGTCTCATATCTTGAGCATGGATTTTCAAAAATTGTTTTTTAAAGACTTTCCTCAGATTTTCCAATTTGAATACATTAACTTTCTATTAGAATTGGTTGGTCTCAGCTATCCCTGACCTCATGGGGCTCCACTTAGGGGTCCTCTGCTATCACCTGTTTTATTCTTTTCAGTGACCTCATGCCTGACTGTAAACCCCAGCTGAGAGGGTGGGCAATTTCTCTTCTAGAGATTGACTACCCAGATGAGGATCATGCTACTCACTCACTGATCAAATGCGTTCAGAGACACCCCTGAGACAGGAACCATTCTAAGCCAGAACTAAACTAATGACAAGAAGACTGATGTCTAGTCTCAGGGAGCTAGTGAATCTAGGGAGAGTAACAATTGATACAAGATACCAACATACATTTTAGACAGCTGTTTGTGGACTCAAAATCTTTTTAAAAATTCCTTCCAAGAATTCCATAAATTTTGAATTTTTTCCTAGTCTCTAAAGTGTGTTTATCTTGCTAATTCTACTTTGAAACTTTAGCTCTAGTTAATATCTATCAGTATAATTTACTTAAGAGCATTACTGAGTTTTAATTGACATACCATAAATTTCATCCATTTTAAGTAAATATCCAGGGCTACACAACCATCACAAAAATTCAATTGTAGGACATTTACATCACCCCAAGTCCCTTTGTACCTAGTTATATTCACTTCCTCTTCTCATCCTCCAGTCCAAGGTTATGGTTAGCTTATTTGTTTATAAGTTGCCCTTTTCTTGACATTTCATAAAATAAACTTGTACAATATGTAGACTTTTATCCATCTTCTTTTACACAGGAAAGTGTTTTTTACCATATAGTTTCAATAATCTATTCATTTTTATTGTTGTTATTGTCCAACTCTTTGAAACCCCAAAGAGGATACCCCAAAATGCTCTTTATTACCAAATAGCATTTTGTTGTATGAATATATTATATTTTTTAATCCATTTACTGATTGTTGGATGTTTAGATGGTTGTTTCTAGGTTTTAGCTATTATGAATAATGCTGCTATAGCATCATGTACAGGTCTTTATGTGGGCATGTTTTTATTTCACTTGGGTATATACCTAGCCCCTGGAGAAGGAAATGGCAACCCACTCCAGTACTCTTGCCTGGAAAATCCCATGAATGGAGGCGCCTTGGCAGGCTACAGTCAATGGGGTCACAAAGAGACGGTCATGACTGAGCAATTTCACAAATATACCTAGGAGCAGAAACTTTGGCTTGTATGACAGACTTAAAACTGTTGAAGACTCTGCTGAACTGTTTTCCCAAATGGTTAAACTGTTCTATATCCCTGTACACATGTATAAGCTCCATTTCCCCATGCTTTCACCCACACTTACTACTATCTGCCTTTGAATTGTAGCCACTCTGATGAAGTGATACCTATTAGGGTTTTAGTTTGCATTTTTCTAGTAACAAATGATGTTGAGTAGCTTTTCATGTACTTAATGGTCACTCATAAATCTTCTTTGTTATATTATCTTTTCAAATATTTCCTTTTTAAAATTTGGATTATTTGTCTTATTATTATGTTGTGTTTTTTATATTTTCTGGGTACAAGTTTTTCACCAGAGACAAAAGATTTGCAAATATTTTTTCCCTGTCACCTGTCATTTCATATTCTTAATATAACTGTTATACAATATATATGTATTGTAATGTATGTAAATACACATGTGTAGGCATGTGTATATGTTTATTTGTATATGCAAATACATATGTATATATAAATAATATGTATTTAGACATATGTAAAATTTGCCATGCTCATATTCTTTGGACCTTATGTATTACCTGCCTTTCAGATTCAAGCCAGATTCTGTATCTTTTCTTCTAAGCTTTTCTGAATTTGTATGAAATTGAAACTTCTAATCTTATAGCTCAGGGAATTAAAGAGGCTCAGAATGTTTACCTATTTTCCATAAATTAGCCCATGCACTAAATTTAGAAGGAAAAAGCCAGATGATGGCACTATTCTAAGTACTGGCATCATCATATTTGTGTTGTGAAACATTCCTCTTCATAGCATCTTACTGTCATGAGATGAAATATCAATAATCCCTTATCACCATCACAATCCTAACTGTCTGACATTAAGACTGCTCAAATCACAAAAAGTCTATCATTCTCCACATTGCTGTGTAATTTGCTTTTATATCATAAGCACATTTTGCATACCAGAAGCAACTAAATAAATATATATTCCTTACACTATGATTTTCTTATTTAGAATCGTTACTTGCTACAAAATTTATACAATCATTAACTAAAAGAACATGAAGATTTAAATGAAATCTTTCTCACTTCTCCCATCAAAGTACTTTGGATCAGCCAGCAGGACATCTTTTACTGCTCATTCAATTTTAGAAAATTATAAAATAATCTGTTTTTGTGCTCATTGTGGGGAATCTAAATGAAGCCCTCTGTTATTTTATAAGCTGTGATTCTACAACTTTAGAAAAAAATTTTATGACATTGTGAGTCGAAAAGAAATAACATAGTATCATTTCTAGGAAATATGTCACTAAATTAAAGTAGAGCTTTAATTGTGCCACTGTGAGATTTAAGATACATTATTATTAACAGGCTACCTTTACAGAGAAGCAGGTAGTTGAGATTCAGTAATGACAAGCACCATGCTCTGTCCCCCGATTAATGTCTGTAACTTGCTCCAAACTTGGATGAAAGGGTCAGAACACTTTATAGCTCTGGTGCTGTTAATGATTTCCCAGAATGCTACTCCAGCCAGCTCAGGAGACCTATCCTATTATTAGATACTATCCATCATGATAAAAATGATAGGTAGGTATATCCAAGGCAAGAGATAGATAAATAAATAACTTAATGTGTAGATTATAGTTACTTTGTCTCTTGTGGATGTCAGAAAATATTAATACAACATTGGAAGGAATACTTATTATTTTAGCTTAAATTTGCTTTCTGCAAACTTTTAGGGTTAGAAAAAAAGGATTAATGAACTTTTAAAACCGTGAAATACAACAAAAAAGCTAACCTGAATAAAACGACTAATAAGCGCTAATCATTTCTATAACTTGAGAAAATAAAAAATGAGAATAACAATATTCCCTTTTCTTACTGACTTCTATCAATGCCCCCAAGGTCTCATATCACAGAAAAACAGGTCTATGTTTTTGGCTGGCAGGCTCCTTGAGGTCAGGAGCAACCTGCCTTCTTCTCTCAACATCCATACCCTGGGGCAGGAATGGTGTTTAGAACAGTCCTCAATAAATACTTTATGAGTTGAACAAATACATGAGTCACATTACCTGTGAGCAGTAAACTATGAAGGCTGAACATACCAAAGTTTGGAGCAATAATGAATATTGCAGGCAACAAATTTATCCTTAATAATTTAATCGTATAATCAGTCATTATCATAATACAAGCAAATCAATCATAAGTGGCAATATGTTTACAAAATTAGCATGTTGCTCTTTCTCTTGCAGAGCCTTGCCACAACTTCTTTGAATTAAGAAGGAGGAAGGAAGAGGCATGGCAAATGAAGATTAAAGTCGTCTGGACTTCTCTGCCTCTGAAATGTGTTGCTAGAAATCTGAGTTCTGACTCCCAGTCTGTGAGCAGAGGTCAATGTGATTTCAGCAGAGACAGCTTTCCTGACTCCCCTGTCTAAGGGGGACCAAGCCCAGAGCCCTGGGGCTCCACAGGGACGCTGGTGAAGGAGCAGAGAGACCCTGGTCTCTCCTGAATTGCAAAATCACTCATAACTCTGACCAAGCTGAAGATACATGAAAACATGTTGAAGCCATGGTTATCAGAGCCTTCATAAAGGGGATGGCAGAAATGAATCAAATACTCCAAAAAATAAATGTACAAATGCCACTGTGATTTTTTTTGCAAATGAGAAGTTCTCTGAGTTTAAGGTAATGGGAAAGACACGAATCTACAGAGGATCTTAAAATCACATTTTTTCCCAAAGAGTTCCTCATGTATCCCTTTATTGGGATGAAAAGGGTAGATATAGCATGTTGTCCAAGCAGGAGCAACTCATATTTAAGTTCTCAGCATAAAACTTCCCTATTACCACTTTTTGGAAATTACCACAAACCAAAATATATTTGACTTAGCAAACAAAAAATAGCTAAAAACAACAAAGGTAAAACAGAGAAAGGTACAGTCATGTAAATATAGTTTAAAAGTTGTCTTTCTGACCTGGGCCTAGAAATTCCAATGTCAAAAAATCCTTGAATAATAGCCAGCGTTATACAACTGATAGCTCTCTTCTACATGTAAAGATCATAAGTTGTCTCTTGGGTTATAAAGGGCAGACCTCCCCCACACAGAGGTATCTATATAATTTTACTTTTAAATCATTTTGTAATAAAAATGTTTTGAATAATTTTCCATTTGTATTTAGCAAGATATGAAAATTATTCTCTCACATTATCCCCAGTTGTTTGCTAGTGTTTAAAAATTGCAGGTGCTTTTTACAAAAATAACCTAAAATATGGTTTATTTAGTTCTTGAAAGAAATTGTTTCCCAAGAAAAATAATTACGTGTTAAGAATCACTGCATCAAAAATGACTAGTAAGTCATTACACCCAAGATTCACCACTTCTTTCTGTTTTGTGGGAGACTATAGTTGGTTTATTAAATGCGTCACAGCAGTAGCTTACTGATGGCAGATAAATATTTGCTCCCCTTTGGGTTTGGCACTCCCTGAATGCTTATTCTCAGTTATCAACAGTTTCTTGATTAGATGTGAACAACTGCATTCTTAGATAGCTGTATATACGTAGGTGATGTGTCAAGTTACCCAGCAGTACACAAGCTTCCTCTCTATGAACATATGTTCCTTCATATCATCTAAGAACTTTTTAAAATAATGGTACTGCATTTTCTACAGTTCTTCTGGAGAGAGGTAGATAGGGGGAGTGTTGATCAAAATTGGTATTTTGAGTTACACATATTATGCTGGTTCATTGAAGCAATAGTACATTTATTGGTGAGTCACCTTTTACATGGATTTTTAAAAATTAAATGAATGAAATAATTTATGATATTCTTCAAGGCCTATATAGCTTTATTTCCCAGAACATTTAGTGACTGTATATTAGCATGTGCCCTTCTTGGCAATGGAACAGCATCCCTGGCTTCACTCATGAGAGCCAGGGTTTTCCCTGAAGAACCCTATTGCCAAGGGGGAATATATCACTAAGAATCCTTTCATCAACTAGCATATAGCATGGCTATCTGGCAGGTGCACACACGTTCTTGTCAGAAGTGTGTTATATCAAATAACTGCACATATTCTGTCCTTCATTCTGAAACAGTCCATGACTGAAGAGGTAAAAAATATTACACGTTAAAGCAGAAAATGCCTGCAATGAAAAGATTAAAGTTAAGTTTAGATTTAACTACTTCAATTAATCCAGCTGAGGGTCCCAAATTCAGGCAGATGGTGTAATAGTTTCAAAAAAAAAAAGTTCAATTTTAACTTTATCCTGAGTAAGTAATCATTTTGCTATAGAAGGAGCTGGATTTGGAAACAGAGAGTAGAGAGCAAATACATGTATCCTCTATGTCATGGAATGCTTTAACCTGTTAAATATTAAAATCTATTTGGTGTTCAATAAGAAGTCAATATAATTTCTGTAGAAAAATTATACACTCAGTTCATGGAAATGAATAAGCTAACTTGGGCATTTTATGTCATTGAACCCAGTGGTCCAATTTTTTCAGGAAAGTAATAGCGTATATACTATAGTTATTTACTACATGTGCTTATGAATTTCTTAGGTGATCCTCAATTTGAAATGATTGTTGTGACCCCCTTGAAAGTCATTAGAAAATAAAAGTCTAAATCTACTTTTTATATTTCTTTTTTCACTAGAAGTTACAATTTTTGAATAAACAAGGATTAGTAAAATTTCTCAAATCACTTTGGACAATAAGAGGTGTTAAAATTTGGTTCTCTCTTGTAACAGCTCTGGGAATTTGAGCAAGCGACTGTTTCAGTTCATACTTCAGTTTTACCATTCTGAAAATTAAATAATAATAGTATCTACTTCACTTTTTTAGTCAGGATTAAATTAGTAATATCAAAAAAAAAAAAAAAAGGAACCAATGTGGACAAAAGAAACCCCTGACAACAGTCTGGCATGAAGGCTTTCATCTTTGAGGGACTTTTATTTCTTGTTAGAGCAACTTCTCCTGGGTGTGAGGATGTCCTGTGATGCAGGTTAAATAACTATAGAGGAAAAAGGAACTTCTCAAATGGAAACTAAAGAATTAGTTGATTCTGAAAACATACACTACTATGTTTTCCATCAATAGCTGCAGTTTTTTTTAATATTTATTTATTTATTTTTCTTTGCATTACTGTGTTGGTTTTGCAATACATTGATATGAATCTGCCAAATTCATCTACTCCAGATCACACAGGTCAAATATTGTCATACTTAAGTTCACAGCACCCAACACTATGTTCGCACATATAGAAATGAAAGTGTTAATCACTTGGTTGTGTAAAACTCTTTGCAACCTCATGGACTGTAGCCTGTCAGGATCCTCTGTCCATGGGATTCTCCAGGAAAGAATACTGGAGTGAGTATCCCATTCCTTCTCCAGGGGATCTTCCTGACCCAGGGATCAAACCTGGGTATCCTACATTACAAGGAGATTCTTTTCCCTCTGAGCCACCCAAGAGGTGTTCACTAAATGTTTGCTGAATAAGTAGAATGAAAAATGGAATGAATTCATTTGTTTACCCTATGCTCACGTAATTGTGGAATATCCATAATGCAAAAAAAAAAAAAGTGGGGGGTTGTTGTTAGTTCTATAAGATTTTAATATATATTAAAATACTGTTAATTGATATTTATTGTTGTTCAGTTGCTAAATCATGTCCAGTTATTTGTTTTTTGTTTTGTTTTTCAATTTTCTTTACTTTATTGTGTTGGTTTTGCCATACATTAACATGAAACCGCCATGTCCAGTTATTTGTAATCCCATGGCTTGGAGCATGCCAAGCTTCCCCGGCCTTCAGAACTTCCCAGAGTTTTCTCAAACTCATGTCCATTGAGTCAGAGATGTCATCCAACTGTCTCACTCTCTGTCATCCCCTTCTCCTCCTGCCTTCAATTTTTCCCCACATCAGGGTCTTTTCTCATGAGTCAGTTCTTCGTCTCAGATGGCCAAAGTATTGAAAGTTCAGCATCAGTCCTTCTTAAGAATATTCATGAGTGATTTCCTTTAGTATTGACTGGTTTGATCTCTTTGCAGTCCAAGGGACTCTCAAGAGTCTTCTCCAACACCACAGCTTGAAAGCTCAATTCTTTGGCACTCAGCCTTCTTTATAGTCCAACTCTCACATTCACACATGACTACTGGAAAAACCGAAGATTTGACAATATGAACCTTTGTCAGCAAAGGGACGTCTCTGCCTTTTAATACACTGTATAGGTTTGTCATAGCTATCGCTCCAAGGAGCAAACGTAATTTAATTTCATGGCTATAGTCAATGTTCACAGTGATTATGGAGACCAAGAAAATAAAATCTGTCACTCTTTCCACATTTTGCCATGAAGTACTGGGACCAAATGCCATGATCTTCATTTTTTGAATGCTGAATTTTAAGCCAACTTTTTCACTCTCCTCTTTCACCCTCAACAAGAGGCTCTTCAGTTTCTCTTCACTTTATGCCATTAGAGTGGTTGATATTTCTCCCAGAAATCTTGATTCCAGCTTGAATTTCATCTAGCCTGGCATTCTGCATGATGTACTCTGCATAAAAGTTAAATAGGCACCATGACAATAAACAGTTTTGACTTACTCCTTTCCAAATTTTAAACCAGTCCATTGTTCCATGTTCAGTTCTAACTGTTGCTTCTTGGCTTGCATTCAGGAGGCCAGTAAGGCCTCCCATTTCTCAGGAGGCAAGTAAGGTTGTCTGATAGTCACATCTCTGTAAGAATTTTCTACAGTTTGTTGTGATCCACACAGCCAAAGGCTTTAGCTTAGTCAATGAAGCAGAAGTAGATTTCTTTTTGGAATTCCCTTGCTTTTTCTATGACCTAACAGATGTTTCCAGTTTGATCTCTGGTTCCTCTGCCTTTTCTAGATACGTTTTACATCTGGAAGTTCTTGGTTCCTATACTGCTGAAGCCTTGCTTGAGGGATTTTGAGCATACATTTGCTAGTATGTGAAATGGGGGCAACTGTAACGTAGTGTGAAAATTCTTTGGCATTGCCTTTCTTTGGGATTGGAATGAAAATGACCTTTTCCAATCCTGTGACCACTGTGAGATTTCCAAATTTTCCAGCATATTGAGTGTATCACTTTAACAGCATCATCTTTTAGGATTTGAAATAGCTCAGCTGACATTTTTGTACAGATCTTCTGTGTATTTTTGCCACCTCTTCTTAATATCTTCTGCTTCTGTTAGGTCCATACCATTTCTGTCCTTTATTGTGCCCATTAGCATGAAATGTTCCCTTGGTATCTCAATTTTTCTTAAAGAGATCTCCAGTCTTTCCCATTCTACTGTTTTTCCTATTTATTTACATTGTTCTCTTAATAAGGATTTTTTTTTTAAATCTCTCCTTGCTATTCTCTGAAACTCTGGATTCAGTTGAGCATATCTTTCCCTTTCTTCTTTGCCTTTCACATCTCTTCTTTTCTCAGCTATTTGTAAGACCTTCTCAGACAATCACTTTCCCTTATGGCATTTCTTTTTCTTGAGGGTGATTTTGTTCACCACCTCCTGTTACATGTTACGAACTTCTGTCCACAGTTCATCAGGTACTCCATATAATTCAAGGTCTAATATCTTGAATCTATTTGTCAACTCCACTGTATAATCATAAGGGATATGATTCAGGTCATACCCGAATGACCTAGTGGTTTTCCTTACTTTATTTAATTGAAGGCTGAATTTTTCAATAAGGAATGGATAATCTGAGCCACTTTCTTCAATTCAGGTCTGAATTTGGCAATAAGGAGTTCATGATCTGAGCCACAGTCAGCTTTTAGTCTTGTTTTTGCTGACTGTATATTGCTTCTCCATCTTTGGCTGCAAAGAATATAATCAATCTGATTTCGGTGTTGACCATTTGGTGATGCTCATGTGCAGAGCCTTCTCTTGTGTTATTGGAAGAGGGTGTTTGCTATCACCAGTGCCTTCACTTGGCAAAATTCTATTAGGCTTTGCCCTGCTTCATTCTGTACTCCAAGGCCAAATTTGCCTGTTATTCCAGCTGTTTCATCACAGGCTACTTTCACATTCCTGTCCCATATAATAATGAAAAGGGCATCTTTTTTGGGTGTTAGTTCTAAAAGGTCTTGTAGGTCTATCATAGAACCGTTGAACTTCAGATTTGTCAGCATTACTGGTTGGGGCATAGGCTTGGATTATCATGATATTGAATGGTTTATCTTGGAAATGAACAGAGATCATTCTGTCATTTTTGAGATTGCATCCAAGTACTGCATTTCAGACTCTTTTGCTGACCATGATGGCTACTCCATTTCTTCTAAGGGATTCCTGTCCACATAGTAGATATAATGGTCATCTGAGTTGAATTCACAGTGGAAGTGAGAAATAGATTTAAGGGACTAGATCTGATAGACAGAGTGCCTGATGAACTATGTACAGAGGTTCATGACATTGTACAGGAGACAGGGATTAAGACGATCCCTATGGAAAATAAATGCAAAAAAGAAAAAATGGCTGTCGGAGGAGGCCTTACAAATACCTGTGGAAAGAAGAGAAATGAAAAGCAAAGGAGAAAAGGAAAGATATTCCCATCTGAATGCAGAGTTCCAAAGAATAGCAAGGAGATATAAGAAAGCCAGTCCCAGTGATCAGTGCAAAAAAATAGAGGAAAATAACAGAATGGAAAGACTAGAAATCTCTTGAAGAAAATTAGAGATACCAAGGGAAATTTTCATGCAAAAATGAGCTTGATAAAAGACAGAAATGGTATAGACCTAACAGAAGCAGAAGATATTAAGAAGAGGTGGCAAGAATACACAGAGTTCAGTTCAGTCACTCAGTCACGTCCGACTCTGCGACCCCATGAATCGCAGCACACCAGGCTTCCTTGTCCATCACCAACTCCAGGAGTCTACACAAACCCACGCCCACTGAGTCAGTGATGCCATACACCCATCTCATTCTCCATTGTCCCCTTCTCCTCCTGCCCCCAATCCTTCCCAGCATCAGGGTCTTTTCCAATGAGTCAACATTTCTCATGAGGTGGCCAAAGTACTGGAGTTTCAGTTTCCACACCAATCCTTCCAATGAACACCCAGGACTGATCTCCTTTAGGATGGACTGGTTGGATCTTCTTGAAGGCCAAGGGACTCTCAAGAGTCTTCTTCAACACCACAGTTCAAAAGCATCAATTCTTTGGTGCTCAGCTTTCTTCACCAACCAACTCTCACATCCCTACATGACTACTGGAAAAACCATAGCCTTGACTAGATGAACGTTTGTTGGCAAAGTAATGTCTCTGCTTTTTAATATGCTATCCAGGTTGGCCATAACTTTTCTTCCAAGGAGTAAGCATCTTTTAATTTCATGGCTGCAGTCACCATCTGCACTGATTTTGGAGCCCAAAAAATAAAGTCTGATGCTGTTTCCACTGTTTCCCCATCTATTTCTCATGAAGTGATGAGACCAGAGGCCATGATCTTGACTTTCTGAATGCTGAGATTTAAGCCAATTTTTTCACTCTCCTCTTTCATCAAGAAGCTTTTTATTTCCTCTTTACTTTCTTCTATAAAACTACACAAGACAACTGTACAAAAAACATTTTTACCACCCAGATAATCACAACGGTATGCTCACTAACCTAAAGCCAGACATCCTGAAATGTGAAGTCAAGTGGGCCTTAGCAAGCATCACTATGAACAAAGCTAGTGGGGGTGATGGAATTGCAGTTGAATTGCAGCCATTCTGACTGGTGTAAAGTGATACCTCATTGTGGTTTTGATTTGCATTTCTCTGATAATGAGTGATGTTGAGCATCTTTTCATGTGTTTGTTAGCCATTTTTATGTCTTCTTTGGAGAAATGTCTGTTTAGTTCTTTGGCCCACTTTTTGATTGGGTTGTTTATTTTTCTAGAATGGAGCTGCAGGAGTTGCTTGTATATTTTTGAGATTAATTGTTTGTCCGTTGCTTCATTGGCTATTATTTTCTCCCATTCTGAAGGCTGTCTTTTCACCTTGCTTATAGTTTCCTTTGTTGTGCAAAAGCTTTTAATTTTAATTAGGTCCCGTTTGTTTATTCGTGTTTTTATTTCCAATATTCTGGGAGGTGGGTCATAGAGAATCCTGCTTTGGTTTATGTCGGAGAGTGTTTTGCCTATGTTATCCTCTAGGAGTTTTATAGTTTCTGGTCTTATGCTTAGCTCTTTGATCCATTTTGAGTTTATTTTTGTCTATGGTGTTAGAAAGTGCTCTAGTTTCATTCTTTTACAAGTGGCTGTCCAGTTTTCCCAGCACCACTTGTTAAAGAGATTGTCTTTTCTCCATTGTATATTCATGCCTCCTTTGTCAAAGATAAGGTGTCCATAGGTGCATGGATTTATCTCTGGGCTTTCTATTCTGTTCCATTGATCTATGTTTCTGTCTTTGTGCCAGTACCATACTGTCTTAATGACTGTGGATTTGTAGTATAGCCTAAAGTCAGGTAGGTTGATTCCTCCAGTTCCATTCTTCATTCTCAAGATTGCTTTGGCTATACGAGGTTTTTTGTATTTCCACACAAATTGTGAAATTATTTGTTCTAATTCTCTGAAAAAGACCTCTGGTAGCTTGATAGGAATTGCATTGAATCTATAGATTGCTTTGGGTAGTATACTCATTTTTCGCTATATTGATTCTTCCAATCCATGAACACGGTATATTTCTCCATCTGTTTGTGTCCTCTTTGATTTCTTTCATCAGTGTTTTATAGTTTTCTATACAATGGCTGCAATCCAAAAATCTACAAGCAATAAATGCTGGAGAGGATGTGGAGAAAAGGGAACCCTCTTACACTGTTGGTGGGAATGCAAACTAGGACAGCCACTATGGAAAACAGTGTGGAGATTCCTTAAAAACCTGTAAATAGAACTGCCATATGACCCAACAATCCCACTGCTTGGCATACACACCGAGGAAACCAGAATTGAAAGAGACACATGTACCCCAATGTTCATCGCCGCATTGTATACAATAGCCAGGACATGGAAGCAACCTAGATGCCCATCAACTGATGAATGGATAAGAAAGCTGTGGTACATATACACAATGGAATATTACTCAGCATTAAAAAAAATTCATTTGAATCAGTTCTACTTAGGTGGACAGAACTGGAGCCTATTATCCAGAGTGAAGTAAGCCAGAAGGAAAAACAAAAATACAGTATACTAACGCATATATATGGAATTTAGAAAGATGGTAACGAGAACCCAGCATGCGAGACAGCAAAAGGAACGCAGATGTATAGAACAGACTCATGGACTCTGTGGAAGAAAGCAAGGGTGGGATGATATGGGAGAATGGCATTGAAACATGTTAATTATCATATGTGAAATCAATCGCCAGCCCAGGGTTGATGCTCGGGGCTGGTGCAGCGAGATGTCCCAGGGGGAGGGAATCGGGAGGGAGAAGGGAGGGGGGTTCTGGAGGGGGAGCATATGTAAACCCATGGCGGTTTCATGTCATTGTATGGCAAAACCAACACAATAAAGTAAGGGGGGGGAGGAATTGCAGTTGAGCTATTTCAAATCCTGAAAGATGATGCTGTAAAAGCGCTTCCCTCAATATGCCAGCAAATTTGGAAAACTTAGTAGTGGCCACAGAACTGGAACAGGTCAGTTTTCATTCCAATTTCAAAGAAAGGCAATGCCAAAGAATGCTCGCACTACCATACAATTGCATTTATCTCACACACTAGTAAAGTAATGCTCAAAATTCTCCAAGCCAGGCTTCAGCAATATGTGAACTGTGAACTTCCAAATATTCAAGCTGGTTTTAGAAAAGGCAGAGGAACTAGAGATCAAATTGACAACATCTGCTGGATCATCGAAAAAGCAAGAGAGCACCTAAAAATCATCTATTTCTACTTTACTTACTTTGCCAAAGCCTTTGACTGTGTGGATCACAATAAACTGTGGAAAATCCTGAAAGAAATGGGAATACTAGACCATCTTACCTATCTCTTGAGAAACCTTTATGCAGGTCAGGAAGCAACAGTTAGAACTGGACATGGAACAACAGACTGGTTCCAAATAGGAAAAGGAGTACGTCAAGGTTGTATATTGTCACCCTGTGTATTTAACTTATATGCAGATTACATCATGAGAAACACTGGGCTGGAAGAAGCACAAGCTGGAATCAAGACTACTGGGAGAAATATCAATAATCTCAGATATGCAGATGACACCGTCCTTATGGCAGAAAGTGAAGAGAAGCTAAAAAGCCTCATGATGAAAGTGAAAGAAGAGAGTGAAAAAAATTGGCTTAAAGCTCAACATTAAGAAAACTAAGATCATGGCATCTGGTCCCATTACTTCATGGGAAATAGATGGGGAAACAATGGAAACAGTGTCAGACTTTTTTTGGGGGGGGCTCCAAATTCACTGCAGATAATGACTGCAGCAATGAAATCAAAAGACACTTACTCCTTGGAAGAAAAGTTATGATCAATCTAGATAGCATATTGAAAAGCAGAGACATTACTTTGTCAACAAAGGTTCATCTAGTCAAGGCTATGGTTTTTCCAGTAGTCATGTATGCATGTAAGAGTTGGACAGTGAAGAAAGCTGAACACCAAAGAATTGATGCTTTTGAACTGTGGTGTTGGAGAAGACTCCTGAGAGTCCCTTGGACTTCAAGAAGAGACAGCCAATCCATCCTAGAGGATCAGTCCTGGGTGTTCATTGGAAGGACTGATGTTGAAGCTGAAACTCCAGTACTTTGGCCACCTCATCCAAAGAGTTGACTCATTGGAAAAGACCCTGATGCTGGGAAGGTTTGGGGGCAGGAGGAGAAGGGGATGATGGAGAATGAGATGGCTGGATGGCATCACTGACTCAATGGCCATGGGTTTGGGTGGACTCCGGGAGTTGGTGATGGACAGGGAGGCCTGGCGTGCTGCAATTCATGGGTCACAAAGAGTCAGGCACGACTGAGCAACTGAACTGAACTGCCTGAACTGAATCTGAGCCACAGTGAGCCCCTGGTCTTGTGTTTGATGACTGTATAGAGCTTCTCCGTCTTTAGCTGCTAAGAATATAATCAATCTGATTTCAGTATTGACCATCTTGTGATATCCATGTGCATACTCATCTCTTGTTGTTGGAAGAGAATGTTTCCCAGTACATTTTCTTGGCCAAAACTCTGTTACATTTTGCCCTGTTCATTTTGTTCTCTGAGGCCAAACTTGCCTGTTATTCCAGGTATTTCTTGACTTTCTACTTTTGCATTCCAATCCCCTACGATGAAAATGACTTTTTTTCTTTTTTTGGTGTTATATCTAAATCTTGTAGTTCATACAACCTTTCAACTTCAGCTTCTTCAGAATTAATTCGGGGCATAGACTGAGATTACTGTGATGTTGAATAGTTTTCTTGGAAATTAACAGAGATCATTCTGTCATTTTTAAGATTGCATCCAGGAACTACATTTTGGACTCTTTCGTTGACTATGATAGCTACTCCATTTCTTCTAAGGGATTCTTTCCCACAGTAGTAGGTACAATAATCTGCTGCTGCTGCTAAGTCACTTCAGTCATGTCTGACTCTGTGTGACCCCATAGACGGCAGCCCACCAGGCTGTGCCATTCCTAGGATTCTCCAGGCAAGAACATTGGAGTGGGTTTCCATTTCCTTCTCCAATGCATGAAAGTGAAAAGTTAAAGTGAAGTCAATCAGTCATGTCCGACATGGACTGTAGCCTACCAGGCTCCTCCATCCATTGGATTTTCCAGGCAAGAGTACTGGAGTGGGTTGCCATTTCCTTCTCCAGATACAATGGTAATCTGAGTTAAATTCACCCATTCCAGTCCATTTTAGTTCACTGATGCCTGAAATATTAACTTTCACTCTTGTTGTCTCCTGTTTAACCACTTCCAATTTGCCTTGATTCTTGGACCTAACATTCCAAGCTCCTATGCAATATTGTTCTTTACAGCAATCACACTTTACTTCCATCACCTATCACATCCACAACTGGGTATTTTTATTGCTTTGGCTCTGTCTCTTCATTTTTTTCTAGAGTTATTTCTCCATTCTTCTCCAATAGCATATTGGACATCTACCATCCTGGGGAGTTCATCTTTCAGTGTCATATCTTTTTGCCTTTTCATACTCTTCATAGACAGTATTCCTGCCTTGAGAACCCCATGAATAGTATGAAAATTAATATATCAATCCTTGACAAATAAAATATCAAAATTTTAAATAGAGACAGGACGAGATTTAACTTTACATACCTCACTTGTCTCACCCTAATCATGAACCTGACTGAGGTTTTAATTCTTCCTTTCTCTGCAGGACAAGGAGATGGACATTAACTTTAACCCTCCTAGGGGTATGGTGACATGTGACAAAAGAAACCTCTTTTGACATAGTATCAGGCCAGCACTTTGTAGTTCAGCCTTTGTAATGATCCGTTAAATAATCTCATGAACATGACTTTCAAAGTTTTCCTAAAAGCAAGACCAGTTTCCCCAGACTGTGCTGATAAGGAGACCTCTTTTACAAATGCAACAGAGCTACACAGGAATGCCCAATCTTCAATAAGTTACACCAGGAAAATTTAAAAAAAAAAAAACCTGTCCTGGTTAGAAATACTTATATCCTTTAATATGCTCATGAAATGAAATAATGTCTTAGGCAGTGTTTCTAATGACAAGCTATTGTTTCAAATTGCTTGTTAGCTACAGCATGCCCTTAAATCCAGTGGATGTATTTATTATCCTCTCCAGGGTTGGCCCTCAGCTAAATTGAAAAGTAGGTTCAGTTTATCCTGAGGAACACTCTTGGCCCATAACATATGCAGATGCCCACTCTTTTCTTCAACTACTCAGACACCTTGCTCTCCTGTCCTTGGGCCCTGCAGGTCCGCTAGGAAGCTCATCAAACTTCTCCATCTCCCCAACAGAAGTATGCATATCAGCTCTGCAACCTCAGTTAGGTAGCTGTGATTGGAAAATCATCACTTACAGTAAGCTGCCTTGTGGTGTGTTGTTCAGTGATATTTAGTGTTTTCATAGCCAGAATATTAACATTTGAACAGAAGCTGGGGGAAAATACATGGCATACCTCTTTGGGGCAACAAAATTGTACATAAGATATACTGTCAGCTATAAACTAATCCTATGATGGTAAGAAAATATACTAAAGTTTTAAAATTATGCTTAAGTTTGCATTCCCACTAACACTGTAAGAGGGTTCCCTTTTTCTCCACATCCTCTCTCCAGTATTTATTGTTTGTAGACTTTTGGATGGCAGCCATTCTGACTGGTGTAAAGTGATACCTCATTGTGGTTTTGATTTGCAAACTAGTACAGCCGCTATGGAGAACAATGTGGAGATTCCCTAAAAAACTGGAAATAGAACTGCCATATGACCCAGCAATCCCACTGTGTGTGTTCATCACCACATTATTTACAATAGCCAGGACATGGAAGCAACCTAGATGTCCATCAACAGACGAATGGATAAGAAAGCTGTGGTACATATACACATGGAATATTACTCAGCATTAAAAAAAAAATACATTTGAATCAGTTCTACTGAGGTGGATGAAACTGGAGCCTATTATACAGAGTGAAACAGGCCAGAAGGAAAAACAACAATACAGTATACTAAAACATATGTATGGAATTTATAAAGATGGTAATGATAACCCTGTACGTGAGACAGCAAAAGAGCCACAAATGTATAGAACAGTCTTTTGGATTCTATGGGAGAGGGCAAGGGTGGGATGATACGGGAGAACGGCATTAAACCATGTAAATTATCATATGTAAAATCAATCGCCAGCCCAGGTTTGATGCTTGATACAGGGTGCTCAGGGCTGGTGCACCAGGATGACCCAGAGGGATGGAATCGGGAGGGAGGTGGGAGGGGGGTTCTGGAAGGGGAACACATGTATACCCATGGCGGATTCATGTCAATGTATGGCAAAACCAACACGATAATGTAAAGGAAAAAAATAAATAAATAAATTTTAAAAATAAATAAATAAAATTACGCTAAGTGACAGGATAACATGTCATTTTTTTGCAATTTCCATTTTATTATGATTAAATATTTGCTTACTGTGAATTATGTTATTAATATAAATAAAGAACTGTAGTTTAGTTGCTGTCATGTCTGACTCTTCCACCACTTTGGACTGCAGCAATCCAATCTCCTCTGTTCATGGGGTCTCTCAAGCAAATATACTGGAGTGGGTTGGCATTGCCTTCTCCGGAGATATCTTTCCTACCCAGGAATCAAACCCATGTCTCCTACATTGCAGGCAGATTACTTACCACTGAACCATTATGGAAGCCCAAATAAAGAGTCAGTTCAGTCACTGAGTCATGTCCGGCCATTCGCAGCCCATGGACTGTGTAGCACACTAGGCTTCTCTGTCCATCACAAACCCACAGAGCTTATTCATATCCATGTCCGTTGAGTCGATGATGCTATCCAACCATCTCATCCTCTGTCGTCCCTTTCTCCTCCTGCCTTCAATATTTTCCAGCATCAGGGTCTTTTCAAATGAGTCAGTTTTTCAGAACAGGTGGCCAAAGTATTGGAGTTTCAGATTCAGCATCAGTCCTTTCAATGTATATTCAGGACTGATTTCCTTTAGTATGGGCTGGTTGGATCTCTGTGCAGTTTAAGGGACTCTCAAGCGTCTTCTCCAAAACCACTGTTCAAAAGCATCAGTTCTTCAGCACTCAGCTTTCTTTATAGTCCAAATCTCACATCCACACATGACTATTGGAAAAACCATATCTTTGACTAGATGGACCTTTGTTGGCAAAGTAATGTTTCTGCTTTTTAATATGCTGTCTAGGTTGGTTATATCTTCTCTTCCAAGGTGCAAGCATCTTTCAACTACATGGCTGCAATCACCATCTGCAGTGATTTTGCAGCCCAAGAAAATTAAGTCTGTCATGGTTTCCATTGTTTCCCCATCTACTTGCCATGAAGTGATTTGCCATGATCTTCAGTTTTTGAATGTTGAATTTTAAAACAACTTTTTCACTCTCTGCTTTCACTTTCTAAAATAGGCTCTTTAGTTCTTTGCTTTCTGCCATCAGGATGGTGTCATCTGCATATCTGAGGTTATTGATGTTCCTCCCACAATTTTGATTCCTGCTTTTTCTTCATCCAGCCAGTCATTTTTCATGATGTACTCTGCATATAAGTTAAATAAGCAGGATGACAGAATATAGCCATGATGTACTCCTTTCCCAATCTGGAACCATTCTGTTGTTCCATGTCCATTTCTAAATGTTGCTTCTTTATGTGCATACAGATTTCTCAGGAAACAGGTAAGGTGGTCTGGTATTTCCATTTCTTTAAGAATTTTCCATAATTTGTTGTGATTCACACAGTCAAAGGATATGGCATAGTCAATAAAGCAGAAATAGATTTTTTCTAGAACTTTCTTGCTTTTTCTATGATCAAGTAGACATTGGCAATTTGATTTCTGGTTCCTCTGCCTTTTCTAAATCCAACTTGAACATCTGGAAGTTGACGGTTCACATACTATTGAAACCTGGCTTGGAGAATTTTGAGCAACACTTTAATAGGGTGTGAGATGAGCACAATTGTGTGGTAGTTTGAACATTGTTTGGCATTGCCTTTCTTTGGGATTGGAAGGAAAATTGACCTTTTCCAGTCCTGTGACCACTACTGAGTTTTCCATATTTGCTGGCATATTGAGTGCAGCACTTTCACAGTGTCATCTTTTAGGATTTGAAATAGCTCAACTGGAATTCCATCACCACCACTAGCTTTGTTCGTAGTGATGCTTCCTAAGACTTACTTGACTTCATAATCCAAGATGTCTGGCTCTAGGTGAGTGATCATACCATCATGGTTACCTGGGTCATGAAGATCTTTTTTGCATAGTTCTTCTGTATATTCTTGTCACCTCTTCTTAATATCTTCTGTTTCTGTTAGATCCATATCATTTCTGTCCTTTATTGCATGCATTTTATTGAGAAGATCTCTAGTCTTTCCCATTCTATTGTTTTCCTCTACTTCTTTGCATTTATCACTGAGGAAGGCTTTCTTATCTTATCTCCCTGTGTTATTCTTTGGAAGTCTGCATTTAAATGTGTATATCTTTCCTTTTCTTCCTTGCCTTTCATTTCTCTTCTTTTATCAACTATTTTTAAGGCTTACTTAGATAAGCATTTTGCCTTTTTGCATTTCTTTTTCCTGGGAATGGTCTCTATAACTGCCTCCATTCAATATTACATCCATAGTTCTTCAAGCATTCTATCTCTCAAATCCAATCCCATGACTAAATTCATGATTTTAGAACTTCAGTGACTCCACTAGACAAATTGAGTTTGCTCTCACAGTGGTCAATATTCTAACCTGTGAACTGTGTCTTCACATCATCACAAACCATTGACATTGTCAGACTTCTAAATCTTTGCCAACTATAGAAATTCTATCAGATAAAATAAAAGAGTAGAGGATAGTAAATATCAGGTAGCAAACACTTAGCTTTAACAAACCTCCATATTTTTCCATATTTACTTAAAAATGTTTGTTAACTATAACATTAAAGACAAAATTTAAGCTTCTACTAAGACCACTTTTGAATCTCCTTTCCTGGCTGTATTGTTTACTATCACTATGTGTATATATATATATATATAAAGGCTAATAAAAATCTTTATTCCTCCATCACTGATTAACAGTTTTGGAGATGGGCAATCTATAACATCTAGAGGGAATGTGAACAGATTGCCAGAGTTTTGCAAGTGTTATCCAGATTGTTTTTAATACAAATATACAGTAAGATTAGTTATACATGTTTGAGGAGATTTTGTTGCTCTCTTGAAATTTTACTTTTTTAATTAATTAATTTATTTTGATTGGAGGCTAATTACTTTATAACATTGTAATGGTTTGTTGCCATACATTGACCTGAATCAGCCATGGGTGTACATGTGTCCCTCATCCTGAACCCTCCTCCCACCTCCATCCCCATCTCATTCCTCAGAGTTGTCTCAGTGAACTGGCTTTGAGTGCCCTGTTTCATAAATCCAACTTGGATGGATGATCTATTTCACATATGGTAATATACATGTTTCATTGTTATTCTCTCAAATTATCCCACCCTCACATTCTCCCACAGAGCCCAAAAATCTTTTCTCTATATCAGTGTCTCTTTTGCTGTCTCACATACAGGGTCATTGTTACTATCTTTCTAAATTCCATATATATGCATTAATGTATTCGTATTTTTTCTTTCTGACTTACTTCACTCTGTATAATAAGCTTCAGTTTCATCCACCTCATTAGCACGGACTCAAATGTGTTCTTTTTAATAGCTGAGTAATATTGCATTGTGTATCTGTACCATGGCTTTCTTATCCATTCATCTGCCAAAGGACATCTAGGTTGCTTCCATGACCTATATGTTGTAAACAATACTGCGATGAACATTGGGGTACATGTGTCTCTTTCAACTATGGTTTCCTCAATGTGTATGCCCAGCAGTGGGATTGCTGGGTCATATGGCAGTTCTATTTCCAGTTTTTTAAGGAATCTCCACATTGTTCTCCATAGTGGTGGTACTAGTTTGTATTCCCACCAACAGAATAAGAGGGTTCTCTTTTCTCCACACCCACTCCAGCATTTATTGCTTGTAGACTTTATGATAGCAGTCATTCTGACTGGTGTGAGATGGTATCTCATTGTGGTTTTAATTTGCATTTATCTGATAATAAGTCCAACTTCACAGTTGGACTGTGAAGAAAGCTGAATGCCAAAGAATTGATGCTTTTGAACTGTGGTGTTGGAGAAGACTCTCGAGAGTTCTTTGGCCTGCAAGGAGATCCAACCAGTCTATCCTAAAGGAGATCAGTCCTGGGTGTTCATTGGAAGGACTGACGTTGAAGCTGAAACTTCAATACTTTGGCCACCTCATGCGAAGGGTTGACTCATTGAAAAAGACTCAGATGCTGGGAAAGATGGGGGCAGAAGGAGAAGGGGACGACAGAGGATGAGATGGCTGGATGGCATCACCAACTAATGGACATGAGTTTAGATGAACTCTGGGAGTTGGTGATGGACAGGAAGGCCTGGCGTGCTGCTATTCATGGGATCATAAAGAGTTGGACACGACTGAGTGACTGAACTGAACTGAACTGATAATAAATGATGTTGAGCATCTTTTCATGTGTTTGTCAGCCATCTGTATGTCTTCTTTGGAGAAATATCTGTTTAGTTCTTTGGCTCATTTTTGATTGGGTCATTTATTTTTCTGAAATTGAGCTTATTTTTTTTTCTTTACTTTATTGTGTTAGTTTTGCCATACATTGACATGAATCCGCCATGGGTATACATATGTTCCCCCTCCAGAACCCCCTTCCCTCCTCCCTCCCAATTCCCTCTCCCTGGGTCATCCCAGTGCACCAGCCCCGGCAATGAAATTGAGCTTATTTTTATGCACGACATTAGAGAGTGTCCTAGTTTCATTCTTTTATAGGTAGTGGACCAGTTTTCCCAGCACCAGTTGTTAAAGAGATTTTCTTTTCTCCATTGTATTTTCTTGCCTCCTTTGTCAAAGATAAGGTGTCCATATGTGTGTGTGGATTTATCTCTGGACTTTCTATTTTGTTCCAATGATCTATATTTCTGTCTTAGTGCCAGTACCATAGTGTCTTGATGATTGCTGCTTTGTAGTATAGTCTGAAGTCAGGCAGAATGATCCCTCTGGTTCCATTCTTCTTTCTCAAGATTGCTTTGGCTATTCGAGGCTTTTTGTATTTCAACACAAATTGTGAAATTATCTGTTCTAGTTCTCTGAAAAATGCTGTTGGTAGCTTGATAGGGATTGCATTGAATCTGTAGATTGCTTTGGGTAGTATACTCATTTCCACTATGTTGAGTCTTCAGATCCATGAACATGGTATCTTTTTCCATCTATTTGTGTCATCTTTGATTTCTCTCACTAGTGCTTTATATTTTTCTGTACATAAGTCTTTTGTTTGTTTAGATATATTTATTCCTAAATATTTTATTCTTTTCATCTCAAAGATTAATGGAATCGTTTCCTTAATTTCTCTTTCTGTTTTCTCATTGTTAGTGTGTAGGAGTGGAAGGTATTTTTGTGTATCAATTTTATATCCTGCAGCCTTACTATATTCATTGATTAGCTCTAGTAATTTCTGGTGGTGTCTTTAGGGTTTTATATATAGGGGATTATGCCATCTGCAAACAGAGAGAGTTTTCCTTCTTCTTTTCCAATCTGCATTCCTTTAATTTCTTTTTCTGTTCTGATTGCTGTGGCCAAGACTTCCAAGACTATGTTGAATAGTAGTGGTGAGAGTGGGCACCCTTGTCTTGTTCCTGACTTCAGGGGAAATGCTTTCAATTTTTCACCATTGAGGATAATGTTTGCTGTGGGTTTATCATATATGACTTTTATTATGTTGAGCTATGCTCCTTCTGTGCCTATTTTCTATAAGATTAGTATCATAAATATGTGTTGAATTTTGTCAAAAATTTACTCTGCATCTATTGAGATAATCATATGGTTTTTATCTTTCAATTTGTTAATGTGGTGAATCACATTGACTGATATGCCAATATTGAGGAACCCTTGCATCCTTGGGATAAAGCCCACTTGGTCATGATGTATGATCTTTTTAACATGTTGTTGGATTCTGTTTGCTAGAATTTTGTTGAGGATTTTTGCATCTATGTTCATCAGTGATATTGCCCTGTAGTTTTGTTTTTTGTGTGGCATCCTTATCTGGTTTTGGCATTAGGGTGATGGTATTTGGTAATAGGTATCATAGAATGAGTTTGGCAGTTTCCATTCCTCTGCAATTTTCTGGAAGAGCTTGAGTAGGATAGGTATTAGCCCTATAGCTTAGAGAGTTTTAACTATAACTCTCTTTAACTTAGTTAGCTTTATAACTTTCTGACTTAGAGAGTTTTTGGTAGCATTCGCCCTTGAAGGCATCTAGTTTGGGTTTTTGTTTCTTGAAAGATTTTTGGATATAGTTTCGATTTTTGTGCTTGTGATCAGTCTGTTAAGATTTTCTATTTCCTCCTTTTTCAGTTTGGAAACTTATACTTATCTAAGAATTTGTCAGTTTCTTCCAAGTTGTCCATTTTATTGTCATGTAGTTGCTGATAGTAGTCTCTTATGATCTTTTGTATTTCTGTGTTGTGTGTTGTGATTTCTCCATTTTCATTTCTAATTTTGTTGATTTGATTCTTCTCCTTTTTTTTTCTTTTTTCTTGATGAGTCTTGCTAATCATTTCTCTATTTTATCTTCTCAAAGAACCAATTTCAGTTTTGCTGATTTTTGCTATACTTTCCTTTGTTTCTTTTTCATTTATTTCTGTCCTAATTTTTATGATTTCTTTCTTTCTACTAACCTGGAGTTCTTCATTTCTTATTTTTCTAGTTGCTTTAGGTGTAAAGTTAGGTTATTTATTTTATTTTTCTCTTTTTTCTGGAGGTAAGCTTGTATTGCTATGAATCTTCCCCTTATCACTGCTTTTCCTGAATCCCATAGGTTTTGGGTTGTAGCATTTTCATTTTCATTTGTTTCTATGAAAATTTTTATTTATTTTTTTTATTTCTTCTATGCTTTGTTGGTTATTCAGAACTGTGTTGTTTAGCCTCCATATGTTTGTATTTTTAATAGTTTTTCTTTCTTTCTTTTTTACTGTAGTTGACATCTAAACTTACCCCATTTTGATCAGAAAAATATGCTTGAAATGATTTCAATTTTTTTTTTTTACCAAAGCTAGATTTATGGCCCAGGTTGTGATCTATCCTGGAGATTGTTCCATGTGCACTTGAGAAAAAGGTGAAATTCATTGTTTTGGGGTGAAATGTCCTATAGATATCAATTAGGTCTAACTGGTCCATTGTATCATTCAAATTTGTGTTTCCTTCCTAATTTTCTGTTTAGTTGATCTATCCTTAGGTGTTAGCGGGGTATTAAAGTCTCCCACTATTATTGTGTTACTCTTAATTTCCCCTTTCATACTTGTAAGCATTTGCCTTACATATTGGTGGTGCTCCTATGTTGGGTGCATATATATTTATAATTGTTATATCTTCTTCTTGGATTGATCCTTTGATCAATAAGTAGTGTCCTTCTCTGTCTCTTTTCACAGCCTTTATTTCAAAGCCTATTTTATCTGATATGAGAATTGCTACTCCTGCTTTCTTTTGGTCTCAATTTGCATAAAATATCTTTTTCCAACCCTTCACTTTCAGTGTGTATGTGTCCATTGTTTTGAGGTGGGTCTCTTGTAGACAGCATATATGGGGATCTTGTTTTTGTATCCATTCAACCAGTCTTTGTCTTTTGGTTAGGGCAGTCAACCCATTTACATTTAAGGTAATTGTTGATAAGCATGATCCCGTTGCCATTTGCTTTGTTGTTTAAGGTTCAAATTTATAAACCTTTTCTGTGTCCTGTCTAGATAAGATCCTTTAGCATTTGTTGAAGAGCTGATTTGGTGATGCTGAACTCTCTCAGCTTTTGCGTTTCTGTAAAACTTTTGATTTCTCCTACATATTTGAATGAGATCCTTGCTGGGCATAGTAAACTGGGATGTAGGTTTCTCTCTTTCATCACTGTAAGTATGTCCTGCTTTTCCCTTCTGGCTTGAAAAATTTCTATTGAAAGATCAGCTATTATCATAATGGGGATCCCCTTGAGTGTTATTTGTTGCTTTCCCTTTGCTGCGTTTAATATCTGCTTTTTGTGTTTGATCTTTGTTAATTTAATTAATATGTGTCTTGGGGTATTTCCCCTTGGGTTTATCTTGCTTGAGACTCTCTGGGTTTCCTAGACTTGAGTGAATATTTCCTTCCCCATTTTAGGGAAGTTTTCAACTATTATCTCCTCAAATATTTTCTTATACCCTTTCTTTTTGTCTTCTTCTGGGACTCCTATGATTTGAATGTTGGAGCATTTAACAGTGTCCCAGAGGTCTCTGAGGTGGTCCTTATTTCTTTTAATTCTTTTTTCTTTTTTTTTCTCTCTGCTGCATTTATTTCCACGATTCTATCTTCCACCTCACTTATCATATCTTCTGCCTCAGCTATTCTACTGTTGGTTCTCTCCAGAGTGCTTTTGATCTCAGTTATTGCAGAAATCATTATTGATTGACCCTTTTTTTATTTACTCTAGGTCCTTGTTAAACATTTCTTGCATCTTCTCAATCCTTGTCTCTAATGTACTTATCTGTAACTCCATTGAGTTTTCAAGATTTTGGATAATCTTTATTATCATTATTCTGAATTCTTTTTCAGGTAGACTCCCTATCTCCTCATCTTTTGTTTGGTTTGGTGGGCATGTATGATGTTCCTTTATCTGCTGAATATTTCTCTGCCTTTTCATTTTTTAATTTTTATTTTTTTAATTTTATTTATTCATTTATTTATTTTCCTTGCATTATCAGGTTGATTTTGCCATACATTGACATGAATCCACCATGGGTATGTTGTGTTTGGGGTAGCCTTTCTGTATGCCGGAAGTTTGTGGTTCCTCTTTACTGTGGAGCTTGCTCCCTGTGGATGGGGTTGGACTAGTGTCTTGTCAAGGTTTCCTGGTTAGTGGGGCTTTCATCTGTGTTCTGGTGAGTGGAACTGGATCTCTTCCCTCTGGAGTGAAATGAAGTGTCAAGTAGTGAGTTTTGGGGTGTCTATGGGTTTGGCATGGCTTTAGGCAGTCTGTAGTTTAATGCTCAGGGCTGTGTCCCTGCATTGCTGGAGAATTAGCATGATATGTCTTTTTCTGGAACTTGTTGGCTCTTAGATGGATCTTGGTTTCAGTGTAGGTATGGAGACTTTTGGATGAGCTCTTGTCTATTAATGTTCCTTGGAATCAGGGATCTCTGGCATTCTCAAGTTTGGAAGTAAGCCTCCTATCTCTGGTTTTCAGTCTTATTCTTTTTTTTTTTAATAGCCTCAAGACTTCTCCATCCATACAGCACAGATGATAAAATGTCTGAGCTAATAGTGAAAAGATTATCTACAGTGAGGGACACCAAGAGAGGTTCACAGAGTTACATGGAGAAGAGAAGAGGGAGGAGGGAGATAGCTGTGACCAGGAAGAGAAGAGGACGAATCAAAAGGGGAGAGAGCAATCTAGCCAGTAATCAGTTTCCTATGTGCCTTCCACCGTCTGGAACACCCAGAGAGGTTCATGGAGTTACATAGAGAAGATAAGAGGGAGGAGGAAGATAGAGGTGACTAGAAAGAAAAGAGGAGGTAGCAAAAGGGTAAAGAGCAACCAAGCCAGTAATCACATCTGTAAGTGAATATTGAAGATTAGATTCTTAATGGTACAAAATTGATGAAAAATGCCAAAAAGCAAAGATTAAAAATCTATAGTAGAGGTTAGGTTCTCAAAAATATAATTTAAAAAATACAAAACAAAATCAATCACAAAAATTATGTATATATATATATATATATGGAATTTGCTTTAAAAATAGAATCTTTTTTATGAGGTAATAGTAGGTTATAAAAATGAAAATTAAAGGAGTAATAAAGAACTTAAAATGAAAATAATTTAAAAATAATAATAGTAAAAATATATCTAGGAATTTCTTTGGAGCTGTTGTGGGCAGTGTGGGGTCAGTTCAATTTCAGGTAGTTCCTTGTTCCAGCTTGTACTTCTTATCAAGGTCTATAGGCCCCTTCTAATGCTTAGTCAATGTTAAGTACAGGGTTTTAATCTGTTGCACCTGTCACTTGCAGAGCAGTTTCCTCTTCTTTGTTTATTTTGGCTTCTTCTGTTTGCAAGTCTCTTCAGTGTCTAATTTCTGCCCTGCCACAAGGGGGCAAAGGTGGTCACTTATTTAGGCTCATTTGTTCAGTTTTGTTGTAGGGAGGGAGGGACACTGCAAACAAATATCACTGGCATATGCAGGGAGTGATCACAGTGTATGGACCACACCGGGTTTGCCCCAGCCCACTGAGGTGTGTGCTTTCTTGGTCTACACTGCTCAGGCTCCAGGTTGTTCTGTCCAAAGTGGACCCTGTGTTTCATGCACTTCCCAGGTCTAAGCCACTCAGGTTCAGGTTCTCGGGTACTCTGCAAGGGCAGAGACTTGGCTGGGCATTCACTTTGTGCCCTTCCCAGGTCCAAGAAGCTCACAGACCAGGTGCTTGGCAAGCGCACTGTCTCAGGTAGGCCATGAATCTAATTAATCACCTCCCCAGTCCCAGGCGGAGAAGGCAATGGCACCCCACTCCAGTACTCTTGCCTGGAAAATCCCATGGGTAGAGGAGCCTAGTAGGCTGCAGTCCATGGGGTCGCTAAAAGTCGGATACGACTGAGCGACTTCACTTTCATGTATTGGAGAAGGAAATGGCAACCCACTCCAATGTTCTTGCCTGGAGAATCCCAGGGATGGCACAGCCTTGTGGGCTGCCATCTATGGGGTTGCACAGAGTTGGACCTGACTGAAGCAACTTAGTAGGAGCAGCAGCCAGTCCCAGGACTCGGTTCCCTGGGTGTGCCACAAAAGCACTGTCTCTGGTGTACTATGTGTCTCTGGGGAGCTTATCTCGGGCTGTCACCCTCCTGGCAGATATCAACCATCCAGGATCCCAGGAAGATGTGGTTAGCAGCTGGAAGCCTGCTCACAGTTTGGTAGAGGATGCTGTCTCTGGAAGAAGAGTGTCCCTTGCCCTCCAGCTCTTGCTGTCGCTTGCCTGCCTCTCTGCCTCTGGCGGGGGTGAGAGCCCTGTACACAGCCTGCTAGCTCTCCTTTGGTATTCACCTAATCCTTCATTCTGTGAGCGGGCCAGGCTGCCTGTTAGTTAGAGCCTTTTGCAGGAGCATTCTTCTGTTTTTGTTTTTATTTATTTATTTATTTTTTTATCTTTGACTATCCCACAGTTTAGGTGGCTATCTCACGTTAGCTCCCTCAGATTGTCCTCAGGGTATTCAGGCCCTGTCCTTACCCTAAGGACCAATGATGCACCCTCATCTCCCTGTCCAGTGCTTGCTCTTTGATGGTGGACATGAGCATCTGGGCTATTTCTCCGCTGGGAGTGGCAATTAAGCATGTATTCTGTGGGGGGTTTTTGGGTTTTTTTTTTTTTTTTTGATTTTTGTTTTTTCCTCCCAGTCATGCTGCCCTCTGAGATTCCAAAACTCCCCACAGACCCAGCAGTGAGATGGATTCCTGCTGTTTGGAAACTACTCCTCCTTCACAACTCCCTCCCCAGGATGGGTCTCTATCCATAATTCATTTCTCTCTTTCTCTCTCTCTCGCTCTCTTTTTTTTAATATTTTGTCCTACCTCATTTCAAAGAGAATGAGCTATCTCTGGGTGCCTGATGTCCTCCAACAGTATCCAGAAGTTGTTTTATGGAAGTTACTCAGCATTCAAATAATCTTTTGATGAATTTTGGGGGGAGAAAGTGGTCTCCCCATCCTATTCCTCTGTCATCTTGGGGCCATTCCCCACTTACTACATTGTTAAGTCATTTAAACATAGCCCCCCAAAATAAGTATCATTTTAAAATTTTTCAAACATTGTATAAATCCCATTACTCTGTATATATCTCCTGATAATCAACTATGTTTTGTGTGTGATTTTTAGTTGAAGGAGAGTTGATTTACAATATTGTGTTAGTCTTGGGTGCACAGCAAGAGGAAGTTTATACACACACACACATATATATATATTCTTTTGTTCAGATTGTTTTCCATCATAGGTATTACAAAATATTGAATATAGTACCCTATGCTATACAGTAAGTCCTTGATGATTATCCACTCTATATATAGAAGTTTATATATAGTTTATATAAACTATTTTTAATTGGCCCATTTGTATCCATGTAGCTCTTATTCATTCATTTTCATTCATTTTTATCTTTTCTATTGTTGTTTTTTTTTCCTATAACTAGTGCCTCAAAATTTTTAATTTTGTAAATGTCCCCTTATGCAGATATATGTTTTCTCTACTTTAGTTACTTTTAATCAGTAACTGAAAGTAAAATTGCTGGCTCAAAATGTATGAACATCCATGACAATTTGCTTGCTCTCACAGTGGTCTATATTCTAACCTGTAAAAGGTGAGAGCTACTGCGTCTACACATCATCACAAACAGTTGACATTGTCAGACTTCTAAATCTTTGCCAACTATAGGATATGAAAAGGTTCTTCTTAGTCTTTTAACTGGCATTTCCTGATTACTTGTGAAGTTAAAAATCTATTCATGTGTTCATTATCCATTTAGATTTCTTCTTCTGTGATTTACCTCTTTATATCACACACATTTTGTAATGAAAAAATTACTCTATTCCAATGTAAATTTCTAACGTTGACTTCTCAGCTAATTGAAATGTAATAAGGAAAATCTTCCCACTTGAACTGGGCCTCCCAATATCCCTTAAACACATCCACTGCTGCTTTAGAGAAAGACTGTTTCTCAGTCACTGCTCATGTGATTCACAAAGTGTGACCACATACTACAAAATATGATTAGATATATACACTCCCCAAGCACCAACACTGAGTTAAAATCTTCATTTATTACTTGTTATGTGTGACTTTGGATAAGAAACTTATCTCAGTGCCTCAGTTTCCTCAACTTGAAATGAAATAATATATAACTCCAACCCCCAGATTCTAAATGCAAACAAGATTGTTGGGAGTATATAATAACTGGTAACTGATATTGTTAGACTAGTGTCTGGTCACAGTAATTATGATGATAATGGTGATAATGTATTAGACACAGCATAAGTCACATGACACCTTAGGTAAACTGAGATGTGAGAAAAGCCTTCAGTAATCACAGTTTGGTTTATGTAATTTGCTTCGTGTTATATGGCATATAATTAAGTTTTGAACCATTATGTTTCTCCTCATCTCCATAGGTTTTTAAATTTATTTTTGTCCTGTTAAGCTTTTTTTTAATTCTCTATTTCAGAGAAAATTTCTCTCAATTTACATAGATCCCCTTCAAACCTTAATGAATGTCATGAAAATGCTTTGAAACTTGTCAGTGAAAAAATTATGAAAATGTAATTGTTTTCCACTTTCAGGGACTCAAAAGGTGAATCTCTAGATGCAAAAACATATCCTTTTCCAAAATCTTAGCAAGAAATGACAGTCTCAGAATCTTGCTATGACTAGAAATATCATTTGATTGCAATGCTACAAAATAATATCCTTGACCCCGGAACTAAAAGCTGGGTTAAAAGCTTCAAGACCAGAGACATTCCTTATAATTGACTGGGAAGCTCCATAAGGGACTAGAAATTGAAGGATCAAGATGGAAAATTGTGAGAGCAGCATGAGATAGCTGATATCTATCAGCACTGAAATCTAATCACAAACTGGAAACAAGGCATATTCAACCACAAATGTAAAATAGTGTCCAACGTTTCTTCCATCTTCATAGCTCATGTGTCTGTCTCTGTTTTCTATCAAGAGAAACTACCCAGAATGATGAATATGATGAACTTTCAAAAGTTCATCCCTTTTTTCTTTATGGTAACCTAACATTACACTTAAACATTTTTGTCTGTTTTTGTCAGCTGTCCCACACAAATCCTGTCTCTTTCCCTATCCCTGTTTCTCACATTTTAAAGTTGCATTAATATCTTAATGAGCTAATGCTCTAGCCATTTTTTATTCAAAAACTGTCCTTGAATTTGTGGTAATCAGGGTAGAAGACAATTTTTAGAATGGAAACTAAGCACATAGTTGAATAACATGCAGCATCTTGGATTTGTGGACTGCCTGGCTGTTGTTACTGAAGGGGAGAGCTGCAGCTCAGCTTCTGAAAGAGACAGCTTCAGAAGATACAGACAACTTCTGAGAGACAGACTCAGAAGATACAGAGATTCAGAATGTCACAAACAACAGCTTTCTTTGTGAAAAGGGATAAAGACACGGACAGAGAAGTGCCAACTATTTTAATCTTTATTTTTATCATAAATCTCCTTGCCTGCTATATTAATTCAAACAATACAATAATTATGTCAAAATTAACAGTTTTGTATCCCTTTCCTGAGTCATCTCCACATAGTTCCAGTTCACAGTTTTACTTTCTATTCTGAAGACTGTTTTAATATGTAGAAATTATATAATTATATAAATACTTTAAAGCGATACTATATATACACATATAAATATGTGTATATGGGTATATATATCTGTAGCTTATTTTCACTGAACCATATATCATGGACATTTGTAATATAAATATTCTTTACATAAACAATCTTCCTGTAAATACAGTAGGGTATTCTGACATATAATTAAATGCATTTATCCATTGCCCTACAGATAGACATTTTGGGTTCTCCACCTTTTTCTCACTGGCAAACATGTAAAACATTATACAGAAATATCAATATTTGTGTATTTAAGCAAAGACAGGTATGTCACATAAGAATATTTACTTGAAGTGTAATTTCTTGATTATGAAACAATCATTTTAAGTGTGCATAGCATCTGCAATGAAAACTTCCAAACACATGAATTGTCTGTTTCATGCTGTTTTCTCCTTCTGAGCAATCTGTATCATGCCTTTTAAACTCATTTATTGACTTCCATTTTGTATTCAGATTCTGCATCATAGTTTTTACCTAAAAACCCTATCTCTTTCCTCAAATTGTCTTTAGTTTTTCCCAGATAGTTTTTCAGCTAAAAGTTCTTTAAGGAAAAAATTTCAAAGATTTATTATTGTTGCCATTTCCCCTCATTTCTTTCCCATATTTTTTTCCTATAGTCACACTTCAACAAATCCATTGCTGAAATTGACTTTCCATTATTCTACACACATTTCTCTCATCTAACTCCCTTTACTTCCTTATAAAGAGAATTATTACTCTCTTTATTCCTTTGGTAGAAATCTTAACACTTCCTGTGATGTTCCTTATGTCTGTCCAAAGATGTCACATCATTGGTATCATTCCCCTTTTATAATTTGAAACCTTGATGTATGTAACCTATATCAACCCCCAACATCTGCCAGATCTCTCTGAAGTGAGCACGATGCCATTTCTCCTCCAGTAAAAACAATAAACATCGTACATAAAATAAAACATCAAAAACAAAAGAACAAAGACTAAGACTATCACTTGGAAATCATGTCAATACAGCACATGTCTATCCCCATAGTCTGATAGATTGCCAAAGCTTCAGGTGTTGTTGTAAGGGAGCTTGTAAGGCAAGCCCATCCTTGTGACTCAGTACAATTTGGGCTAAGAAACTGCCTGGGATAGAAGGGTATACTCAGATCTTAAGTCTAAACCACTCATATGGGGACAGCTCAGTGATCTGGAGAAACTTGAAGAAGGTTGACTGAAGAATTTGCAGGCCTCCCAATCTTTCCCTGTATTAAAATCTAAAATTTCTAAAGCTTCTAAACAGATAAATAACTTTTCTCCAGCCTCTATCTTCAGGCTTCTCAAACTTAATATACTTAAGAATCATCTTAAAATCTTATAAAAATGAAGATTCTAATTCAGTAGGTGTGGGTTCAGGCCTAAGATTCTGCATTTCTAAAATCTTCCTGAGAGATGCTGACACAGATATGTGGACCACGCTCTGAGTCCCAGGTCTCAGATTCATTCTTTTCATTAGAGAGACGGTTGGATGTTTCCAATTATGAAAACAATTACTCTGACCAATAATGGTGACTATAAAATAGCTCACATTTATATGGCATTTCAAGTTGACAGAGTACTTTGACATTAGTTGACTCCTGATATTCACAGTAATTCCCTGAAAAGGCAGGATATTAATTAATCAGAGAAGTTGAGGAATGTTAACTTTCCTGCTCAAGGTGATGCATGGAATAACTGGCAAGATGATCTGTGGGGGGTTCCCTCAGACATAGGGACAGTGTAACAAAATGGCCAATAGCACAGACTTTGGGTATCACCTGTCTTTGAATCAGGTGACATCCCTGATAGCTCAGTTGGTAAAGAATTCACCTGCAATGCAAGAGACCTTGATTCAATTCCTGGGTTAGGAAGATCCATTGGAGAAGAGATAGTCTACACACTCCAGTATAATTAGGCTTCTCTTATGGCTCAGGTGATACAGAGTCTGCCCACTTTGAGGGAGATCTGGGTTTGATCTTTGGGTTGGGAAGATTCCTTGGAGAAGAGATAGGCTACCCACTCCAGGATTCTGGCCTGGAGAATTCCATGGACTATACAGTCCATGTCCATGTCACAAAGGGTCAGACACCACTGAGCCACTTTCACTATCTTTAAATATGGTTTCCTTCACAAGTTACTTAACTTCTCTATTTTAGTTCCCTCATTTATAATGTGAACATGCCTATTTCATACACTTGTTAGATTCAATCATTCCTAAGGTCCCTAATATAGGTAGCTGTCACCTGTAATCACGACATAAATGGTGACTACTACTGGTGTTTTGTTTTTGTTCTTGGTATTACAGAACACTGTTGAATTTCCCCATATCTTAGCAAAACCTTAGTGCCCACCTACAAGAAATATCAAACTTCCCTGAAGCACTTGACCATCATGGACTCTACATGAAAAATATGACAGAATTAGACACCTCAGTGAGCCTTTTTTTCAGTGTGTTTCTATTTAGCTGGATATATGGGAGAACTTGCAGGGTACTGCCTGTCGATGTGTTGTTGTGTATACAAAGAACGTCTGCCTGAAGAGTTTCTAGTATGGCTCCTTTCACAAGCCTACAAATCCATGCACATTTTATTAAAGTGCAGAATAGAAGTTATTTTTTTGGATAATAGGATGCTGGTGAACCATTATATGGCCAAGTTTCACATGGTTTCATCACTTATGTTTTCTGCAAAATTAACTGAGCAGTGCCCCTAGAAAAAGCTGAAAAATGACCTCTATGTCAATGACAGATAAACAAGAAAAAGCAAAACAAAAGAAAGAGCTGCACCATATAGATAATACTGGCATCCAGGCTAGGGCAGCACAGTCTTTTTAAATGCCTCACCAAATAAAAACTATTCATCCTATCTTGGATTAGTTTTTTTCATTAGATGGAATAATGGTGCAATGCTTTTCCTATTTAAATATTGTCATAACTTCTTTTTGTAACATATCAATTCTGCACTTGGAAAATTCATATATCTAGGTATTTTGACTCATAATAATTTCTCCTTGAAGCTGATCATTATAACATGATTTTTAGAGTTGTAGCACTTAACTGAGTTCAGATATGCAAGAAAAATAAGTCTGTAGGACAAAATAAATATTTAAAATAAGTTTTAGGGTAAAAAATTGCAAGATTATGCTTTTATAGGACCATCAGTAAGGTGAACAATTAGGGTTAGAGTTAGGATTAGCTCAGTCAGCTCTTAACCAGTCAACTGTTATTTTACTTGAATATCAGATTGACTTGCTGTGAGCAACTGAACTATTGCTGTACAAGCTAGGATTTAAGGACATTTCTTGTCATAAGGGACTAGGCTCCTGGATCAGGGTAACAGAATATCTATTCCCTTTTTGCAATGATAAAGTAATATGAAAAGTGCACTTTAAAATAGGAAAAAGAGAGCTAGCAAGTGAGACAAAGATAAGGAGTTATTTACATCTTCCACTAACCAAAATACAAAGAATATCTAATCACATTGGACAAAATTTGCTCACAATATTTTATGTAAAAAGCAGTAATTTTACTGTAGTATTACTTTCAGTAATTTTTCAACAATGCAAAAATATGTGTACTCATACATAGAAAATAAAACTGAAAGTATTACACCAAAACTGTAATTGTATTGGGCCTGTGAGAAGACTTTTCATTTTTTTCTGAGTACATTCTATACATTTTTACAAAATGTCCACACAATTCACAAATATTTTTATAGCAAAATATATAATAAACATTTTTAAGACAAAATAATCTAGAAGTAGAAGATGCTATTTTGCACTTAAAAAGACATATATGACCATTGAAGTTACAGTACCTTGGATTCAGACGATGTTTCCTCCAAGCCACAGTATCAAGCCGCCCCATAAGTCTCATTGGCTTTAAGAAGCTAAAGGTTTATTTCTGAAGCATGCAAAAGCCACTCTTGCTGGGAGGAAGCTGTGCGGGGGTGGGGTGGGGAGAGGGGGTCTCTCAGCATCCAGTCTGTGCTGCTCTGCCAGCCCCCGGGCACCTGCTCACGCGACCACAGCCCGGGTAGTTCCAGAGAGCTGAGCAGCAGCAGGGACCACATCCGTTCAGAAGCGGCCCATCATTTTACCTCCACACACCAGAGCACAATACTGGAAAGTCCAGTTCTCCTGCTTCTGGAAGTAGAGATAGGTTAAATCCCGGTAGTGAGAGTCCCTTGGACTGCAAGGAAATTCAACCAGTCCATCCTAAAAGAGATCAGTCCTGTGTGTTCATTGGAAGGGCTGATGCTAAAGATGAAACTCCAATACTTTGGCCACCTGATGCGAAGAACTGACTCATCTGAGAAGACCCTGATGCTGGGAAAGATTGAGGGCAAAAGGAGAAGGGGATGATAGAGGATGAGATTGCTGGATGGCATCACCAACTCAATGGCCATGGGTTTGGGTAAACTCCAGTTGTTGGTGATGGACAGTGAGGCCTGGAGTGCTGCAATTCATGGGGTCACAGAGTCAGACACGACTGAGTGACTGAACTGAACTGAACTGAAACCTGAGGTATCGTCTACCATCATCACCAACCGCCCGGATGCCACTGGGCCATGGGCTTCTCTCAGATTATTTATTTAATCATGTAAAAGCCTCACTTCACTATTTAAATCACAAAACATATGTAAAGGCATTACTATGCTGCCTGGCATGAAGTAATTAGTAAATGCTCATTGTATTCCCCTTTGAGCTGTAGCTGTGGTCAAATGTATAAAACCTTAATGTAAGTCATCTGTATTAGAGTGTCACCATTCCTCCTGCATTTGAGGAATGGTATCTAACATGACCTGATTAACTATACTCTTTGACTCAGTTTAAAAACTGAATTTTTTATCTTTTATTATACCTTCTTATTCAGAGTTTCCAATGGGTATGTATGAATCTGTGATGTGTTCATAAAGCTCAATATGCTTTTCTAGAAGCAAAGAGTGATCAGCATTTCACCTCCCCACAGCCAGCACTGGGAAATACTAGCATACTCCTTAACCACCATGTTGACTCCATCCTTTCCCATTGCTTCTGCAGTATGTACCCTGTGAGTGAATGGTGCCAAGTGTTCTTGGCATCTTGGCCCGTTGGCTCAGATGCCCTCCGTGGACATTAAGCAAGTGTGCATTGAAATCTTTCCCTATCATGCAATCTTAGGAACCTGACTATCCTCACTGAACTTCAATTTCTTCATCACAGAAATGTAGGTAAAGTATTTCCATGTCCCACATCACGTCTTTTAGGCCCACATCTAATTTCAGTCTCAGTTTGGGTGAGCACTGGACACAGTTCTTGCCCATGGGTTCTGTTCTGCTTCTCTGGTCTGAAGCCTTCTGCCCTGGTGCCCAGGCAGCTCATGGGAGCTCAGTCAAGTGGAGGGGCATTAACACCTTGTGGGCACAGAAATCCTCCATCCTCAGCCTTCTGCCCTCAAAGTGAGAGTTTGTGAGAGGTGGTCCCTACACATCCTGTAGTCCACAGCAGGGCCCCCAGTCACATATTCCATGCGGGCTCACCTTCTCCCTCCTGCCCTAGGCCTGAGTCTGTGGATCACATCTCATGTAAACCATCTACACTCAATACTTGGTCTGTTTTGAGACAGCCTAAAGTTAGACACAGCAAACCTTGGGAAATATTTATAATGCATCCTTTGTACTTTATAAATTTCAGGCCATTTCAAGAGTTTTCTCATATTGATTAATCTGAAATAAACCCACAGATTTCTTGTAATATATCCATACTTTAAACAACCACTGGGGCCTTGTCATGACCCCAAGTGACTCAGCACAGTGGACAGCAGTGTTCCTGACACCCATTTCCACACTAAGACAGCTAGAAATCAACCAACTATATCACAAGCTACTGTGAACCTCATAAATAACGGCTCACAAAACCTGATAATGGTATTCCCAACTTACCTACCACTAACTAGATCCACAAAATGCCCCTGGTCACTCAAAATTATGCAACCCAAGGGGGAATGTGGCAGAGGACTTCAGAATGTGGTTCATTTTGGAGTAGTACTAACTTACCTGAGGAGACTTATAAGCATAAGGTCGTGTGAACACCCTGCTGGAGATCTTGTCAGGACCTCGGAGGATCAGTGCCCGTGAGGCCCTGCGGCTTCAACTCTATTAACCCCATGACACATGCCGGCAGGTTTAGCTACTGTCGACAGAAGGATTGAGAGGGAAAGATGATAGAGTAGACAGATTCTAGGAAAGCATTTCCTGCTCCATGTGGGAATATAGGCAAGAGTCATATGTAAAACTTTTACTTTTTCCCTTAATTATTAAAATCTTTATCTAAAAATGCATGAACTTTATTTTAAGAAGAAAAATAAGATTTTAAAATTTAAGCATTCTTTCCAGCAAATGAATTGGAAATAACCAAGAGGAGGAGTAAAACTCCATTCATTTGGCATTTGTGATTGATTTCTCATACATACCTGTGGGACTAAAGAAAGAACTTGACAAGTAGAGGTTTCAGGAGAGAAAATAACTTAAAATGACAATGTCTTTTCAAATAATTGATTTATAATTACACTTTTGTGTTTTATCGTTGTTATGCTAGATTCAATCATTTATTGAAGTATAGTTAATTTATAATGTTGGTTTAGTTTCAAATATACAACATAGTTGCTTGATATTTTTATAGATTATACTCCATTTAAAGTTTTTATAAAATATCAGCTATATTCTCTGTACTATACAATGTATCCTTGTAGCTTATTTATTTTATATCCAGTATTTTATACCTCTTATTCCCCTACGCCTATCTTGCCCCTCCCTCACTTCTTTCTTAACTGGTAACTGCTAATTATTTTGTTGTCTGCACCAATTTAGACTTTCATCATCTTCTATTAATACTTGATATCAGGCATCATAACAGTTCTGTTCACTCCCTAGCCTACTCTCTACTTTTAAACAATTGATGTATGCCTTACCTTACTGCAGGAATTATCATTATCACTGCCTCTCCTTTCCTTAATCCTCAGTGGCTTTCCATATATAGTATATTCAAGCTGTGTTGTGACCTAATTCAGCACACCCAGCCAGTTTCATCTCTTAGCAACCTTCCTTTCCCTTGAAAGCATTTGTCTCCTATACCCTGGGCTCTAGACACACTGTATTGTTATTGCTCAATCAGGCTCTTTCTTCCAACCTGTGTCTCTGTACCTGATGCTTCCATGTCTTGGACTTTTCCTACAGTATGCTGCTGGCTAAGTCAGGCCCTCCTTTTAGAGTTCAGCTCAGAGTTCACCCCTGCTGAGAGTGCCTTCCTGACATCACTTGTCTCTGTAAAGGATTCTCCTATGTGTTTCCATAGCACCTCAGACTATTTGCTATACTCCAGTACCAACCTCTTCATTCATCTAGCTTGGAGCTTCATGTACCCTGCTCATAAACAGGGTGCTCTTTACAGGTGCAGGATTTGTCTGCTCTGTTGAGCTGCCTTCTTCATGAAAGATGTTTATTCTCCTCCCCATTTTGAGGACTCCATCACTGTTTATTATCCAACCGCAGTGCTCTGTCTTCCTGCAAGGCCAACCTGATCTGATAGGAAAAAAAAGAAAAAGAAAAAGTATACTTCAAGCTCTAATTTGAATATGTCTGACTCAAATCTAGGCTAGTAACATCATTTTATTTCTGCTTTTGGTACAAGATCAAGAAACATTTTATTTCTGCTTTTGGTACAGGATCAAGAAGAAAAGAGTAGCTTCTAGGGGTGTCAATGACAGTCAGGTAGAGAGTATAAATACACAGAACATGCAAAATAAGCTTCTAGATATAAATACTGACATACATTCAATACTGGCTTTACATATCTGTTTAACATATTCTTGCATTGAAAGAAAAAATGCCCATTGTAAAAATAAGAATTAACATTTTATGCTGTAGACCACTCTAAGTGATTAAAATCAATTAGAAATGAACTAGAAGCACACTTATCTTGTGACTGGTGATGGAAGTAAAGTCCAATGGTGTAAAGAACAATATTGAGTAGGAATCTGAAATCAAGGCATATATTAGGAATGAACCTGGATGAATGAATTAGAAATGAAATCAAGGCATGAACCTGGAATTAGGTCCATGAATCAAGGCAAATTGGAAGTAGTCAAACAGAGATGGCAAGAGTGAACATCAGCATTCTAGGAAATAGTGAATTAAAATGGGCCAGAATGGGTGAATTTAATTCAGATGGCCATTATATCTACTACTGTGGGCAGGAATCCCTTAGAAGAAATGGAATAATCCTCATACTCAATAGAAGAGTCAGAAATGCAGTACTTGGGTGAGGCTCAAAGATGACAGAATTATCTCTGTTCATTTCCAAGGCAAACCATTCAATATAACAGTAATCAAAGTCTATGCCCCAACCACTAATGCCAAAGAAGTTGAAGTTGAACAGTTCTATGAAGACTTATAAGACTTTCTAGAACTAACACCAAAAAAAACGAAATCCTTTTCATGAGAGGGGATTGGAATGCAAAAGTAAGAAGCCAAGAGATTCTGGGAGTAACAGATAAATTTGGCCTTGGAGTACAAACTAAACTGAAGTAGGGCAAAGGCTAACAAAGTTTTGCCAAGAGAATACACTGGTCATAGCAAACATTCCCTTTCAACAACACAAGAGATGACTCTACCCATGGATATTATCAGATGGTACTTCCAAAATCAGATTTATGTTATTCTTTGCAGCCAAAGATGGAGAAGCTCTATAGAGTCAACAAAAATAAGTCCAAAACTAACTGTTGGTAGGATCATGAACTCGTTATCACAAAACTCATACTTAAATTGAAGAAAGTAGGGAAAATCACTAGACCATTCAGGTGTGACCTAAATCAAATCCCTTTAAGTTATACAGTGGAAGTAACAAATAGATTCAAGGGATTAGATCTGATAGACAAAGGGCCTGAAGAACTATGGATAGAGATTTGTAATATTATATAAGAGGCAAAGATCAAAACAATTCCCAAGAAAAAGAAATGCAAAAAGGCAAAATAGTTGTCTGAGGAGGCATTACAGATAGCTGAGGAAAAAAAGAGAAGTAAAAGGCAAAGGAGAAAAGGAAAGATATACCCACATGAATGCAGAGTTCCAAAGAAGAGCAAAGAGACATAAGAAAATCTTCCTCATTGATCAATGCAAAGAAATAGAGAAAAACAATAGAATGGAAAAGACTAGAGATCTCTTCAAGAAAATTAGAGATACCAAGGGAACATTTCATGCAAAGCTGGACAGAATAAAGGAAAGAAACAGTATGGACCTAATGGAAACATAAGATATTAAGAGGTGGCAAGAATACAGAAAAGAACTATACAAAAATGATCTTAATGACTCAGATAACCACATAGGTGTGATCACTTATCTAGAGCCAGACATCCTGGTGTGTGAAGTCAAGTGGGTCCTAGAAAGCTTCACTATGAACAAAGCTAGTGGAAGCAATGGATTTCCAACTGAGTTATTTCAAATCCAAAAAGGTGATGCTGTTAAAGTGCTCCACTCAATATGCCAGCAGCAAATTTGGGAAACTCACCAGTGGCCACAGGACTAGAAAAGGTCAGTTTTCATTTCAATCCCAAAGAAAGGCAATGCAAAAGAATGTTCAAACTGCCTCACAGTTGTACTCATCTCACATGCTAGCAAAGTAGTGCTCAAAAATCTCCAAGGTAGGCTTCAACAGTTACATGAACCAAGAACTTCTATAGGCTCAAGCTTGATTTAGAAAATGCAGAGAAACCAGAGATCAAATTCCCAACATCCACTGGATCATAGGCTTCTCTGGTTGTTCAGACAGTTAAGCGTCTGCCTGCAATGGGGGAGACACAGGTTTGATCCCAGGGTTGGGAAGATCCCCTGGAGAAGGAAATGGCAACCCACTCCAGGACTCTTGCCTGGAAAATTCCATGGATGGAAGAGCATGGTAGGCTACAGTCCATGGGATTACAAAGAGTCAGACATGACTGAGAGATTTCACTTTCACTGGATCATAGAGAAAGTAGGATAATTCCAAAGAGACTTCTGCTTCTTTGATTACCCTAAAGTCTTTGACTGCATGGATCACAACAAACTGTGGAAAATTCTTCAAGTGATGGAAATACCAGACCACCTTACCTGCCTCCTGAGAAATCTGTATGCAGATTAAGAAGCAACAGCTAGAACCAGACGTAGAACAATGGAATGGTTCCAAATTGGGAAAGGAGTATGTCAAGGCTGTATATTGCCACCCTGCCTATTTAACTTATATGCAGAGTACATCACGTGAAATGAGGACCTGGATGAAGCACAAGCTGGAATCAAGATTGCCAGGAAAATTATCAATAACCTCAGATGTGCAGATGACACCATCCTTATGATGGAAAGCAAATAGGAACTAAAGAACCTCTTAATGAAATTGAAAGAGGAGAGTGAAAGGCTGGCCTAAAACTACATTCAAAAAACGGAGGTCATGGCATCTGGTCCCATCACTTCATGGCAGATAGATGGGAAAACAATGGAAACAGTGAAAAACTTTATTTTCTTGGACTCCCAAATCACTGCAGATGGTGACTGCAGTCGTGAAATTTAAAGACACTTGCTCCTTGGAAGGAGAGTTATGATCAATCTAGATCATAACTGCTTTTTTAATTAAAAAGCAGAGACATTACTTTGCCAACAAAGGTCCGTCTCGTCATAGCTATGGTTTTTCCAGTAGTCATGTATGGATGTGAAATTTGGACTATAAAGAAAGCTGAGCACCAAATAATTTATGCTTTTGGACTGTGGTGTTGGAGAAGACTCTTGAGAGTCCCTTGGGCTGCAAGGAGATCCAATCAGTCCATCCTAAGGAGAGATCAGTCCTGAATATCTATTGGAAGGACTGATGCTGAAGCTGAAGCTCCAGTACTTTGGCCACCTTATGGGAAGAACTGACTCATTGGAAAAGACTCTGATGCTGGGAAAGATTGAAGGTGAGAGGAGAAGGGGACGACAGAGGATAAGATGGTTGGATGGCATCACTGACTGGATGGACATGACTTTGAGCAAGCTCCGAGAGTTGGTGATGGATAGGGAAGCCTGGTGTGCTCCAGTCCATGGGGTTGCAAATAGTCAGATACAACTGAGTGTTTGAACTGAACTGAGAAGTGCAGTTCCCATATGAAAACAGCTTGTGTATTTAAAATATTTTCTGAAGTTCATGGATATCAGCTTAAAATAAAGATATTATGTTTAGAGGGCTTGTTTTCACTGCTTTTTATGATCTTCCACATTGTCCTTTAGTTGGGTGCCAAAAATAAGAAAAAGAGGCTATAACACTTGTTTGCTACATGGGCTTTCTTTCCAGTCAATCATCTGCAATACTAAAATTGATCAGTGTGCTTTCCATTTAAGGAAGAATTTCTGAGAAGCAATCTCTTTCTTTATAATAACTATTACATCTCACTTTCAGACATCACACCATTCTTGCCAAGGCAAAGCCTTCTGGCCTTTTAGTAATTTAACATAACCATTCCAACCAACAGCATTGATTCAAATTTTTTTTAAGATGGGCACACATATATCTATACTTATATATGGTTTGCTAGATACCTTTCAGAGTCTCACAAGCCAAAGAGTGAAGAATGCATTGTTCTACCAGTAATGTTACTTAGTATAAAATAGTTAAGAAGCATAGAGAAATATACAATTGAAATTTTGCCTTATACTAAATAAAATGGAAATGGAAATTGTCTTGGTCAGGGTGTCAGAAGGAAGTAACATACTCAAATTAGGGCAACTAGAGGATGATTCACAAGCATGTTTAGGACTATATGGTCAAGGAATAGAGAAGCCATAACGGATGGTATGGTATTTTCGGGCTGATAAGAAATAATATTTTATTACTCCAAAGTTATACCATAGAGAAGGGTTCTGGCTGTTACCAAAATCTGGAAACAGAGAGCTGTGTAGAGAGGGCTGGTGACCTTCAGTAATGGAGATCAGCATAAGCAGAGAGTATTCTATGCAGGATGGAGCTGGCACCATATCAGCCCATACTCAGTCCACTCTGCCTAATGGAGCTCTTGCTGGGGGTCTCAACTGGTTGAACCCAGTAGGGCACCAGAAGGCAGAGTTGCCTAGTGATGAGATTCATGCAGATTAGCCTCCATGGTCTGAGAGCAGAGTGGAGATGGGGAGGAGGGGCATGGAGTACATCTAAGAGAAACAGATAAGAAATACCTAACAGAACTACCAATATTAAACAGCATATGCTCTGAAAATAAATCACACTTAGAGAATTTTTAACTCAAATAATCTATAAAAAAGGAAATAAAGTCAACATCATCCAAATCCTCAAAGTTTAAAAATATGTAGAATAACTTCTTGTTTGATATTTGCAAATAATAGCAAAATATTTTTTGTGATTCAGGTTGATTAACCAGTATAAACATCCAGACAAAGTAGTCTGAGCGTCTCCCCAGGAATGGAATTAAACTGATCTGGTTGTTGTGTTGTCCATCACCAACCACCTGGACCTTCATTTATCCATACTTTTGTCTATCTACCCACTTACTCATCTGCCCATTTGTTTGCTTACTCATTTGCCAATATTCAATAAGTATAATTCTATGCTACCTTTGTTCAAACTCTTCATTATCCATAATGATGGCCCTCTAACATGTTAGATGTTAGTGATCAATTTTGATGCATATTGTATGAAACCAATATTGCAAGGCCTGCTTTTGCAATCAAACTGAGAGATTGCAGCACACCATACAAGTAAATATTCTTCCCCTTCCTAATATCATGTTTTAACTTGTTTTCATGGAGTGGCTCTTGAGAATTTGCAGGTTCCCACATTCTATTCAACTTAACCAATACTGGCTTATTTTTTTCTAGTGAAGGATTAGTTTTAAAACATCGTGATACTGATACAGAGAACTTGATGCAGTATTTGTATCTTTTAATCACTATAATCTTTGCAGTTTTGAGCTTATGCTTCTCAAGAGCTGGGTCAGTACAGTTTGGGTGCCATCTTGCCTCTTGAGAGTAAGGAGCTTTTGAATTGAATGCTCCATGATCAGGGACATCATTCTCCCCACCCCTTTACATTCACATCAAGTACTGCACCAATGCCTAGGCAGTATAGCTACAAGTTTGGTTTACAGCGGCCTCCAATTTGAATCACACTCCAGGGCTTCCCTGTGGCTCAGACAGTAAAGAATCTACCTGAAATGCAGGAGACCTGGGAAGTCTCCCTGGATGAGACCCCCTGGAGAAAAGAATGGCTACCCATTCTAGCTTTCTTGTCTGGAGAATATTATGGACAGAGAAGCCTGGTGGGCAACAGTCCACAGAGTTGCAAAGAGTCAGACGAGACCAAGCAACTTTCAGTTTCACCAGGCTTTGAGGGTCATTTGGAAGAAGCCTTTGTATAGTGGTTTAACCTAATAAAGGTGATGAGAGCAGAGGGGAAAGAAACTTATCATAAAGCCTGTAGATGTAGAAGTTTCTTCTGTTTCCTAGATATGACTTCCTCAGCAGACCAAGCTGCAATGCAGTATTGATTTGACAGAGCTTCTGCTTCAGTGATGTCTGTATTCAATGGCTTCAAACAATTCATAATTCAACTGGATTTTTACCTTCCGTGGTCTCTTTTATTCATCTCTTCCTGATTCTCCATAAATTTCTTTTTATTATTATGCCAAAATGATAGGTATGTCACATCTAGCCTGACCTACAATCTTTACCCAGCCAGAGTTGTCATGAGCAACTGGTTCTTTTGCCTCGAATTCCTCTCTTCTTGGACTCACCCTTCATTGGGTTGCTAACTCTGTCTCTCAACTGTCCTCCATTTTCAGTTCCATTCCTGCCAACTTAATCTACCTGCAATTACAGCTCAATACATTTTTATAATTTAGTCAGATTCCTCATTTGATGTCACCCATGTCCTAACATGATTTTACACTTGTACTGGAAGAGAAATGGCACAATTCTGAAAACACTATTTATTTTCTCTAACCCACCGTGTTTTTCCTCTTTTTCTGAGAATAGTTGCTCTATATCAGTGACAATGTTGAAGTGCCATCTTCTCATTCCCAGAACACCTTGCCTCTGAATTCATGATTAAAACAGAAGCCAAAAGGAATAAACACTATTGACATGCCACACACTTACATTCTTATTCATATCTGCTCTTACTCGCTTTCCTCTCATACCATTTGAAAATGAAATGTTGTGATTCTCACTCAAATGGATTCTTACCTTCTGCCTGGGTTTTATGCTCTATCCCTTTCTTCTCTGTTCCTCCAAGACCTTGCTGTATTATGTACCCCTCTCTTCCATATCTTCCTTCTTTCTTACTTCACAACTGCCCCAGATGTTCTCATGCTTATTAAATACCTGCCCTAGAAATATCTTCTTTAGTTTTACGTATGCTTCTAGCCACTTTTTTTCTCTGTGTAACCAACTTTCTTTAAAGAGTTGCCTAAACTAATCATCTGTTTTTGTTCATCTATCAACTATAGGTCATCTGCTATTAATATCCACTTTTTACAACTGGAGTTCTGTCCCCAGCACATAAATTGTGCTTGAGTTTAGGAATGTTCAAGTCCAATGAGATTATTTACAGAGCTTCTTTTCTCCATGGCATTTGACATTAGTTGTATTAGGTCATTTAAAAGTTCTTCTTGTATGACTTCTTTGACACAACTGTAGTTTTCCTTTTGGTTTTCTCTCACCTCCCAGTCATTACCAGTCTTCTCTAGTTGCTTTTCAATACTGTCATTCTTGCCTTATTTTCTTTTTTTTAAATACTCTTTCTTTTGCCTCCATATGTCTCTTATATTACCATGCCTTCAAATACTAACTATATACCAACAGTCTCACAAGTTTTATACAACAAAATGAGAGCAGAATACTAATAAATAAGATATGTAGTGAATGCCAGCTATGATATTTAATAGCTAGAGAAAACTGGGCAAAAGCTTCTCTGAGCCATGTAAAAGTGAAAATAAAACTGATAGCTTACTGTGAACAATGTCAGATTCGTGATTTCCAAAGAAGAAGATTTAGCTTCAGGACCAGAGACCAGGCTTGATCACTCAGGGCTCTTGTGTGGAAGAAGCTTAATTACAGAGAAAAGGGACAAAGAAAGATTCTGACATAGATGTCAGAAGGGGACAGAGAGTGCCCCCCTTGCTAGTTTTAGCAAGGGAACTATATATTTTCTAACTAGTTATTACAATAAATCAAAAGAATGCCTCAATATTGTAAAGATTTTACCAGACCCACTCCCACAATTTACATTTTAAGATATCAAGATTAGAACTTAAAATTAGAAAGATCTTACCAGACCCCCTCCCATAATATACATTCTAAGATAACAGTGGTGTTGGAGAAGACTCTTAAGAGTCCCTTGGACTGCAAGGAGATCCAACCAGTCCATCCTTAAGAAAATCAGTCCTGAATATTCATTGGAAGGACTGATGTTGTAGCTGAAACTCCAATACTTTGGCCACCTCATGCAAAGAACTGACTCATTTGAAAAGACTCTGATGCTGGGAAAGATTGAAGGTTGGAGGAGAAGGGGATGACAGAGGATGAGATGGTTGGATGGCATCATCAACTCAATGGACATGAGTTTGAGTAAACTCAAGGAGTCGGTGATAGACAGGGAGGCCTGGCGTGCTACAGTCAGTGAGGTCACAAAGAGTCAGACATGACTGAGTGACTTAACTGAACTGAACTGAAGATAACATTGCCACACTGTTTACAATAGCCAGGACATGGAAGCAACCTAGATGCCCATCAGCAGAAGAATGGATAAGGAAGCTGTGGTACATATACACAATGGAATGTTACTCAGCCATTAAAAAGAATATATTTGAATCAGTTCTAATGAGGTGGATGAAGAGTGAAGTAAGCCAGAAGGAAAAACAACAATACAGTATACTAACGCATATATATCGAATTTAGAAAGATGGTATCAATAATCCTGCGCAAGACAGCAAAAGAGACACAGATGTATAGAACAGTCTTTTGGACTCTATGAGAGAGGGCAAGGGTGGGATGATATGGGAGAACAGCATTGAAACATGTAAATTATCATATGTGAAATGAATCGCCAGCCCAGGTTTGATGCTTGATACAGTGTGCTCACGGCTGGTGCACCAAGATGACCCAGAAGGATGGAATCGGGAGGGAGGTTGGAGGGGGGTTCTGGAAGGGGAACACATGTATACCCATGGCGGATTCATGTCGATGTATGGCAAAACCAACACAATATTGTAAAGTAAAAAGTATTTTTTGAATTTGTTACAGTAAAAAATAAATAAATAAATAAAGGTTTTCAGAAAGGAGAAACTGTCCTCAAGCAGGATAGACTGCTGTTATATAATCCTTAGTACAGATTTCAAGCTGAGTTGTGTTGTGTAATCATCAGTTCTGGGCTCAAAAAAAAAATTATGTGACTAAGACTAAGGAATGTAGAGGGGGAAATAAAAAAGATGTCTGTCCTTTCCTCCTCTATGAGAGTTCCAGACCCCTATCTCCTCTTCAAGAGCCCCAAACCCCTTTCTCCTCCTCGGGGACACCAGACTTATTCTTAGCAACCTACCTACAAACTGACTCTTTCAAAACCAGCCACACAGGCCATGTGTTAGCACAGTTCCTAGTATGTAACAGGCCCTCAAGAAAGCGGACTCATTTTCTCTCTTATTCCTAATTATCCCATCCCTTCTCCCTACCCAAACATTTCTCCTATATCCTAGTTACATCATCTGTCTAAGCCAAACCAGCTTTATCTTTTACATCCCCAGTCTAGCTACATGGAGTCATCATTATCTCAGTTGCTTATAGGGGATGTCTGGCTGTCTTCATCCTTCTTTAGGTCAGCTCTATCCCAAGTCCTAGCCTATTAATTTTGTTTAAATATTTTTCACATACTTTCTTTCCCTTCCCACTACTCTTGTTTAATTATTCTATTTTTAAAAAGATCTATAGTGTTACAGTGTTTGTCTCCAATCTCAATCCCTTTCCACTCAGTCCCAAAAATAATCACTCTACTTTGATCACAAGAATATTTCTGAATTTAAAAAACTGACTATTATTTAAGATTTTCTATGACAATACTTAAATGCTAAAGCATCTTCCTCGTGGGATTTCGTGATCTAGGTTTTGCTTTCTATTCTCATTTTCTGAGTATTTGAGGGCTTTCCATATTATAAAACTTGCCCTTTCCAAAGTGTAATATTTCTTTCTCTGATAAAAAAAAATTATTGTTTCTATCTGAAATTCCCTCCAACGATCCTCTCTGTGTCTACTATTGAATATATACTCATGTATACTCATTTTTCAGGAAATCAGCAAATCACCACCTGCTCTGTGAGGCCCTCCCTCAGCTTTCCACCTTAATCAGAAGAGTTACTCCATCCCTGGATACTTGTATTGTCTTGAAACATCCAGTGGAATAAAGCATATTTAATTCTTTGCTGCTCTTACTAATTGTGAACATTCAAGAGCAGAGAACATGTTTTGTCATCACATCCCTAGCACCTGGCATATACCTAACAAATAGATGCTCAGTGTATTTGTTAAGTACATAAAGAGACATTAATTGAATTCACACCTTACTTGATGGATATCTGCTTCCTCCTCTGTTCTTTCTTCCTCAGAATCTCTCTAGATCAATAAGCCGTCTCTTTGTTCTCAGTAGTCTAAATCCTCAATCTGTCAGTCTCTGTGTGGACTCTTGTGCAACCATGTCCCTGGGTTTACATTTTCTCCATTTGCTACCTTCACCTTCAGCATCTCCAAGCTTCCTACATCCTCTTTATCTCCACTAACCTTTTTGGCATCTATATTTATAAACCCTTCCTTAAATGCCCTTCCCCATCAAGCCTAATTTTTTTTTCCTTTCAATTCGTTGTCAAAATTTTGAAAATTGTTCTTTCCATTTGCATTTATTTCTTCACCATCTGTATATTCCTTAAATGGGTATATATTTTTGCTAAACATATTTTAGAACTGTCATCCTACAAATGTGTTAACATTTGCTGTTATTAAAAAACACTCTTTTTACTGAATATACCCACCCCCTTAATCTGTGTTACCAAAATATATTTAATCTCTTTTTTTTTCTATGTACTTCACTAGCTTTTTCTTCTTCAAATGAAGAAATGCAGGTCATCAAGAACACCCGTCCTCATCATTCCTTTATTATAAATAATATCTCATCACTCCTTGGCTTAAAACTGGCCAGTGGCATCTCATTGAAATGAAAATAAGTTCCAAAACTCTTATCATGGGTTAAAAACTCCTAAATGATATAGATCCTGTTTAAATAAATATTGGGCCTTTCAAAGTACCATCCAGAGTTTTTCCCTAAGTAAGCCATATCTTTCCCTCTGTTACTAATACCCACAATACATTACTTTCTTAGGAACTTTTAATGTCACTACTCCCTCGTTCTAGATCTTGAACAGTTCAGGTTTCTGATTAAAGATCACTCTTCTTGGAAGTGTCCCTGACCAGCTCTGTGACAAGAACCATATCCAACTTGAGTCATTCTTTATGAGACACTAGGGTTAAAACTCAGGAAAGGGAGTGAAAAAGGAAAAGGAACACCTGGGATCTAGGGGCTGGGGCAGTCATAGGAGAGCCCCACAGTCTCACAGTCACCACAGTCCTGATACCATGACTGCTTCAAACCCAATTTTATGTTGTGACATTTCAGTTTCCTTTGATAAGCAAATTAATAAGTACACATTTATGCACAACCTATATATGTAAGTATCCATGCCCACTTCTCATAAAAGAACTCAAAATTCACTAACCTATAATTAGGTGAAAGAAATGATTAAAAATATGCCATGAGATGGCAATGATTAAGGAATTATTGAGAAGATGAAACTGCACATTTTATTAAGAATATTAGAGTAGGTTATTACTTTTCAACAATAAAGCAAAATAAGAAAACAACTCAAGAAACAAAATGAAAATAGATGAGAAAAAGAGTGAAAGAAACAGAATAAAATAAAGTTTGCTTCGTTCCAAATATAAATTGTCTTATCTCAAGAGTGAAAGGAGTTTATCTTTTCACTCGAAAGAATATTGCCTCACCAATAGTACATAACAAGAATAGGAATTTGGATAATGATGGGATTTTCCAGTAAAGACATTTTCAAAATTATTTTACAAATTTAAGAAAGTTTTTTATGTTACTATATTTTGGCACTACTGCCAAATATACTGGAGTGCAGTATAAATATTTGGAAAGGTAAATATAAATATAGGCAGATAAAATAACAAAGAAGTGAATTTGTAGAGGATGTACTTTGGATGTTAGTCTACAATGTATTTCTAAACCCAATTCACTCCTCATTACTCAGCAATAGAATAAATTTGAAACCATTTATTTCACCTTTGAAGAAACATGACATGTGTGGAGAAAATATTCTTCCTATTTATAATTCACTTTCAGTTAATTACTTTATGGAGCTTACATGGTGACTCACTTGGTGAAAGAAGCCAATTGCCAATGCAAGAGATGAGTTCAATCCCTGGGCCAGGAAGATTCTTTAGAGATGGAAATAGCAACCCACTCCAGTATTCTTGCCAGAAAAATCCCATGGACAGATGAGGCTGGTGGGCTACAATCCATAGGGTCACAAAAAGTCGGACATGACTGAGCATGCACGCACACAGTTAATTTACGACATGATATCCTGGAGTGTGAAATCATGTGGATTTGAGGAGGTATTACTACAAACAAAGCTAGTGGAGGTGATGGAATTCAAAATGATTTTTTTTTAAATCCAAAAAGATGCTGCTGTTAAAGTATTGCACTCAATATGTCAGCAAATTTGGAAAATTCAGCAATGGCCATAGCACTGGAAAAAGTCAGTTTACATTCCAATCCCAAAGAAAGATAATGCCAAAGAATGTTCAAACTACCATACAATTGTGCTGTTTTCATATACTAATAAGATTATGCTCAAAAGCCTTCACCTAGGTTTCAGCAATACATGAACTGAGAACTCCCAGAGGTAAAAGTTGGATTTAGAAAAGGCAGAGGAACTAGAAGTCATATTGTCAACATTTGTTGGATAATAGAGAAGGCAAGGAAATTCCAGGAAAACATCTACTTCTGCCTCATTGACTACACTAAAGCCTTTAACTGCGTTGATCACCAAAAAAAAAAAAAAAAAGTGTTCTTCAAGAGATGGAAATACCAGACTACCTTACCTGTCACCTGAGAACCCTGTATGCAGATCACAAAGCAATAGTTAGAAATGGACATGGAACAATGGACTGGTTCAAAATTGGGGAAATAGTAAGACAAGGCTGTTTATTGTCACCCTGCTTATTTAATTTCTATTCAGAGTACATCATGTGAAATTCTGAGCTGGATAAATCACAAGCTGGAGTCAAAATTGATGGAAGAAATAACAGCTTCAGATCTGCAGATGATACCACTCTAATGACAGAAAGTGAAAAGGAACTAAATAGCCTCTTGATGAGGGTGAAGAGGAGATTAAAAAGCTGGCTTGAAACTCAACATTCAAAAAATTAAGATCACAGCATCCTACCCCATCTCTTCATGGCAAATAGAAAGAGGAAAAGTGAAAGCAATGACAGAATTTCTTTCAAATTTCTTTCTTTCAAAGCTCCAAAATACTGTGGATAGTGAGTGTAGCCATGAAACTAAGAGATGCTTGCTCCATGGAAAGAAAAATGTGTCAAACCTAGACAGGAGAGACATCATTTTGCCAACAAAGGTCTATATAGTCAAACCTATGATTTTTCCAGTATTCATGTATGAATGTGATAGTTGGACCATAAAGAAGGCTGAGCACTGAAGAATTGATGCTTTTGAACTGTGGAGTTGGAGAAGACTCCTGAGAGTCCCTTGGACTGCAAGGAGATCAAAACAGAATATTCACTCAAAGGACTGATGCTGAAGCTCCAAAACTTTGGCCACCTGATGTGAAGAGCCAACTCATTGGAAAAGACCCTGATGCTGGGAAAGATTGAGGGTGAGAGGAGAATGGGGCAACAGAGGATAAGACTGTTGGATGGCATCACTGACTCAATAGACATGAGTTTGAGCTAACTTTGGAAGACAGTGAAGGGCAGGGGAGCCTGTTGTGCTGTAGTACCTGGGGTCTCAAAGAGTCAGACACAACTTAGAGACTGAACAACAGCAATTTAGAAGCAATGATGTCGTATCTCCACCTTCAAACATATTTTTAAGTACATTTAATCACTATAAGTGGCTTGTGACTGGCTAATGAAATATTTGATGTCTCCAAAATAAGGATAAATAATTTTTAAAAAGATTATGCAATCTTTTCAAGTGCTGTTCCAGTTAATTTGAGGTTTTTAAGAGTGTGTTTATTTGAATAAATAACTTCAGAATGTGAATTCTTTATTAGAGTCCTGCCATTGGTGAAGGTGACTAATTATAATGAATCTGTGTGCACATACACCTAGAGACAAAAGTATGAACATTTTTACTCAGGACATTATTTTATTATAGTGTTATTCTATAGGTAAATTCAATAAAACTAAAAATTAGACATAAAATCTAAAGGGAAAACTGCTCATCTACATGATAGTCTAAAATTTATTGCAATAATATTAATAGGTGGCACCTATTTGAGACACTAAATATTTTTTATCCTTTTACTCATTTTTCAGTTACAAAATATATTACTTTTCCTCCCAAGAGTCACTTTAAAATTCTAACTTCCTTCTGTCAGAGTATACAACATTTAGTACATTATTTGCATATGAACATGGAATTCTACCCTGTAGCAAAAATCTAAATTTGTGTCATGTACACCTCAGTATAATTGTTACCTTAGGAAACTGTAGTAATTATTCTGCCCATTTTCTCCTGCCTTATTCATCTTCAATCAGCAAATACATTAAAATTAATTTTTATTGTAGTTATTTCTCTGGTTTACCTTATTGCAAAATGTAGTTTTAAAAATCTAGATGGAAGCATATGTAAACCCATGGTGATATCATGACAATGTATGGCAAAAACAATTAAAAAATAAAATAAAATAAAGGGCGGCATGGGAAGTAATAAAAAAAAAAATCTAGATGGTATATACCAGATGACCCATAGAGATGGAATCAGGAGGGAGGTGGGAGGGGGGTTCTGGAAGGGGAACACATGTATACCCATGGCAGATTCATGTCAATGTATGGCAAAACCAACACGATGATGTAAAGAAAATAAATAAATATAAAAGAAAATGAATTCCCATGTTCATAGTGGCAATATAGATGGGATATTACTCAGCCATAAAAAAGAATGAGACAATGCCATTTGCAATAACATAAATGGACCCAGAGATTATCATGTTAAGTGAAGTGGGTCAGAGAAAGACATATATCATGGTATTATTTATATGTGAAATCTAAAATATGAGACAAATGGACTTATTTACAAAAGATAAATAGACCCACAAACAGAGACTACAGGCTTGTGGTTGCCAAAGAGAAGGAGGATGAAAAATGGATGGACTGGGAGTTTTCTGTTAACAGATGAAAACTATTGTATAGAGAATGAATGAGCAACAAGGTTCTACTATAGCACAGGGAACAATATTCAGTATCCTGAGATAAATCACAATGGAAAAGAATATGAAAAAGAATGTGTTTGTATATGTATAACCAAATCATTTTGCTGTGTGGTAGAAATTAACAACATTGTAAGTCAACTGTACTTCAATAAAATAAAATATTTCAATAAAATCAAATATACTTCAATAAAATAAAAACTTTTTAAAAAATGTTTGCATCCATATCCTGCCTCTACCATTTGCAAGTGTATCATGTTGAGCAAACTAAATAGCCTTTTTATAAAACAGTGAAAATAATAGTTCTTACTTTATAATATGTAAGAATGACATTAGTCAATGGATACAAATGACCTACGATGTGCAAATAATAAGTAAATATCAGCTACAAAATCTCTGAAAAATCAGATTATATCACTCCCCTATCAAAAATCCTCCACTAACTTTCTCTGGTACTAAGAATTAAAAACCCAAATTGCTCACCACAGCCTCCAAGGTTCAGGGTCACCTGACTCCTACCGACCCCCCACCTCACCTCTTGCTACTTGGCTTACTTTCAATTTCTTTAATATGCCATGGGTTTTGTTTTTGTTTTTGATGTCAGTCACTTTGCCCCGGTGATTTCCTCTGTTTGAAAAGCTTCTCAATTCTTTCAGTAGATGACACATTCTACCAAGATCAGAAAATTTGTTTAATTAAAGAACTGATAGTAAAGACTTTCAAATGGGTAGACCATCTCTGTTGCAACCACTCAGCTCTGCTGGTCCAAAAACAGCCACAGACAATTCATAAAACCCCATACAGAACAGCTATAATAATTAAAAAAAAATCACTAACAACAAGTGCTGCAGAGGGTGTGGAGAAAAGAGAACGCTCCGACACTATTGGTGGGGATGTAAATTGATACAGTCACTGTGGAACAGTATGGAGAGATCTTTAAAAAACTAGAAATAAAACCACCATATGACCAACAAATACCACTTCTATGCATATACCCTGAAGAAGCCAAAACTGAAAAACATGTATCCCAATGGTAATAGCAGCACTATTTACAATAGCCACAACATGAAAGCATCCTAGATGTCCATCAACAGAAGAATGGACAAAGAAGCCGTGGTACATATATACATTGGAATACTACTCAGCCATAAAAAGGAACACATTTGAGTCAATTCTAATGAGGTAGATGAGCTTAGAGTCTCTTATAAATAACGAAGTAAGTTAGAAAGACAAAAGCAAATATCGTATATTAATGCATATACTTGGCAAGAAAGTAATGACCAACCTAGACAACATGTTAAAAAGTAGAGACATTACTTTGCCAACAAAGGTCCATCTAGTCAAGGATATGGTTTTTCCAGTGGTCATGTATGGATGTGAGAGTTAGATGGTGAAGAAAACTGAGCATTGAAGAATTGCTGCTTTTGAACTGTGATATTGGAGAAGACTATTGGGAGTCCCTTGGACTACAAGGAGATCCATCCAGCCCATCATAAAGGAGATCAGTCCTGAGTGTTCATTGGAAAGATTGATGCTGAAGATGAAACTTCAATACTTTGCCTACCTGATATGAAGAACTGACTCATTTGAAAAGACCCTGATGCTGGGAAAGATTGAAGGCGGGAGGAGAAGGGAACGACAGAGGATGAGATGGTTGGATGGCATCACTGACTCACTGGACATGAGTTTGGGTAAACTCAGGGAGTTGGTGATGGACAGGAAGGCCTGGCGTACTTCAGTCCATGGGGTCACAGAGTCGGACATGACTGAGTGACTGAACTGAACTGAATGCATATGTATAGAATCTAGGAAGATGGTACTGACAAATGTGTTAGCAGAGCAGCAATTGAGAATCACACATCGAGAACAGATTTATGGAAAGGGTGGGGGAGAAGAGGAAGAGGGTGATATAAATGGAGAAAGCAGCATGGATTCATATACACCAACATATGTAAACAGATAGCCAATGGGAATTTTCTGCATGACTCAGAGAACTCAAACTTGGGCTCTGTAATAACTTTGAAGTGGTGGGAATGGGTGGGAGGTAGGAGGGAGATTCAGGAGGGAAGAGACATATGTCCACCTATGGTTAATTTATGTTGATAGAAATCAAATCAGTAATGTAAATCAATCATCAATCAATTAAAAATAAACAGCTAAAAAGAAAAAAAAATAAGAGTGTGTTTATGTTCTGACACACTTAATTTACAAAACCAAGCAATGGTCAGCATTTGGCCAGTGGGCTATAGTTCACTTAATGCCTGTAATCTAACCCTTCCCTGTCTAATTTAAAAGCTCCCCCTCAGAGACAGCTATGCTGACTGTGCTGTTATTTTGCATCTCAGCCTTGTGATTGGTTTTTCCATGGCATATATCACAATGTGTAATCATTTAGTGTATTCACTTGTTTACTAGTCCTTGTGAGACCCACCACATATACTCAATGGTAACATTTAGCATGATGTTTGTTGCTTAAAATGTGCTCAATGAGTACTTTTTTCAATGAAAAAAATAAATGCCACCACATCCAACTTTGAGATTCAAGAAAATCAAATCAATAGAATATTGCTGAACAAGCTATATAGATTACAAATTGCAAGAATACATCCCTTAAAAAGAATTTTTGAAATAAGCTTTATTGAAGAATGTAGAGAAGGGAGAAATCCTCCTTTGCAGTCCCAAGTTCCCATGATCATGGAATGTTGATAGTCTTTATGTTTCTGCTACCTTGGGATTGCCTAGGGACTAGAGATAAGCATGACCTCATTTTTGTTGGATATGCATGTTATGAAAATAAGAACCAGACAGGCCATCTGGGAGACAGTGTCTTCCCCTAGCATTATTCTTCTCATATTATATTCATGGGGGATATTCATTTCATGGAGAAAATTAAGTCATAGAAATCAAAGCATGCCTCATTTAGAAAGTTCATGGTTTGCTTTAGGGCTAAATATTCACAGCATGCATTTTAAAGATGCAATTAGGGGCAATGATGCACAAAATTGCATGTTCAAGGAAAATATTAGTTTTAGAAATGCAATTGGAACATCCAAAGGAGCTAAAAATAAAAGACTGTACTGTTCAGGTGAGAAACTGTAACAATGTAATAAGCTCTGTACACAACAGAAAGGACATTACACACAGTTATTTTCAGTGAAGCTCTTCAGATGTTCCTGATTCAATAGCCTTTGACCTAGGTGGATAGATCTCATATCCAGGATAGTTAAGATTTTGCATGATATTGTCAAATACTATTTAGATACCAATTTTTATAATTGCACACATATGTTTAATGTCTAACTTATATATTTCATATCTCTTGTTAAAATTAACACTGAACTGTCAAGATCATTTTTTTGAGACAATTCTTGGGAGGGTTAAAGTTTCTACTTTTCTACTATAGAGGAGGAATAAATTTTCTTCTTTCCTTGCAGGTTTTTCTGGTTGGTCTAAGAATTAAATTGACATGAGACTGGTTAACAGGAGAAAGACAAACATAAGTTCAATTACTTGTATATTTGGAAGAGAACCAGGAAAAATGAGTGACTTGCCAGAATGTCTGAAACCCTTACCTTAAATGCTGTCTTCAGCTAAAACCAAAAAAGGATGCTTTGGGTAGTGGTCTGGGACTTCAAAGGGCAAAAAGTCACCTCACATGAATGTGGAAAAGTAAATGTTTCGTTGATAAATGTTTCCTGGAACTGCAGAGACATTGGGATGCAGAGTAAACTCTGATCTCCAGGCCCTGTTTCCCCACCACATCTAGCCCACATCCTTTGCTATACCTCTGGTAGTAGCTCTATTTCAGTAATAATTTTAGGCAGTTAGGGGAAAGGTCAAACACTCTTCCTAATTCTTCTGCTTCTTAAAATTAATCAGCCTAAGTTAGTCCTAATGCCAGGTGAAGTAAAGTGAAAGTGTTAGTTGCTCAGTCATGGGGTTAGTTGCACCCCATGGACTATAGCCTTCCTGACTCCTCTGTCCATGGAATTCTCCAGGCAATAATACTGGAGTGGGTTGCCATGCTCTTCTCCAGGAAATTTTCCAGACCCAGGGATTGAACCTAGGTCTCATGCATTGCAGGCAGATTCTTTACTGTCTGAGCCTCCAGGGAAGGTTTTACTGTCTGGGCCACCAGGAAAGTCCTCATGCCAAAAAGACACATTTTGGAGTAGCAAAGTATACTCCCCTGTGTTATATTATATTAATATGGAAATAACAACAAATGCCCTGCTGTTGGTGGTGTTCAAAGTTTTTTGAAACAATTTCATCAGTGATCTTCCCAGTATATTTCAGGTGTTGTGCCTCAAATACAACACATTTGTTTTCATTCTGTTTATTTGTAAACTATTTTCCATGCTTTGACCCAAAAATATGGCTTACATCAATTTTAAAATGTTGTAAATTGTATTTCAGTATATTGAAATTTCAAAAGAAATTACTTTATGTGAACTATAACAAAACCACAAAAATTTTACAGTGTTTTTCCTCTAAATAAATAGAAATATAGAGAAATCATTTTTAACACAATATGAAACATTTGTAGAGAAAAGAAATTATATAATTTGTATTAATATTTAAAAAGAACAAAAGAAGAAAAAAAAAAACTCTGGCCCAACTAAAGTTAAGACTTTTGGCTAAAAACCTCTGTGAAAAGTAATTTTCACAGCTTATCTTCTTATAATTTTTTAGATGATTGTAAGCAATTATAGTTATTGTGTGTCAGTTACTAACATTTGAAAAGTCACTTAGTATAAGAATCACACACATAAAATGCTGTTCAGGTAAATTAGTAAAATTTTTTCCTTCCACATGATTGCTATTGAATCTCTCCTTAGGCTTAAAAAAGATGCAGGTATAAATGAAACAATAATCAAGACTGCCATGAGAAATAGCAATAATATCAAATACACAGATGACATCACCCTTATGGCAGAAAGCAAAGAAGAACAAAAGAGCCTCTTGATGAACGTGAAAAAGGAAAGTGAAAAAGTTGACGTAAAACAGCATTCAGAAAACTAAGATCATGGCATCTGGTCCCATCACTTCATGGCCAGTAGATGGGGAAACAATGAAAGACTTTATTTTTTTGAGCTCCAAAATTACTGCAGATCATGACTGCAGCTATGAAATTAAAAGATGTTTGCCCCTTGGAAGAAAAGCTATGACCAACCTAGACAGCTTATTAAAAAGCAGATACATTAATTTGCCAACAAAGGTCTGTCTAGTCAAAGCTATTGTTTTTCCAGTAGTCATGTATGGATATGAGAATTGGACTGTAAAGAAAGCTGAGTGTCGAAGAATTGATGCTTTTGAACTGTGCTGTTGGAGAAGACTCTTGAGAGTCCCTTGGACTGCAAGGAGATCCAATCAGTCCATCCTAAAGGAAATCAGTCCTGAATATTCACTGGAAGGACTGATGGTGAAGCTGAAACTACAATTCTTTGGCCATTGATATGAAGAACTAGCTCATTAGAAAATACCGTGGTGCTGGGAAAGATTGAAAGCAGGAGGAGAAGGGGACCACAGAGGATGATACGGATTGATGGCATCACCGACTCAATGGACATGAGTTGGAGCAAATTGATGATGAACAGGAAACCTGGCTTGCTGCAGTTCATGGGGTTGCAGATATGACTGAGGGACTGAACTGAACTGAAAAGATAAGACAAATAATATTCAGTTTATATAGTGGTACTGCATGATTTTTAAAAGTTTCAAGTTTTACAATAGTATTGAAAAATAAATTCGATATTATAAATGAATTCAATACATACTAGAGTGATGTTGCTGCTCAGTCACTAAGTCGTGTCTGATTCTTTGTGACCTCATAGACTACAGCATGCCAGGCTTATCTACTCTTCACTGTCTTCTGAAGTTTGCTCAAACTCTTATCCACTAAGTCAGTTATGCCATCCATTCATCTCATCCTCTGCCACCCACTTCTCCTCCTGCCCTCAATCATTCCCAGCCTCAGGATATTCTCCAGTAAGTCAGCTCTTCATATCACATGGCCAAAGTATTGAGCTTCAGCTTCAGCATCAGACCTTGCAATTAATATTCAGGGTTGATTTCCTTTAGGATTGACTGGTTTGATCTCCTTGCAGTCTAAAGGTCTCTCAAGAGTCTTCTCCAGCACCACAATTTGAAAACATCAGTTCTTCAGCTCTAAGCTTACTTTATGATCCAACTCTCACATCTGTATACATGACTACTGGGAAAACTAACTATACAGACCTTTGTCAGAAAAGTGATTTCTCTGCTTTTTAATATGCTATGTAGGTCTGTCATAGCTTTTCCCCGAAGGAGCAAGTGTCTTTTAATTTCATGGCTGCAGTCACCATCCACAGCAATTTTGGAGCCTGAGAAAGTAGTCTGTCACTATTTCTACTTTTTCCTCATCTATTTGCCATGAGGTGATGGGATCAGATGCCATGATCTTAGTTTTCTGAATGTTGAGTTTTAAGTCAAATTTTTCACTCTCCTGTTTCACTTTAATCAATAGGCTCTTTAGTTTCTCTTCACTTTCTGCCATTAGAATGGTATCATCTGTGCATCTGAGCTTGTTGGCATTTCTCCCAGCAATCTTGATACCAGCTTGTGCTCCATCCAGCCTGGCATTTCACACGATGTACTCTGAATAGAAGCTAAATAAGCAGGGTGACAACATACAGCCTTTTTGTACCGCTTACTCAATTTGAACCAGTTCATTGTTCATGTCCGTTTCTAACTGTTGCTTCTAGATCTGCTTACAGGTTTCTTGGGGGACAAGTAAAGTGGTCTGGTATTTCCATCTCTTAAAGAATCTTCCAGTTTGTTGTGATCCACACAGTCAAATGCTTTAGCATAGTCAATTAAGCAGACATAGATTGTTTTTCTGGAATTCTCCTGCTTTTTCTGTGATTCAACAGATATTGGCAATTTGATCTCTGTTTCTTCCGTCTTTTGTAAATTCATCTTGTACATGTGGCATTTTTCAGTTCAGGTACTGCTGAAGCCTAGCTTGAAGGATTCTGTGTATTACCTTGCCAGCATGTGAAATGAGCACAAATGTGCAGTAGTTTGAATGTTATTTGGCATTACCCTTCTTTGGGACTGGAATGAAAACTGACGTTTTCCAGTCCTGTAGCCAGTGTTGAGTTTTCCAAATTAGCTGGCAGACTGAGTGCAGCACTTACAGCAACATCTTTAGGATTTTAACTAGAGTGATGGATAGTGTCCAAATATTGAGGAAACCTAAGTAGTAACCTAAGTAATCTAAAAGGAAAAAAAGAAAAGAGAAAGAAGTTATAAACTGATGTGGAAAAGGGAAATGTAAATCAGCTCAGCTCAGTCATGTGGAATTCTTTGCGACCCCAGGAATTGCAGCACACCAGCCCTCTTTGTCCACCACAAACTCCCGGAGTTTACCCAAACTCATGTCCATTGAGTAGGTGATGCCATCCACCCAACTCATTCTCTGTCATTCCCTTCAGCTCCTGACCCCAATGCTCCCCAGCATCACCATTTTTTCGAATGAGTCAAGTCTTCACAGCAGGTGGTCAAAGTATTGAAGTTTCAACTTCAACATCAGACCTTCCAATGAACACCCAGGATTGATATCCTTTAGGATGAACTGGTTAGATCTTCTTGCAGTCCAAGGGACTCTCAAGAGTCTTCTCCAACACCACAGTTCAAAAGCATCAATTCTTCAGTGCTTAGCTTTCTTCACAGTCCAACTCTCACATCCATGCATGACTTCTGGAAAAACCATAGCCTTGACTAGATGGACCTTTGTTGGCAAAATAATGTCTCCACTTTTCAATATGCTACCTAGCTTGGTCATAACTTTCCCTCCAAAGAGTAAGCGTCTTTTAATTTCATGGCTGCAATCACCATCTGCAGTGATTTTGGAGCCTCCAAAAATAAAGTCTAACACTGTTTCCCCATTTTTCCCATGAAGTGATGGGACCAGATGCCATGATCTTAATTTTCTTAATGTTGAGCTTTAAGCCAACTTTTTCACTCTTCTCTTTCACTTTCATCAAGAGGCTTTTTAGTTCCTCTTCACTTTCTGCCATAAGGGTGGTGTTGTCTGTGTATCTGAGGTTATTGATATTTCTCCTGGCAATCTTGATTCCAGCTTGTCCTTCCTCCAGCCCAGTGTTTCTCATGATGTAATCTGCATAAAAGTTAAATTAGCAGGGTGAAAATATACAGCCTTGACATACTCCTTTTCCTATTTGGAACCAGTCTGTTGTTCCATGTCTAGTTCTAACTGTTGCTTCCTGACCTGCATACAGGTTTCTCAAGAGACAGGTCAGGTGGTCTGGTATTCCCATCTCTTTAAGAATTTTCCAGTTTTTTGTGATCCACATAGTCAAAGGCTTTGGCATAATCAATAAAGGAGAAATAGGTGTTTTTCTGGAACTCTCTTGCTTTTTCAATAATCCAGCAGATGTTGGCAATTTGATCTCTGGTTCCTCTGCCTTTTCTAAAACCAGTTAGAACATCTGGAAGTTTACAGTTCATGTATTGCTGAAGTCTGGCTTGGAGAATTTTGAGCATTACTTTACTAGTGTGTGAAATGAGTGCAATTGTGCAGTAGTTTGAGCCTTCTTGGGCAATCCCTTTCTTTGGGAATGGAACGAAAACTGTTCTTTTCCAGCCCTGTGGCCACTGCTGAGTTTTCCAAATTTGCTGTCATATTGAGTGCAGCACTTTCACAGCATCATCTTTCAGAATCTTAAATAGCTGAATTGGAATTCCATCACCTTCACTAGCTTTGTTCGTAGTGATGATTTCTAAGGCCCACTTGACTTCACATTCCAGGAAATCTGACTCTAGATGAGTGACCACACCATCGTGATTATCTGGGTCATGAAGATATTTTTCATACAGTTTTTCTGCCACCTCTTCTTAATATCTTCTGTTAGGTCCATACCATTTCTATCTTTTAGCGAGCCCATCTTTGCATGAAATTGTTCCCTTGGTATTTCTAATTTTCCTGAAGAAATCTCTAGTCTTTCACATTCTGTTGTTTTCCTCTAGTTCTTTGCATTGATCACTGAGGAAGGCTTTTTTATCTCTCCTTGCTATTCAGATGGGAATCTCTTTCCTTTTTCCTTGCTTTTTGCTTCTCTTATTTTCACAGCTATTTTTATGGCCTCCTCAGATAGCCATTTTGCTTTTTTTGCATTTCTTTTCCATGGAGATGGTCTTAATCCCTGTCTCCTGTACAATGTCATGAACCTCCATCCATAGTTCATGAGGCACTCGTCTATCAGATCTAGTCCCTCAAATCTATTTCTCACTCCCACTGTATAGTCATAAGGGATTTGATATAGATCATACCTGAAAAGTCTAGTGTTTTTCCCTACTTTCTTCAATTTAAATCTGAATTTGGCACAAAGGAGTTCATGATCTGAGCCATCCAGCTCCCGGTCTTGTTTTTGCTGACAGTATACAGCTTCTCCATCTTTGGCTGCAAAAAATACAATTAATCTGATTTCGGTGTTGACCATCAGGTGATGGCTATGTGTAGAACTTCTCTTGTGTTGTTGGAAGAGAGTGTTTGCTATGACCAGTGCATTCTCTTGGCAAAACTCTATTAGCCTTTGCCCTGCTTCATTCTGTACTGCAAGGCCAAATTTGCCTGTTACTCCAGGTGTTTCATGACTTCCAACTTTTGCATTCCATTCCCTATAATGAAAAGGATATTTTTTTGTGTGTTAGTTCTAAAAGATCTTGTAGGTCTACATAGAACCGTTCAACTTCATCTTTTTCAGCGTTACTAGTTGGTGCATAGGCTTGGATTACCGTGATATTGAATGATTTGCCTTGGAAATGAACAGAGATCATTTTTTCATTTTTGAGATTACATCCAAGTACTGCATTTTGGACTCTTTTATTGACCATGATGGCTACTCCATTTCTTCTAAGGGATTCCTGCCCACAGTAGTAGATATAATGGTCATCTTAGTTAAATTCACCCATTCCAGTCCATCTTAGTTCTCTGATTCCTAGAATGTCAACGTTCACTCTTGCCATCTCCTGTCTGACTACTTCCAATTTGCCTTGCTGTGACTGGTGATAGAAGCAAGGTATGATGCTATAAAGGGCAATATTGTATCAGAACCTGGAATGTTAGGTCCATGAATCAAGGCAATGTAAATACACAACCTCAATTGGCAATTTCTGCTGAGTATTACAGTAAAAATTCTTATCCATTTTCTAACATTTGCTGATAACTTTTAAACCTCATTCTGTCTTCTCCTGATGCCCCCTTTCTGGGCATGCTTCTGCAACAGTAGGAAATTTAAGCCTTACAAGCCCAGATTCAGGGCAAGAAACACTCAGCCCAGTCCTACGCACTAACCACAATAAAAGCCCTGTTAGGCTCTTGCCCTACCATCTTTTAAACGTTTCATCCCAACTTGGGAGGCTTGCTTGATTATTCCCAGAGAGTCTGGGCCTATGTTTACAAGCCTTTCCTCTACCCCTTGACATATTGCCATCATCACTACCTACACAAGAACCAAACTTGCAGCCCAAGTCCACCCTGTGATGCAGAGTAACTGCAAAACATATGTTGCAAAATATACTTGAATTTAGACCAGAAGCTTTTTCTTTGTTTGATGCAAGACAATAATAGCCACTTTCTTAAGGAAAGACTGCCTCCATCTTCATTGGACAGTGTTCTTAACCAACTGAGCCAAAACGGAGGCATCACTGAGAAGATGCAGTCACGCTTGGTTTCCTCCACCCTTCTCCCCTCATCATCTTTTTCACTGCTCATGACCTCATTCTTTCATCATGTCCTATTTTTTTAATTAAGTTGAGTTAATTTACAATGTTTAAGGTGTACAGCTTATATATATAATTTCAGATTGTTTTCTATTATAGGTTATAACAAGATATTGTATATAGTTCCCTGTACTATACCTTCCTTCCTCCTTTTAATGACATGCTGCCTTGGGTTTCTGATTATATTTAAATATTTAAAAAGTTTTATTTGCACAACAAAATTAGTTCTTGGAACATAGCAATGGTCAAGAAACTCACTGTCATTGATAGCCATTGATACAACATCTAGAAGCACTTTACATAAGAAAACAATTGGCCATTCTCTATGACAAGGTACTTAAGTAATCCATAAATCATGGCTCCTGGGGATATCTAGAATACTTTCTGAATCACATGTGGCGTGAACAATTGTTTTTCATTGAACTACAGTTATTCCAATATCAATTTTTTTTTTAATTCAAACCTGCAGAAATGACCACTCAGTTAATGGATGTTTAGTTCAGGCTCACAGAGGTCAAATAAATATGTCACACTAGATACTGAGAGCAATGTGTTAACAACTATCTGGGAGAACTTCCTTTTCATCTATTTCCAGACAGCTTTCAAAACTTTCCCCTGCAGACAGGCTAAAGTAGATGCAAGGAGGAGGACTATAAGAGAATGGGCAGAATGTGGGATGGACAGAGTAGGAAGAACCTCACATCATTAATATGTTTCTCATACTTATTTTGAGTAAAATAAAGCTAGCCTGATATATCTAACCTGCTCATACTTAGTGCATCTTTGCTCCTGGCTCTAGCTTTCAAATGAAAATAAGACCCCATGAGACCCCTTGCTTTAAATATCTTTTGTAGCTGTATACTTTTCCTTCATTTTTCTTGATATTGCTCCATGGGACTTGCTATTTCATATATCACTTTTATTTTCTCTAAGCCAGCAAAATCCTGGTTTGGATGTTTTGCCTTCCAGTGACCCAGCTACCTTCTGATTTTATCTAATAGTTGTAAATTAGAAAACTCTGACAAATCCCTTCTGGCCTTACTGAGGCCAAGGAAAGAATTTTCAGTGAATCCTGGAAATGGGGACTCTGCAAAGAGATTTTGCTATGGGTAACTTTTTAATGTCATTCAATCAATGACATAAACTTGAATGGAGGTTTGAGACTGAAATCACTCTGTAACTTAATTGTACCAATTTTAATTTTATATTTCTATCTCCTGTTTGCTTTTGCCAGTCTCTCTTGGCTACACTTAGGGCTGCCACTCCACTTTGTTTCTTAGTATGTTTTCCAGGACAAACTCCATAGGATTTATGACCCAATTTTTGCCTTTTGATTTAATTTGAAAACATCCAGCTCACTTCAAGCACACAGTTGGCAGTCAGGAACGATAAAGGTGTCTCCCTCCTAATGCAAGGTTGCTAAAATGTTCAGACCACATCTGCATCTCTTCCGGTACCACCATCTCTTCCTACTAACAAATAGATTTGGCTTCTTTTACTGTGCTTATTTAAGTATGCTGTTGTTCAGAAAAATTTAATTACATGGCTGCTGCTGCTGCTAAGTCGCTTCAGTCATGGCGACCCCTTAGACGGCAGCCCACCAGGCTCCCCCGTCCCTGGGATTCTCCAGCCAAGAACCCTGGAGTGGGTTGCCATTTCCTTCTCCAATGTGTGAAAGTGAAGTAGCTCAGTTGTGTCCGATTCTTAGCGACCCCATGGACTGCGGCCTACCAGACTCATCTATCATTACATGGCAAAAGTCCTCAAAAATACATCTGCTAAAATATGGCAAAATTTCACTAAGTTTGTTCCCAGATGAAAGTTGGACCTGGTATGGAAAAATTATATAAAATAATAAGAGTTAACATAGCAATTTTAATATGATATTGATAATAATATGAGACTATGTCTCTACTTTTAAAATATGCCTTGTAAATGTTATCTGTCCTGGGTAATTATTAGCAACATTTTCTACATTATTTATTTAATCATAAAAGACAGGCATTTAAAAGGGTCCTTTTAAATATCCTTTAAAAATATCCTCATATTTGAACTACGGCTATATAGTCTTAGAAAAATTAATCTTTAAAATATCCAAATTATTCTACTAATTTTTATGTTAATATAGTGATTACAAAGTACCAGACAAGGTCCTAAATTCTTTCAAAATTAATTATTTTGATTCTTCTAACATGAATATGATATGCATATTCAGTTCAATTCAGTTGCACAGTAGTGTATGAATCTTTGTGATCCCATAGACTGCAGCATGCCAGGCTAACCTCAGTTCATGTCAGTGCAGTTCAGTCAATAAGTCGTGTCTGACTCTCTACCACCCCATGGACTGCAGCATGCCAGGCTTCCCTGTCCATCACCAACTCCCAAAGCTGGCTCAAACTCATGTCCATAGAGTCAGTAATACCATCCAACCATCTCATCCTCTGTCATCCCCTTGTCCTGCCTTCAATCCTTCCCAGTATCAGGGTCTTTTCCAATGAGTCAGTTCTTCACCTCAGGTGGCCAAAGTTTTTGAGATTCAGCTTCACCATCAGTCCTTCCAATGAATATTCAGGACTGATGTCCTTTAGGATGGACTGATTGGATCTCCTAGCCATCCAAGGGACTCTCAAGAGTCTTCTCCAACACCACAGTTCAAAAGCATGAATTCTTCAGTGCTCAGCTTTCTTTATGGCCCAACTCTCAGATCCACACATGACTACTGGAAAAATCACAGCTTTGACTAGACGGACTTTATCAGCAAAGTAATGCCTCTGCTTTTTAATATGCTTTTTAGGTTGGTCATAGGTTTTCTTTCAAGGAGCAAGTGTCTTTTAATTTCATGGCTGCAGTCACCATCTGCAGTGATTTTGGAGCTGAAGAAAATAAAGTCTGCCACAGTTTCCATTATTTTCCCTTCTATTTGCCATGAAGTGATGGGACTGGATGCCAAGATCTTAGTTTTTTAATACTGAGCTTTAAGCCAGCTTTTTTTCACTCTCTGCTTTCACTTTCATCAAGTGAAAAGGCTCTTTAGTTCCTCTTCAGTTTATGCTATGAGGGTGGTATCATCTGTGTATCTGAGGTTATTGATATTTCTCCTGGCAATCATGATTCTAGCTTGTGCTTCATACAGCCTGGCATTTCACATGATGTGCTCTGCACATAAGTTAAATCAGGAGGGTGACAATATGCATCCAATATGTTCCCAATTTTGAACCAGTCCATTGCTCCATGTCTTGTTCCAACTGTTGCTCCTTGACTTACATACAGATTTCTCAGGAGGCCCATAAGGTGGTCTGGTATCCCATCACTTGAAGAATTTTCCACAGTTTGGTGTGATCCACACAGTCAAAGGCTTTAGCATTATCAATAAAGCAGAAGCAGATAATTTTCTGGAATTCTCCTGCTTTTTCTATGATCCAATGAATGTTGGCAATTTGATCTCTGGTTCATCTGCCTTTTCTAAATCCAGTTTGAACATTTGGAAGTTCGTGGTTCATGTACTGTTGAAGCCTACCTTGGAGAATTTTGAGCATTACATTCCTAGATTGAGAGATGAGTATAATTGTGTGGTAGTCTGAACATTCTCTGGCAAGCCTTTCTTTGGGATTGAAATGAAAAATGGCCTTTTCAAGTTCTGTGGCCAATGTTGAGTTTTCCAAATTTGCTGGCATTTGGAGTGCAACACTTCCACATCATCATCATTCAGGATTTGAAATAGCTCAGCTGGAATTCCATCACCTCCACTAGCTTTGTTCATAGTGATGCTTCCTAAAGCCCACTTGACTTTGCACTCCAGGATGACTGGCTCTAGGTGAGTGGTCACACCATCATGGTCATCTGGGTCATGAGGATCTTTTTTCTATAGTTTTGTGTATTCTTTTCACCTCTTCTTAATATCTTCTGCTTCTGTTAGGTCCATACCATTTCTGTCCTTTATTGTGTCCATCTTTGCATGAAATGTTCCCTTGGTATCTCTAATTTTCTGGAAGAGATCTCTAGTTTTTCCCATTCTACTGTTTTCCTCTTTCTTGCTTGAGAAGGCATTCTTGTCTCCTCTTGCTATTGTTTGGTCTGCATTCAGATGGTTATATCTTTCTTTTCCTCCTTTGCCTTTCACAGATTATGCATATTACATGTGTTTATTTCCATCAATTAACATTAAATTCAGGAAGTCCTTGTAAGTACTCAGAAATCTAGAGCTATGCAAGCCTATCTAAGGTATTACCTTACTAATTTATATCTAAAAGCAACTTTTTAAATTAGCATTCTTGGGGGGTATTATCATGCTATGCAAGTAGGTTCTATATATTTAATTATGATTTACTAATCAATTTATTAATTGTTAATAATTTTAATCAAATTGTTGGCAACATATCTGTAATTCATTTTTATTTACTATTTTTTTTTTGTTATGGGATTCTACATCTTTAGGTAAATTAAATACATTTGAAATGCTCCCTCTGAGTAAAAAGCCTATGTTTACAGTATTTAGAAAACAGCTAGCACCTTTATTAAATGATTGTAAAAGAATGTTTACCCAAAAAAAGGCAAATCATGCATTATCACTACTAAATGTAATGATTGAAGCAAAACAGATGTCAGATATATTTCAAAATAAGAAATAAAGGAATTAGTTACTAACTGACTATTCCTGGGTACAAAAAAAAAATATATTAACTGAGCTTTGTCTGTAGATGAGTTACATGGTAGGAAGGAAAATGATGCATGTGTGCATGTTCAGTAATGTCTGACAATTTGGGATGCTGTGGAATGCAACCCACCAGGTTCATCTGTCCTTGGGATTCTCCAGGCAAGAATACTTGAGTGGGTTGCCATTTCCTCCCCCAAGAGATCTTCCCAATCCAGGGATTAGAATCATACCTCCTGTGTCTCCTGAATTGGCAGGCAGATTATTTACTTCTGAACCACCTGGGAAACCCAGTAAAAAGATATTAGCTTTCAATTAGGCTACAGTACAGCTGAGTAAAGGGACGTAAAAATATGGCAGTACAGGCAAGAAAAATGATAATGCACCTAATAGAAACTGGAACTTTAGTTATGAGAGGTGATCTCCTAAAATTGATTTTGAATGATTTGAATTTGAACTGGGTCATAAATTATAAAGTTGAAGAAGATGCTAAAAGATAGGGACCTATTAGTCAAGCAAGGCAACAGAATTAAGGACATACATTTGGAAGTTTTCTATAAAGACAGGAAAATTGAAACTAAGGAAGTGAATTAACTACACTAAGGAAAATTTGATTACCATTAAGCCTAAAAAAAGTGAAAAGTGAGAGTGTTAGTTGCTCAGTCATATCCAACTCTTTGAGACCCCATGGGCTGTAGCCCACCAGTCTCCTAGGTCCATGGAATTCTCCAGGCAAGAATACTGGAATGTGTAGCTATTCCTTCTCCACAGGATCTTCCCAATCCATTGACTGAACTCGCTTCTCTTTCACTGCAGGCAGATTTTTCATCATCTGTGCCACCAGAGAACAGACATTAGTTCTAAAGAGGATATTAAACATAATAGTTTTGAGCTCTGTCTTTTAAGTCAAACTGATGTCACCCCTGCTATATGTCAGCATTATGAATTTAAGCAAATCACTAAACTTTTCTAAATCCTAATTCCCCAGTGCATAAAACTGAAGGAATACGTACATAGTTGTGGTAGCAGAATTTTAAGATGGTCCCAGGATTCCTCCTCTGGTCCCTGTAGAAGCCGTTCCCCTTAAATATGGGTGGAACCTATAAGTGTAAGATAGAGGAGCTGTTGATGGGGTTGTGTTATACAGCCTAAGATGACGACATTGTCAACCCCAGGATTATAAAGTTTGTCAGACTGAGTCTAAAGGGAGAAACTGGAGGGAGGCATGCCTGCAAGTCTGGAGTAAAACAAACTTCTGTGCTGTGATCTGCTTATGGTCACACAGCAGGGAACCACGAGCGGCCTCTAAGACCTGAGAGTAACGGACAGCCAGCAAGAGAAGAGAGGGTCTAATTCCTCCATCTAAAAGGAAATGAATTTGCCAACAACCAGGGAGCTTAGAAGAGGACACTGAAGCTCAGGTGAGATGAAGTCCCTCACTAGGACTTTGATTTCAACCCAGTGGAAACCCAAGCAGAGAACCCAGCTAATGGAAACTGAAAAAATAAATGTGTCTTGTTTTAAGCCACTAGGTCTGTGATAATTTATGATACAACAATATAAAACTAATATGCTGACAGAATTAGATGACTAAGTGTAATAATGGCTATAAAATGTTTATTATAGTATTTTCTGCATAATAATATCCAGTAATTGCTACCTTAGTAGCATTGTTATGGATCTTCCTGAATCCTATTTCTCTTTCTAGATATGAAAATAAATACCAACTTATGTGCAAATGCTTTAAGAAATTCATCAGGAGGCAATGATTTAATGACAATAGGGTAGCATTTCTAAAAGAATTTTGATGTTATTTTTTATACCGTTTTATTTGATTTCATTAAAATTTGACTAAAGGAAGATCTCAAAAAATAGTTTGAATAGGCCATTATTAGTAAGACTAATTTTTATTGTTTTGATTGCCATTTGCTTTGTGTCTAAGACTATGTGAGTTTTAAAAAATGAGTGAACACATTTATAATGGTACTTATTTTTAATTAGAGGATAATTGCTTTACAATCTCGTGTTGGTTACTACTGTACAATGACACAAATTAGTCATAATTATAAATATGCAAGCCACACAATTATTCAAAACTGCTTACTTGATGTGAAAGCAGCCATAGAAGTTATGTAAATAATGGGTGTGACTTCAATAATATTTTACTTGCAAAAGTAAGAAGAATACATTCAGATTTGATTGGCTTGTCAACTCCTGAAAAGACAGATGTTAGCAATTTTATAGCCATTTTTAAGCAAGACTATAAGCAACAAGATAGTTTCACAGTGAATAGTGAATGCTCTTGACTTAAGGAAAAGTATACAACATAAAAGCTGTGAGTTTAAGTTTTGCTTAGGATCTTACTGACAACTACAGCCCAAGACAGCTCTGAGGAACTGATGTTGTATATATACATACATACATATATATGTATATATGTATGCATATATGTGTATGTATATATGTATATATATATAAATTTTTTGGCTGGGAAATACGTGTAGCCAAGCACACATCTCGGTAAAAGTTTACCAAGTCATAAAGAACATATATCATAAGTCATAAAAAAACAAATATCTCAAGTTAATTATCTTAGTGCTTTTCTATGTATAAAAAGATGCAAGAGTCTGGAGTCATTGGAATCCTTCCAAAAATATATATCTAACCATCTAGGGGCTGCTTATACAAAGCACAGAAGGCCTTATGTTGATTCCATCCTGAATTCTCCCTGAGGGGCAGTGTCAGTTGGCAACTGCAGTGGGTTGGCCCTTGTAGAACAGAGTGGTGAGCAATGCGCTCTGTTCTTCTTTGTTCACACTATACAAAAGAATATAGTCATGGTCACATTTTGCAGTACAAATACTATAATTCTGTTTGATGCATTACCATGGTGAAAGTTATAGTTGAAAATAACTCCATCCAGAAAAAAAGAACAGATTTTATGTGGAGGATTTTTCCCTCCATTCTTCTTATTCTAGGAACTCAAAAATTGCATCTTATACCATAAAGTAGCAATTGTTCTTTACACTTCAAAATATCATATATTTACTTCTTACAGCCTATCGAGGCAGGTTGTACAATCCCATTTTTCACATGAGTAAGCTGAACCTAAAAAGACTACATAGCCCTCTCTGACAATCACAACTGTAATGTGACAGATCTGAAATGTAAACCCCAAAATGGCTTTCAAAACCTATGCTATAGTACTGCAATAATTAAATGAGTGTGAAAATATTATTAAATATAAATTCTAATTTGTTCCCAACTGGAAAAAATAGAGATACTCTTATAAAACTTTATAAATCTAAATAGTCTAACCCTATTTATAATTAAACTTACAGTTCAGAAAAGTTTTCAAATAAAATTTTGTATATTAAATTACAGTTTGAATGTTGACTATGAATGAACACTTTTTTTTTTTCTACCAGTCAATAGCTATAAAGACAGTTTGCAGTTTCCAGTCAACATAGCCTTAAGGAACAGACAGAGTCAAGATGTACTTATAATTACAGAACTCAAATTTCAGCTGAATTTGCATTGGTATTGTCATGATTCCAAAGCAATATGTATATCCTAACTATAATCTTAGGATACAGACAGATGATATGAAAGTAACATTCTCCCTCAGATCTCATCCACAGTAACTAGTTGTATTAAAAAGAGCTACTTAAAAGTTTGAAATAGTTTGACTGAAGGCATAGTAATCTTATTCTATATTCATTAATACAAAATAAAAATTTACTTAAAATATAGAAATCTTCTAACTTGAAAAGAATTTGAATCATATCAGGGAAAGGAGTAGTATGGGAAGAGAAACCAATCCCAGCTTCAGTTGTCAGAAAACTCAGTTCTGATCCTGAACTTTTACCACCTAGTTGGTGACTTTGATAAAATCATGTAACTTCCTTAAGCATCTTCTTGCTCAGCTATGAAAGAATTAGGAAGGAAGGTTATGGGGAGTAGCTTTTAAAATTCTATAATTCTGTCAATGAGAAAAAGGATTACTCAAGTCCACATATCTAAGCATTTGGGTTAATTGCTTTAGCATATTACAAGGCCATATAATTAGCTTGTCCTGCTCAACTTCTTCATCAGGTATTTGGATGGAGACGTAGTCTGTTTGTCATATTTCTAGGTGTAACAAAGCCAGGGGAAGAAAGCGAATATGAGGGGTGACAAAATCAAAGTCAAAACCCATTGATGGGCTGAAATAACAGACCAACTCACATCATATGGGATCTGTTCTTGTGTGCCTAATTCCTCAATTACACTTCAGGTGTTACACCATAACACTAGCTAATGGCAATGATGGTTATGCAAGCTTATTTGGGATTTGTAGATCTATGACTCACTCTTACTAATATCTTTAACCTTCTGCTCTTCTCTACCATTTCACATGATTTCCAAACAAAACTAAAACCTGGGAATCCATTTTTTCCATATCACCACCCTGCCTCTTGTGGTTCTTTAAAAATTAAGTCATTTAATTGGACAAGTTATAAATTCGAAGTCACTATCTTACTGTGAAAATATCTACACAGTTCATAAATATTATGTCTGCTTTTTCAGCCTTCTTTTTCAGTCTCCACAATGACCATTTTAAATTTCCACGTTGCCAAGCCACAGATCATCACTCTCCCTGCAGTATCAGAGGATGAATTTGTGTCCTGCTTCTCTGAGAGAAATCATTGCCCTCCAATGGCATCTCTTAAAACTAACTTTCAGATCCTCATCAATTTATTATTTCTTCTTTCCATACCACAGAGAATATCTAAGCTACTAAGGCTCAATCTTCCAGCCATGTTTTGGCTATTATAGTAGACATCTCTTCTATATTGGATGTCATCATGTTTAATACCCTTTTATATTTTATAAAATCACATGCTATGAGACTTGCCTCTGTAATATAACACACGTTTCAAATTTCCACCTGCCTTACAACTTGGACATAAACATGACAGAGGCTCTACAATCAGGAAAGTGAATTTTGCTTTTTTGCAACTAAGAACCCTAAAATAGTCATCACTTATTTCCTCTCTCCTTCACAGAGCCTTAAAATGTTCACTCTCTTGTGTCCTCAATTTCTTCAGTTCTACTAGATCCTCTCAATAGTATTTAAACCAATTTAGTCTTCCCATTTAATACTATCATCCCAAGAATCCTATTACTCTTTAGCTACCCCTGCCATGGCTTTTCTCTCTTCTTCAAAGAAAACAGTCATTTATTGGATCTGTTTTAATATTTCTAGTTTCTTGTTTCCAAGCTCAACCAAAACAGGCTGATCCAGAGCCTCTACATTTTGAGGTTCTCTTTTACCAAAAGACTCTGCTTTTGGTTTCTCTAATGCCACACAGCCTTGTGATACCCATTTTCCTAACTGTCCCATTTCAGTCTCATTTGCTATTTTCTCTCCCTCTAATCCACTAAAAGCCATAAGAAATATTTTCTACTTTCATTGTTCAGCTTTGCCAGCAATATTCCCTTAAGTTTAATATTTATATATTCAGAATAAACCATACCTTTGAACTTCAGGCCCATATGGTCGACACACATTAAATAGGCTTCTCCATATGGATTCTCTCCAGGTATCGCAGTCAAATGATCAAAACTGAACTCTTGATCTACACACACCCACACACATACAGAGCTAACATCTGTCAATGCTTTTTATATGTGATCCACCTATTTACTCCAGTGCTGGACCCAAGAAATCATACAATCAGAGGTCCATGCAGAGTTTTCTAAGAGTATATCTAAGAACTACGTAGATACACACATAAAGTGCTAAGTGTCTAAGTGTGTGTACAGTAAGTCTCCTGTATTTGAACCTTCAAGTTGCAAACTTTCAAGGATGGGAATGTGCATTAGCATGTCCAGTCCCATATGGTAGTTCACACGTCTGGTGTCTGTTCACATGTCATCCTCTACAAGTGGTTACACCTGGTGTACTTGACTACACAGAGTGGTATAGTACAGTATCTTCATTACAAGCCCAAGGTGCCCAAAAGCTAGTGTAAAAGCAGCAATGATGTAGCTGGTATGGCGAAGGAAATATTCACGACACAGGCAACGGCAAGGAGATTTCTTTATCTGAGGAGGCACTGTTTTTGAGGCACAGGGTCCAAACATAGAACATACGTCAAAGTTGCAGCGACCATTGAGGATGCAATCCTGTGCTATCATCTGTGTCGTCTACAAGTCATCCGTGATGAGGGAAAGAGCTACTACCCGAAGATGACCGAATCGTTTTTTAAGAGGGTACGTAGAATTAAACCCAGAAATCTGTGCCTTCAGCATTAGGCATGGGAGGGATTGTAGCTTGTCTTCCATCTCACATTGCTAATGATACTTCAGCTCTGCCATTTCCTTTCTCCTCTCCTTTCTCTAGTCAGTTACTCCTCTTTCCACTTCACTCAATTGCCAACCCCTGTATGCCAGCTATTGTGCTGTAATCCTGTACATGTTAAGGTACTGTACATAACCTAACAGAAACAAAATATTAAGAAGAGGTGGCGAGAATACACTGAAGAACTATACAGAAAATATCTTACTGACCCAGATAACCATGATAGTGCTATCACTCACTTAGAGTCAGATATCCTGGACTGTGAAGGCAAGTGGTCCTTACAAAGCATCACTATGAAGCAAGTTAATGGAAGTGATGGAATCCCAGATCAACTATTTCATATCCTAAAAGATTATGGTGTTAAAGTGGTGTACTCAATATGCTGGTGAATTTGGAAAACTCAGCAGTGGTCCCAGGACTGGAAAAGATCAATTTTCATTCCAGTATCAAAGAAAGGCATCACCAAAGAATGTTCAGACTATTGCACAATTGCACTCATCTCACATGCTAGGAAAATAATGCTTAGACTTCTCCAAGCCAGGTTTCAACAGTGTGTGAATCAAGAATTTTCAGACATTCAAGCTGGATTTGGAACCAGAGATCAAACTGCCAACATTCATTGAATCATAGAAAAAGCAAGAGAATTCCAGAAAAACAACTGCTTTATTGACTATGCTAAAGCCTTTGACTGTGTGGATCACAACAAACTGTGGAAAATCCTTCAAGTGATGGGAATACCAGACCACCTTACCTGCCTCCTTAGAAATCTGTATGCAGTTTAAGAAGCAGCAGTTAGAACTGAACATGGAACAACAGATTGGTTACAAATTGGGAAAGGAGTCCATCAAGACTGTATTTGGTCAACTTGCCTTTTTAACTTCAAGGCAGAGTGCTTCTCTTGTGGCTTCCCTTGTGACTCAGCTGGTAAAGACTCTGCCCGCAATGTGGGACACATCCCATGGGTTGGGGACATCCCCTGTAGAAAGGAAAGGCTAACCCTCTCCAGTATTCCGGCCTGGAGAATACCAGGGACTTTATAGTCCATAGGGTCGCAAAGAGTCAGAGACAACCGAGCAACTTTCAATTTCACTTTCATGCAGATTACATCATGCAAAATGCTGGACTGGATGAAGCACAAACTGGAATCATGATTACCAGGAGAAATATGAATAACCTCAGATATGCACATGACATCATCCTTATGGCAGAAAATGAAGAGGAACTAAAGAGCTTCTTGATGAAAGTGAAAAAGGAGAGTGGAAAAGCTAGCTTAAAACTCAGCATTCAAAAAACCAAGGTCATGGTGTCTGGTCCCATCACTTCATGGTAAATAGATGGGGAAACAATGGAAACAGTCACAGACTTTATTTTCTGGGGCTCCAAAATCACTGCAGATGGTGACTGCAGCCATGAAATTAAAAGATGCTTGCTCCTTGGAAGAAAAGCTTTGATCAACCTAGACAGCATATTAAAAAGCAGAGTTATTACTTTACAGACAAAGGTCCATCTAGTCAAAGCTACGTTTTTTCCAATAATCATGTATGGATGTGAGAGTTGGAGTATAAAGAAACCTGAGGGCTGAAGAATTTATGTTTTTGAACTGTAGTGTTGGAGAAGACTCTTGAAAGTCCCTTGGACTGCAAGAAGATATAATCAGTCAATCTTAAAGGAAATCAGTGCTGAATATTCAAGGACTGATGTTAAGCTGAAGCTCCAATTGAAGCTCCAAGCTCCAATGTGAAGAGCTAACTCACTGAAAAAAACCCTGATGCTGGGAAGGATTGAAGGCAGGAGAAGGGGATAACAGAGCATGAGTTGGTTGGATGGCATCACTCACTCAATGGACATGAGTTTGAGCGATCTCCAGAAGTTGGTGATGGACAGGTAGGTCTTGCATGGTGCAGTTCATGGGGTCGGAAAGAATCAGATACAACTGAGGGACTGAACTGAACTGAGCTGTAAGATTCAAAGTGTTTATTTTTTGTATTTGTTTTTTTATGTACTATTTGTGCAAAAATTATTATAAACCATTTACATTACCATATAGCCAATTGCATTAGTTTGAGACCTAGGCTAATTTTGTTGGAGACTTTTGAACAAACTGGATTAATGAACACAGTCTCAGAATGGAATTTGTTCATATACAGGGCACTTCCTCTGAGTTTATAAATATGTATTTAATATTTTACTCCATTCTTTACCCCTGATATCTGCATTATTGATATGAAGTATAGAAAGAGAAGGAAATGAGAACGTTTCTACATTTCCTCCATGCTTACGATTTTTAAAAAGATTCTTTAGATTCTGTGTGCACAAAATACCATTAATCACTAGGTTCATACTGTGCAACACTTTACAATGTATTTTTATCTTTAATCCAACAGAAGTACATGTCCAGTTATAGAAAGAAGACAAAGTGGGCCTACCAGCTAAACAGAATGCTTGCAATCTCTAGCTGTGATTCCAAAAAGGCTTCTTTGGAAGCAGATTTCTATCCCACTAGTTTTTAATAGGAGAGGGAAAATTGGTTTACAATATGAACTTTTAAACTTTCCCTTATTTTCATACCAATTGCTTGCCCCACACTTGAACCCAACAATTTCCCATATATTCAAGTGCTTTTGTACTCATAGTTCTTAGCCAGAATCAAAGCAGTTTGGCTGAATGAGACTGTGCTGTCATATGGACCGTAGATAAAAAGACCAAGCACATAAGTGGAGGCAATTCATGGACTTCCTAATGCATTTTTTTCCCACTTTTGAGCTTATTGAACTAAACGTCTGAGCGTTTTTAGGTTTATCTCTTGATTTTGACCTTCATGTGGCCAAGTTTTCATTGAACTTTGAGGCATTTCAATTCATGTAGTTATATAGCTGAAATAGTATGCTCCTGTAGTTATACTCAATTCCTTACTACTTGTAGTAATTTCTTCCTTAACTTTTTTCAGAATTAGTGGTTATTTTCAATGCTTGATATAACTCCCTAATTATATCATTGATGTATCAGAGACCTCAAAATGACTATGGGGTACATGCATGCCTAGTCATGTCCGACTATTTATCACCCCATGGATTATAGCCCTCCAGGCTCCTCTGGCCATGGGATTTTCCAGGCAAGAATCCTGGAGTGTGTTTCCATTTTATTCTCCAGAGGCTCTTCCTGCCCCAGGGATCGAATCCATGTCTCTTGTGCCTCTTGCATTGGCAGGTAAGATTCTTTACCACTGAGCCACTTGGGAAACCTGCAAAATGACTGTACTGTGCTAAGTCACTTCAGTCATGTCTGACTCTTTGAGACATGTAACCCTGGACTTTGAGTCCGTGTAACCATGGACTGTAACCCTCCAGGCTCCTCTGCCCATGGGCATTCTCCAGACAAGAACTGCCTGTCTCCAAGACTGGATTTCCACGCCCTCCTGTAGGGAATCTTCCCAATCCAGGGATTAAACTCATGCTTCTTCTTTTTTTTTTTTTTATACTTGTAAACCCATGCTTCTTATGTCTCCCACATTGGCAGGCAGGTTCTTTACCACTAGCACCACCTAGGAAGCCCCAAAATAACTATAGGTGGCTGAAAATTGTTTTCATATTATATTGATATCTAGTCCTTAAAAATGCCTATGCAAGTTATAAGAAAAATAAAAAGAATAATAGAAGGACCAATAAATGGGACAAAGAGTCGAATAATGAAAACTAAATGAGAGACTTGAATAACACTGAATGCCAAGTTGTAGTAGGGTTAGAAGAACAGATTACCTTCTGCTTGTGATATATTCATAAAATTGTATCATGGGCTAAAGTTGAGGAGGAAAGATTAATAATGCTAGAATAATGAGCAGTGTTTCCAGAGATAGGTATTTCATATTCAAAGCTGGGAAAGCACAAAAACAGTTTATTTTCTTTCTTGTGCTCTTGCAAACATGTGTGTATGCATGTTGCATGTGTGTGTGGGTGCACACATATAATTTTCATCATCTGCTGGTTACTTCTGCACAGATATCACATTTGTACAGCAAGATCAAATGTACAAACTGACTCTGTCATCCTTCCCACTGTTAATCCTCTTTTTCCTGAGTTTCCTGCTTTACTTTCTATCCCTTCTGTTACTTACTATCCAGGTTACTCAGACTTGAAAGCATTACTTTCCCTCTTGAGCTCTCATTTCACCTTAACCTACAGTTTACTCATTGCCAAGTTCTGTCCCTTATTGTTCAGAATATCTTCTCCATATAGTCCTTCCTTTCTTTTGCTATTGCTGTCATCCTTGATTTGACTCTGAATTTCACCACCTGGTCTATTGCTATACCTGTTTAAACTGAGTTCACTACATCTCACTCTTCCTAATGCAAGCTATCTGTGCATTGCTGAGAGGTTTGCATTCCTGAAAGACAATTCTAATTTTCTATTTCTCTGCTCATAAGGTTAGCATCTCTGGCTGCAGAATGAGGTTTCATCTCTCTGTTCTGGCATGCCAGGCCCTAGAAGCCTTCTTCTGCCTCTCCAAGTCTATTTTCTATTACCCTCCTTCACATAATCTGCTCTCCTGGTAACCTGAACTAGATCTTTCTCTGTTCCAGGCTGCTCCATTGTTAACCTTATTCATGTTTTTACCTCTTTCTCATGATATAACATGTTCATTATTTGCTGAGTGAAATAATCAATTATTTCACTAATTTTTCCAGTTGTAATGGAAGCTTAATGAATTATGGATCTATATCTGATGCATTTGTATCCCGCATTCTTTGAGCAAAGTTGACTTGAAATATTTTTTTAAAAAAAACAACTGTTTAACTTACATACTCTCAATTAAAACTGAACATTCAAAAAACTAAGATCATGGCATCTAGTCCCATCACTTTATGGCAAATAGGTTGGTGAACAATGGAAACAATGAGAGACTATTTTCTTGTGCTCCAAAATCATTGCAGATGGTGACTGCAGCTATGAAATTAAAAGACAATTGCTCCTTGGAAGAAAATCTATGACAAATCTAGGCAGCATATTAAAAAGCAAAGACATTACTTTTCCAACGGTTCATATAGTGAAAGCTATGGTTTTTCCAGTAGTCATGTATGAATGTGAGAATTGGAACATAAAAAAGGCTCAGTGCCAAATAATAGATGATTTTGAGCTGTTATATTGGAGAAGATTCCAGAGAGTCCCTTGGACTGCAAGAAGATCAAACCAATCAATCCTAAAGGAAATCAATCCTGAATATTCATTGGAAGGACTGATGCTAATGCTGAAGCTCCAATACTTTGACCATTTGATGCAAAGAACTGACTCCCTGGAAAAGACCCTGATGCTTTGAAATATTGAAGGCAGGAGGAGAAGCGGGCAACAGAGGATAAGATGTTTCGATATCATCACCTATTCAGTGGACAGGAGTTTGATCAAATTCTGGGAGATGGTGAAGGACAGGGAAGCCTGGAGTGCTGCAGCCCATGGCATCACAAAGAGTTGGATGCGACTGAGTGACTGAACAACAGAAACAACAATGAGACATAAGACCTGTACTGAGAAACTGCTAGACACTGATTAAAGACACTGAAGACTACACAAGCAGATGGAAAGGTACACCATGTTCATGGATTGGAAAAATTAATATTTTTGTAATGACTAACCATTTTATGCAAAGCAATTTGCCTATTCAATGCAATTCCCATCAGAATACCAATGGCACTTCTCACAGAACTAGAACATAGAATTTTAAAATTTGTATGGAAATGCAAAAAACCTAGAGTAGCTAAAACAATCTTGAAAAAGAAAAATAAACCTAGAGGTATCATACCTCTGATTTCAAACAATACTACAAAATTGAACAGTATGATACTGGCACAAAAACTGACACATAGATGAACATAACAGAGTAGAGAACTCAGATAAACTATCAATTAAACAAAAGGGCTACTTTATGTCTAGAAGGAGATATTCAATAAAAGCCTAATATCCATAATATACAAAGAACTGATGCAATTCAATAATAAAATATAAACAACCCAATTTAAAAAATGGGCAGAGGAGACTCCTCTGGCAGGAAAGTGGCTAGGACTCCACACTTCTAATGCAAGAGGTATGAGTTTTATCACTGGTTAAGGCACTAAGATTCCACATTCTGTGCAACATGGCCAAGAAAATATTTTAAAAATGGGCAGATGATCTAAACAAACCTTTTTACAAAGAAGACATGCAGATGGCCAACATGGAAAGGTGTTCAGCATCCCTAATAGCTGGGGAAATACCAATCAAAACTACAATAAGATATCATCTTTCATCTGCCAGAGTTGTTATTAAACAACAACAACAAATAACAAGTATTGATGAGGGTATAGAGAAAATGTACAGTTGGTGGGAATGTAAATTGGTGCAGCCACTGTGGAAAACATTATGAGGATTCCTCTAAACATTAAAAATAGAACTATTAAATGATTCATTCTACTCCTTGGCACTTATATGAAGAAAATGAAAATATTACTTAGAAAAGATGTATGTACCCTTCCGTTCCCTTCAGCATTGTTTACAATAGGCAAGATATGGAAGCAACCTAAGTGCCCAGAAGTAGATGAATGGATAAAGAAACACAAGTATATTAGATTACTTGAATGATTTTAATGTGAAAAGTTCAGGACATAACAAAAAGCAGAAAAGATAACAAAGGTTCTAGTCTGCCTACATGTCTTAATAAACGTGATGTATTAAATACTCAATAGCAAAAAGAAGTAGTACTGGTGCATATGTACAATAGAATAGTACTTAGCCATAAAAAAGAATGAAATGTTGACATCTGGAACAGCATAAATAGACTTAGATTGTCTTATGCTAAGTAAAATAAGTCAGATAAATACAAATACTGTATAGTTTCACCTATATGTGAAATCTAAAAATAAAATGAAAAAACATAAATGAGTAAAAAAAATACAGAGAACAAGAGGGTAGTTGCCAGAGGGGAAGTGGTTGGTATAAGGAGAGAAATGGGTGAGGGATAAAAAGAGATACATAGATTCTAACTGTGAAATAAATGAGTCACAGGTATAAAATTTACAGTATAGAGAATATAGTCAATGATGTAATATCTTTGTATGGTGACATAGTAATTAGGCTTATCATGATCATCATTTTGAAATGTATAGAAATGTGGAATCACTATATTGTGTAAAAAGAACTAACAAGTGTTTTAGGGCAATTATACTTCAAAATTAAACAAACAAAAACTAGAAAAAGTAGTTTATTTGCTGTTCTTATGGGCGGGGTCTAGGCAATTGGATAAAGGCAGTCAAAAGGTACAAATTTTCATTTATAAGATATTTGCTGTTCTTATGGGCGGGGTATAGGCAATTGGATAAAGGCAGTCAAAAGGTACAAATTTTCATTTATAAGATAAATATGTGCTAGGGATGATAAATATAATTTGCACTGTAGTGTATTACATATGAAAATTTTTCAGAGCATAGATTCTAAGAATTATAATCATAAGGAATTTTTTTCTACTTAATTTTAGCTGAATCATGTTCATTAAACTTATATTTATTATTACTTTATGATATAAAGTGAATTTGCTCAGTCGTGTCCAACTCTTTGTGACCCCATGGACTATAGCTCCACCCATGGGATTTTCCAGACAAGAATACTGGAGTGGAATGCCATTTCCTTCTCCAACTTTATGATATATGCAAGTCAAATGACTGCACTGTATACCTTAAATATCTAGTTTCTCTGTGTCAATCATATCTCAATAACACTGGAAGAAAAACAATTAAACCTTGATTTTAAGGAACTTATAGCCATCATATATTAAGTCATACAGGGAAATATCATTGTACAATTCAATAAGGGCTATAATAAGAATATATAACAAGTATTTGTGATAATAAAAAGGAAGATATTATCAAGTTGATATTGAGAAGGAGAAATAAATTTCAAAAAAAAATCAGTAAACTGTTTTGTATATGTTTAATTCAGGTTGCCTATATTCCTTCCAAGTGCTATCTATATAATAGACATCTGTGCTAAAGACAAAAATTTGAGAGTTTTCAGAAACTGTAAAATAGGTAAAGTTATGGGAATGGATGAGATCACCCCCGGAAAATTTCTCAACTAAATGAAGAAGAAACGGTAGAAATAGACGAAAGATTGATAACTACTATGACAACATATCAAGTACAATGTGAGATATTGGCAGTTCTTTGTGTCTTTCATGTCGTAGCTTTACTTTTACTACACAGAAGATATTTTTGGTGTGTTAAATGATGTTTTATTCAGTTTTATTTTGTAAAGGAAAGGAGGCAGATTTATAGCTTTAAAGCTTCAAATTTTTGAGAGAATCAAAGGGCAGAACATGATTATCAATCTTCTTTGACAGAGAAACCAAGGAATAAAGAAAAGTATCGCTAGAATGGTTGTGACAACAAAGGATGGAATTTTTTTCTTTTTAATCACAACTTGTTTCTTTGTGCATTACTTTGGTCAGATGCAGAGCAACTCTCCTCATGCTTTAAACTGAGGAATGAAATAGCAATGGTCAGAAGGAGAAATGTTAGCTCTGTCCTGACTTTTGCAAGTGCTTTCTATGGAGAACAGTAGTTGCAGAAAACACAGCAGCTCTGCTTGCAATAGCAAGAGTACTTGATAATTCTCATCAGGCACTTAACAAGTTGATAACTTTTATGAATTAATATAAAGGTGACTGTCTACTATGGGGAAATTATTATGAGTAGAGGTAGTAATTTAGTCCATGAGACTTGGGTTATCCAAATCTAAATAATTTTTACACATATAAAAAGTATGTTTACTATGTATACATATATACATGTTTTGTCTAATACCAAGAATTACATATATATGTATATAAAAATCTTTTAAGATGCTGAAGCTTCTTATGATTAATATGTATAGCATTTAATTCTATTTCATTGCTCTTGATATTTTAATTTTATATTAATAATTTTGGAATAATATCAATGATTATAAATTTTATATCTTTGAATATTTTTGTTAGATATACTATGTTTAAGTGATAAATCCTTAGAAAAAGAGATATATGCACTTATTAACTGGTGACACTCTTTTTAATTGCAGAATTTAATAAAATTAGAATTATAAAAGAAGGAATGTGATAGTTTTAAACTAAAAGGATATTTGCTAATAATTGTATTGCATTTGTATAATGTTCTTTCTGGAGAAAGTAAGAAAAATTGAACAAAAAATGTTTCAATATTACTAATTTTTAATATCTACTGGGTAAATCAATTTATTTCTCTTACAAAGAAGGGATAGTGTCAATATTATGTTTTGTCTAGTACCAAGAATTTCAAAGAAGGCATATGGATAATTCATGATTTACTGCATTTATAGCTTTATTTGTATGTTAGTATCATTTCCTGGGGTTAGATCAATACTTTTATATAAGCATAAGAGGATTGTGACTCATGTAGACAAGGAGTTCCACTTCTATTTAGAGAGACTACCACTTGTGCTTCACAGTTGCATATGTTCAGAATACAGATACTAATCTCTTCTCTGTTTTCTTTATCATAACATTCTCCATGGTTCTCTCTTGGATAAATTTCAATGTATTGTTATTAACTGACTATAGTTCTGCTTCATACTTTAGAAATGCATTTGATAATAGCAATTAAATTCATCCATATTTTTAATATGAAAGTGTGAAAGTGAAAGTCATTCAGTTGTGTCTGACTCTTTGCGACCCCATGGACTGTAGCCTGTCAAGCTCCTCGGTCCATAGAATTCTCAGTTCAGAATACTGAAGTGGGTAACCATTCCCTTCTCCAGGGGATCTTCCCAACTCAGAGTTGAAACCCAGGTGTTCCACATTGCAGGCAAGTTTTCTTTACTGAACCACCAGGAAAGCCCAAGAATACTGGAGTGGGTATTCTAGATCAAACTGGGGTCTCCTGCATTATAGATGGATTCTTTACTAGCTGAGCTACCAGGGAAGCCTAAACTCAGACTGAGATCCCATACCTTCTTTAGACAATTTGAGAATTTCATAAAATGTAGAGATTTAAATATTCTTTCTCCTGGGTTAATTTATTGTATTTTCCCGTAGTTTAGACTGATTCTTAAAAATTTTAGCCATATTAAAGTTAATATTATATGTTAGATCTATCTATATAATCTTTTAACACATTTATACATTGCAGATATCTATATTGTAGCCAGAAGTCACTAATTGATTACTACATGACATATGTTTACGGTGTCTGATACAAATTTCTATAAAAGGACCATGAGCTTTTTTTTTAATTTATAATATAGGGGAAATAAATTTGGATTGTGTTCAAATAATATTGCTAAAGGGCTTTTGGAAGCAGCAGGAAAACACTCCATCCAACCCCAATTAGTCTTGTTTTCTACATTCAGTGCAGTTCTGCTTTTCAACATATTCATTAAACAAGATGATAAAGAAAATTAATGTGGTTATAAAGCAATTCAATAGCAAATGTTTATAGTTCATGATTGTTTTTTTCCTGTCGTAATTTTCATAAAACCTATCAGCTCTGATAAAAAGGTTCTAGGAGCATGGAAACCGGGGAAAAGGCACATGTACCTAAATTACACAATAGCTATGCTCTTTCAAAGTAACATGAAAGTCATTATTTGGCAGTTTAAATTATAATTTTATTGCTCTTGGTGAGTTCACTATGTCTCAGAATAAGTAAGCCTGATTATAAATCCAAATATTTTAATTCATATGTGAACACTTATATGAAGAAAATTTCTTGTGGGTTTAAAAACAGCAAAAAAATGTTTATCCACAAGAAAAATGCTGCAGTCCCATCTCTATAGTTTCCTCATTCTATTTTAATTATAAAAATGTCTTTCTGTCCAACTTTTTCCAAAACTCTTACAAATGAAAAATTTAGCAATAGTTTTGTCTAAGGAGGTCTTTGTTGAAAATGCATGAAAAGTGTTATGCCATAGATAACTGAATGGGTGAATTTAATTCAGATGACCATTATATCCTTCCCTTAGAAGAAATGGAATAGCCCTTATTGCCAACAAGAGTCCAAAGTGCAGTACTTGAGTGAAATCTCAAAAATAATAAAATTACCTTGGTTTGAATCCAAGGAAAACCATTCAGTATCACAGTAATACAAGTCTATGTCCCAACTACAAAGGCCAAAGAAGCTGAAGTTGAATGGTTCTATGAAGACCTACAAGACCTTCCAGAACTCACACCTAAAAAAGAGGTCCTTTTCATCATAGGGGACTGGAATGCAAAAGTCAGAAGTCAAGAGATACCTGGAGTAACAGGCAAATTTGGCCTTGAAGTACAGAATGAAGCAGGGCAAATGCTAACAGAGTTTTACCAAAAGAATACACTGGTCATAGAAAACACCCTCTTCCAACAACACAAAGAACGATTCTACACATGGACAATGCAAAATTGTCAATATCAAACTGAGATTGATCATATTCTTTGGAGCCAAAGATGGAGAAGCTCTACACAACAAAAACGAGCTGACTGTAGCTCAGATCATGAGCTCCTAATTGCAAAATTCAGACTTAAATTAAAGAAAGTAGGGAAAACCACTAGACCATTCAGGTATGACCTAAATCAAATCCCTATGATTATATAGTGGAGGTGACAAATAGATTCAAGGGGTTAGATCTGATAGACAGTGACTGAAGAACTATGGATGGAGGTTCATAACATTGTATAGAGCAAGGTGACCAAAACCATCACCAAGAAAAAGGAATGCAAAAAGGCAAAATAGTTTTCTGCAGAAGACTTACAAATAGCTGAGAAAAGGAGAGAAGCAAAAGGCAAAGGAGAAAAGGAAAGATATACCCATTCAAATGCAGAGTTCCAAAGACTAGCAAGGAGAGATAAGAAAACTTTCTTAAGTGAACAATGCAAAGATACACAAGAGAAAAATAGAATAGAACAGACTAGCAATCTCTTCAAGAAAATTAGAGATACAAAGGGAACATTTCATGCAAAGATGGACACAATAAAAGACAGAAACAGTGAGGATCTAACAGAAGCGGAAGATAAAAAGAGGTGGCAAGAATACACAGAACTATACAAAAAAGCTCTCAATAACTCAGATAACTACAATGGTGTGGTCACTCAAATAGAGCCAGACAACCTGGAGTGTGAAGTCAAGTGGACCTTACGAAGCATTACTACCAAAAAAGCTAGTGGAGGTGATGGAATTCCAGCTAAGCTATTTCATATCCTAAAAGATGATGGTGTTGAACTGGTGCACTCAATATGCTGGTGAACTTGGAAAACTCAGCAGTGGCCACAGGACTGGAAAAGATCAGTTTTCATTCCAGTCCCAAAGAAGGGCAATGCAAAAAATAAAAATAAAAAAATTCAAAGTGTTGTAGCCACTCGCTCTGGGAAGCAAACTCACTCAGAAGGACAATGCAGACAGTGAAGTGCAGCTTATTACACCGGCGGGCCCAAGGCAGAGTCTCCTCTTAGCCAAGGACCACGACCAGCATTTGTGAGGATCTTTTATACCCCTGTGTACGTGTCTAAACCCACCACCCCAAATCACCCGGAACTTACATCAACGAAGGAAAGGTAAATACAATCACAATAATGCCATCATTCAAGTATCATGTGTTGGAACAGTCAATAATCAATAAGCCCGAGGTTACTATCAGAGAGCTTATGACCTGTCAGGAGCCAGAGTTTATGACCTGTCAGGAGCCAGGGCTTGTGACCTGTCAGGAGCCAGGGCTTGTGACCTGTCAGGAGCCAGGGTTTATGACCTGTCAGGAGCCAGGGCTTGTGACCTGTGCATATTATCACTTAGGTGTTGAGTATCCTGGATCTAACCTTCCAGATTGTCCTGGGGGTGGGGGTGGGGGCGTAATCCCTCCATTGTAATTTCCACAGGCACTAAGCACAGAGTTCAGAGAGGTGCCCGAGCATGATCAGCATAAACAGGCCTGAAATGGAGATCGGGCCCTATGAATTCCTTCTTCATTCCCCCCTCTTGATGCTCTTAGTCTCTATAACGAGCATCATTCACTGGAATATATTTTACCTTAGTCCTCCGGCCATGAGAGAACGCTATCAACCTCTGGGTTACAAAATTCACAAGGCACTGTAAGAAACAAGGCCCACAGAGCAGCATGATTGAAACCATTATGACAACAGTAACAATAGTTTTCCACCAGTCTCCCTTTACCCAGGATAGGACCGAAGTCCAAAAGGGAATATTTTCATTAGACATGGCTTTCACTTGGTTTTGCATATCCTCCAAGGCAGTGGATACATTTCTAGACAGGTCAGGTATGTATACACAACATTCGACTTTAATTATGGCGCTAGTCCCCCCTTGGGCTGCTGTGAGTATATCTAATGCCATCCTATTCTGAATTACTGCCTTCCTCATCTGAATTTGTTCTTCATTCAAGGCTTGAATGGCTTTTGTACTGTCTAAAAGGGCTTGTCTAGTGAAATTAGTTAGGGCCTCTACCTTAATCATGACATCCGTTGTCCCTATAGAGGGCACAAACAGGGCAGCAAGATAGTCATACCATTGAAACACGGATCGTGTCCATCTTGCATGCAGATAGGGCAGATTTACAGGTGGTTGGTGTAGGCTGGGTTTAATACTGCCATGGGCGAAGGCAAATCCTAGTGTGCAGCGCCCCGCCCAGCCAACTGGCAACCATGGCCATAAGTTAAGCCCACAGAGCCACTGGGTTCCGTTGGGGGCTACCCAGTGGATTCCAGGGTTATATTTCCAGTCAGAACCGGGCCACTGAGCAGACCGGTTGGGGTGGTAGGTAACATCCAAGATTTGCTTACATTGTGCAGGGGATAAATAACCCATGTACTTTAACTCCTTTGGGTCTAGGGGGCGATCTCCAAATCCAACTTTGTGTTCTCTTTGTTCCCAACAAATAGTAGTGGGAGTAATCAGCTGTCCTTTCTCAGGAGTCATCCAGAAATATTCATCCCAGACCTGGTAGTATTGCTCAAGGTACCGGGAGGCCTGTCCTTCTTTTGTAAGGGAGCCCTTCTCCTTTTTATTTCTTATATATGAAGTATAAGCTCTTGTTACCTCCGTAAGACTAGTGTTCAGGTTGAATGTAACCCCATGTCCCAAGCCCATTGATGGCTTTTTCTTACACCAGGAGAGCAAAGAAAGGTTATGATTAGTGAGAGAAAGGAAAGTTCCTTTCTGTTGTTCCAAGAAGGAGCACAGCGGTGTAAAGTCCTCATAACGAAGTGGCGACACCCACCAGGGGAGTCCGTCCATTACTGATAGGGGCATAGCCCCACATACCCAACAATCGGAGGAGTTGTGGAAGTTTGCGTAAGAATGTGCCCACGAGATGAAGACGTTGTCCTGCGCAGAAACAGTGGTCAGGTTCAGTGCTGCATTGGTGAGGCAGAGTAGCAGGAATCGTTTACCCAGCTCCATCCTGGAGGGTCGTCTGGGATCTCGTTTTCTTTTTCCTCTTCAAAATGATCTTGGTTCCCTGTGGGTCGGTGGGGTCCTTCTGGGTGGTCTTCTCGGCGTCTTCTGGGTCAGCGTGGTATGCCTTCTTCGCTCTGGTGTGATGGATCCATGGGGCAATGCCTGCAACTTTAACTGCAGTAGGGGTGGTTAAAACAACAGTATAAGGACCTTTCCATCGTGGGGCTAGTGTGTCATGCCTCCAGTCCTTCACCCATACCTGGTCCCCTGGTATGAACTCATGCATTTGCTCCCCCAAGGGGAACGGTGTTCTTTCTTGCACAAACTTAGTTACCTGATTAATTACCTTACCTAATTGTTCCATCTGCTGCGATATCCCATCTCCTCTTGCCTCAAACATATTCGTTGTTACCTGTCTTATTATGGGAGGAGGTCTCCCATATACCATTTCAAAGGGGGAGTAGCCATGGGACCGTGGGGTCATCCTGAGTTTGAGCAAGGCCACGGGGAGCAAATCTACCCAGGAACAGTCAGTTTCTATAATCCACTTAGAAAGTGTCTCCTTTAGTGTCCGGTTGGTTCGCTCTACCATCCCGGAGCTCTGAGGCCAGTAGGCAGTGTGTAACTTCCATTGTATATTCATGGCTTTACTTACTTGTTGTATCAGGTCCGATATGAAGGCTGGGCCATTATCCGATCCTATGCTGGTGGGGAATCCAAACCGAGGAACTATTTCCCTAAGCAAGCTTCGAGCCACTTCTGATGCTCTTTCAGTTCGGGTGGGGAAAGCTTCTACCCACCCTGAGAATGTGCATACCAGCACCAACAGGTAACGGAAATGGCGATATGGTTTCATCTCAGTGAAGTCCACTTCCAGGTGTTCAAAAGGAAGGGTACTCTTTAACTGGATACCTGGGGGCTTTGCTCTGCCTCCTGGAGCAGCGTTAATCTGAGAGCAGGCGTTGCAGTTTTGGGATTCTGTCCTGCACAAAGAGGAGAGGCGAGGAACCAGAAAATACCTTCGAATTAATTCCTCCAATTTGTCATGTCCTAGGTGAGTCATATGATGGGCTTGGCTTACCAGGAAGGGGGCCATCTTCTCAGGCACTAGTAACTTACCACTTGGTAGTTCCCACCATCCTTTTTCTGTTCTGATGGCTCCCTCCGCCTCAGCTAGTTGGTTTTGGGCCTCAGTATATGTTGGAGTGCCTAGGGCCAGCTCAGGTAGCTCAGCTAGGACAAATGTTCTCATGGGGATTTTCCCAGATTCCTTTCCATCCTCGGCTGCTCTCCTGGCGGTCTCATCAGCCAGCCTATTCCCTCGAGCCTGAGGGGTGTCTTCCTTCTGGTGCCCACGGCAGTGCTTGACTGCTACCTCTGTGGGACTCCAGACAGCGTCTAGCAGGGTCAGGATCTCCTCCTTATTCTTAATGTCCTTTCCATTGGCTGTTAGAAGGCCTCTTTCCCGGTACAGCGCCCCATGTACATGGAGTGTAGCGAAAGCATACCGGGAGTCGGTGTAGATGTTTACTTTCTTACCCTTTGACAATTGCAATGCCCGGACTAAGGCCCACAGCTCAGCTCGTTGGGCTGACCAGTGCTGAGGTAAGGAGCCAGCCTCGATAACAGTCTTTTCTGTGACTACAGCATAGCCTGACAGCCGCTGTCCTAGCTTCACCAGGCTGGTGCCATCAGTATACAGAGTCCAGTCCGGATTTGGAATTGGCTGGTCTCGGAGGTCTGGACGGCTAGCATAGACCTCTTCTAAGACCTCCTTGCAATTGTGGGTAGGTCCACCTTCTCCTATTGGGAGAAGCGTTGCTGGGTTTAAAGCCTGGCAAGGCTCAATACGGAGGTTAGGGTTCTCACACAGCAGTCCCTGGTATTGAATGATCCGAGAATTTGACAGCCATTTGTGGGGGTCTCCTCGAAGGAGGGTGTTGACTTCATGTGGGACCTTTACAATCAGGTCCTGGCCGAAGGTCAGCTTTGTGGCTTCACGTACCAGTAAGGCCACTGCGGCCATGGCCCGCAGACAGCTCGGCCACCCGGTGGCGACATTATCAAGTCGCTTTGAAAGATAAGCTATTGGCCTGTCCCAAGTTCCCAAGGTTTGAGTCAAAACCCCCATGGCTGTTTTATCTCTCTCAGTTACATATAAGGTGAATGGTTTGGTGAGGTCTGGCAATCCCAAAGCCGGGGTGGAGGTGATTGCTAGTCTTAGCTCTTTGAAGGCTTTTTGCTCTCTCTCAGTCCAGATTACAGGATTTTCCTCAGGCCCTGTCAGGAGCTCAAATAGAGGCTGGGCCAATTGCGAATACTTTGGAATCCAAATCCTGCAGAATCCAGTGGCCCCTAGAAACTCTCTAACTTGCCGCCGGGTCTTAGGTGTGGGGAGCCTCAGAATTACTTCTTTCCTAGATTGGTCTAGCAACCTTGTGCCTTCTCTTAAGACAAACCCCAAATACCTTACCTCCTCCTTGCAGATCTGTGCCTTTTTCTTTGACACTCGGTATCCCGCCTCTGCCAGCAATTGGAGGAGTGCTTGGGTCCCTTCCCAGCATTCTTCCCAGGTCTCAGCGGCCAGCAACAGGCCGTCCACATATTGCAGGAGCCAACATCCATACCTTTCAGGCTGGAAGTGTTCCAGGTCCGAGGCCAAGGCTTCTCCAAAGATGGTTGGTGCGTTTTTGAATCCTTGCGGGAGGTGAGTCCAAGTGAGCTGCTGCTTGCTGCCTCCGATTGGGTCCTCCCATTCAAAGGCAAAAATGGGTTGTGATGCAGGTGCTAGGCGTATACAGAAAAAGGCATCTTTTAAGTCCAAACAAGTATAGATCCTTGTCTTAGGTGGGAGGAGGCTAAGTAAGGTATAGGGGTTTGGGACAGTCGGGTGCAGAGTTACAGCGGCCTGAGTGACCAGCCTGAGATCCTGCATGGGCCTATAGTCCTGTCCTCCTTCCTTCTTCACCAGCAAGATTGGTGTGTTCCAGGCTGACTGACATTCCACCAGGATGCCTGCCTGCTTCAGCCTATTGATGTGGGGTAGAATCCCTATTCGGGCTTCTATGGGTATTGGGTATTGACGCTTCCTCACGGGTGTGGTGCCAGGTTTTAGTTCTATTATTAGTGGGGCTTGGTGTTTGGCCAGCCCGGGGGGGGTTATCTTCGGCCCAGACCTCAGGGAACAGCTGAGTTAACCTGCTCTCCAGCTCTGTTGCTTGGTTTCGCTTATCTCCAGGGGGCTCATGTAGCCTCCATTCGTCTTGAGGGGGCACAGAGAGGGAAAGTAAGTAGGTTGTTGTGCCCACCCGAAAAGTGGGTCTCTCTTCAGGAGAGAAAGTCACTTGTGCTCCCAGTTTGGAGAGTAGGTCTCTCCCCAGTAGGGGTACTGGGCACTCAGGGATGTAGAGAAACTCATGAATCACTTGGTGACCCCCCATCTGACATTTCCTGGGCTGGCAAAATGACTTAATCATTTCTTCTCCCGAGACCCCAGTTACTGCTGCAGTTCTTTTAGACAGTGGCGCCACGGGTTTAGTTACCACAGACAATTCTGCCCCAGTGTCCACCAGAAAGTCAATGTCGTGGTCCCCAATTTTTAAGGTTACCATGGGCTCTCGGGGACCTGATATCTTTGAGCCCTGGCATCCCTATTCAGTTCCTATGTTAGCGAGTTCTACAACCGAGGTAGGTTTATTTTCCCTCCGTCCTTCTGGGCACTCATTCTTCCAATGACCGAACCCACGGCATCGGGGGCATTGATTTGGCTGTAATGGTGCCCATGGCCTCCGTTGGGACCGGTTGGAGGGCTGTCCCGACCTTGAAGCTAGTGGGGGTTTCTTTGTTTTGGCGGTGGAAAAGTCCCAGAAGACTTTCCAAGCACAGCAGCCAACATTGCAAACCTCTCGTCTGTTCTCCTCTGCTCATCCTTATACCTTTTCTCATATTTCCTTTCTGTTTCCATGTCCCTATTTCGGAACACTTTATCTGCTATTTCAATCAGTTGAGAACTAGACATGGATAGAACTCCCTCTTTCTTCTGAAGCTTTCGTTTTATGTCGGGATATGCTTGTGAGATAAATGCCGAATTGATAACAATCTGGGAGCTGGTAGCCTCTGGGTCTATAGGTGTATAGAGCCTGTAGGCCTCACACAGCCTCTCGTAAAACTCAGAAGGTGACTCGTTTCCCCTCTGAACTACTGTGGCCGGTTTAGACATGTCCATCGGTCTCCGGGCTCCCCTTTTAAGTCCTTGTATAATCGCCGTCCGGTATCTGTCTAATTGGATTTTTCCCTCCTCCATATTGTAGTCCCAGTTGGGTCTGTCGGTGGGGAAGGCTTGCTCTATCCATCTCTCTGGGTTAGCAGTGCCCTCAGGAACCATCTCCTGTAACCATTTCCTTGCCTCAGTGTTGATTCTATATCTCTCTTCCGTGCTGAAGAGGGACGCTAGTAAATGCATTATATCGTCCCAGGTTGGTCGATGAGTGCGGAAAATAGTTTCCATTAGTCTAATCATGCCCTGGGGTTCCACCGAGTAAGAGGGGGTGTGTTTTTGCCAGTTCAGTATATCAGCTGATGAAAAGGGCTGATGGTAATAGGTTACAGGAGCTTGGTGGTAATTACCGTCCTCCCCTATCATTGGGGGTTGCTGAACTTCTCTGAGGGGCATCTGCAAGGGTTTCCTTTCCTCCTGCTCTCTGGCAGAACGGAGCCTCTGTTTAATTCCAGCAGTTCCTCCCCCTTGTCCTGGAGTACTCACTGGGAGTGGAGGGTAGAGTTTAGGGAACGTAGTGGCAGCATCCGGGGTGGTAGAGTCCAGTGGGCTCCTTGTCCCTCCAGCCGAGGCCGGAGCCTGCCAGGTGGGCGGCTCTACAACCTGTGGAGCTGTCGGGACCGTTGAGGAGTCCGGGAGGCTTACCGGTCTCGGGCTGGTTCCTCCGGTTGGGCCTCCGGGGGCTGTGGTGATACCAGCGCGCGGGGGGGGGGGGGGGGGCATCCAATACGGAGGGGGAGGAGGCTCATCTCCTTCAGGGTCCTGTAAAATTTCTTCCTCATCCTTGGTTACCTTTTGAGCCATCAAGATTTTTCCTCCTCCTCCATGAGCATAAAAGCGGGCCCACTTGGGGGGATCTTGGGCTATTCCCAGCCAAGAGTCTATGTATGGGAACTGATCGGGATGTCCAGGCTCTCCCATAACTATAGCATAGACTGCCTTTATGAGATTTAAGTCCATAGTTCCCTCTGGTGGCCAGCCGACTCCCATTGAGGGCCATTCGACTTCACAAAGGGTACAGAGCCGGCCGGGTGTCATTTTCTTCCCATAGTCTCCATCAAATCCTTTCTTAAAATTCTTAATCATATTCTCCAGTATAGTGACCTTAGATCCGCTTCCTCCCATTTTCTTACCTCTGGATTCCCACGTCTCAGGGCCTTCCCAAAGAGCCAATCTACCTGTCTCCACTGGCAGAGGAGATGCTGGGTCACACAGCAGATGGGTACCTCCTGAGGGGGAGGGCAGAACACGAGCGCACAGAGTTCGATATCCTTTCTATAAAACCCCTTGGTGACTGCTCCGCACGTTCCCTAAGACTGCGTGGACACACCTCCTAACTGGCTTTCTTAAACCCTAAGTTCCCTTTCTTCAACCCTGGCACGGCCGTCGACCTGAATGCGGAGCAGCTATCGTCGCCAACCCAAACCAGTTTCCTATGCGTCTCTTCCTCTAGTCCCTCCCAGGGGGGTGATCAGGCCCCCTCTTCCACCCTACTGGGTGGGCTCCTCCTCACCTGAGCGCTCTGTTCCCTTGCTGCCATTCACTGCCTGCCAAAATGAAGGAACCGGGCGTTGAAAAACCAAAATCTTCCAGAGGGGCGAGGCGCCTTCCCCCCTCTAGGAGATTCAAGCTACAAAGCCTCGGGGTGGCCTCAAATGAGACCTGTCTCCTCAAAGTGAGGAGCTTCCTGGCCAACGCACCAAATGTGTAGCCACTCGCTCTGGGAAGCAAACTAACTCAGAAGGACAATGCAGACAGTGAAGTGCAGTTTATTACACTGGCGGGCCCAAGGCAGAGTCTCCTCTTAGCCAAGGACCCCGACCAGCATTTGTGAGGATCTTTTATATCCATGTGTACGTGTCTAAACCCACTACCCCAAATCACCCGGAACTTACATCAACGAAGGAAAGGTAAATACAATCACAATAATGCCATCATTCAAGTATCATGTGTTAGAACAGTCAATAATCAATAAGCGGAGGTTACTATCAGAAAGCTTATGACCTGTCAGGAGCCAGGGTTTATGACCTGTCAGGAGCCAGGGCTTGTGACCTGTCAGGAGCCAGGGTTTATGACCTGTCAGGAGCCAGGGCTTGTGACCTGTGCATATTATCACTTAGGTGTTGAGTATCCTGGATCTAACCTTCCAGATTGTCCTGGGGGTGGGGGTGGGGGCGTAATCCCTCCATTGTAATTTCCACAGGCACTAAGCACAGAGTTCAGAGAGGTGCCCGAGCATGATCAGCATAAACAGGCCTGAAATGGAGATCTGGCCCTATGAATTCCTTCTTCAAAAGTACAACAAGAGTCTGTATAAAGTGAAAAATCAGAGTAGGGCCAAGTTAAAAACATGGGGCTAAAATTGCAGCTGGTAAATATGTCTAAAGATTACACAAATGTTCATGAATCATACAGTTGCCAAATTTAAGAAGTTACAACATAGAACATTCAGTTAAGTTAGAATTTCACATAAGCAACACATAGGTTTTTCACAGAAGTTTATCTCATGCAGTGTTCAGGACATATTTACACTGAGCATCCTATATATTATATGACATCCTTACTGTAAGAAAAGCAGTTTTAAACATCTGTTCTTGGAGAGCAAAGGACTGCTTTTAACAGTACTGATGGCCTGATCTAGTAGCTACTCTTTACCATGAACTCTCTTTCCATTCCACCCACTTCACCTTCTCTGAAAAGCTGAAATTACTTAAAATAGCACCTAGCTTGAGGGGAGACCCTAAGAGAAAAAGAACAGGAACTAGTTTCTTCTTGCCCCTAAAGACAGCTGGTTTCAGATGCTCTGCAGGCCTTGGCTAGTGGAGGGGGCTAGAGAAGTCAGGTTTCTGAAGGAAAATTTAAGTGTTAATGAATTTCTCAGCCTAGATTCATCTCTGTATCATTATGTAACTTAGAAAGAATGTAGGTATTATAGGTAGTGCCAAGTTTTCATCCAGAGGTAGATAAAATTACCCCCATTGTGAGAGACACAAAACACAAAGTTGGATTTCCAGCATCCCATGTATTACACTTGTTCTGTATATCAAGCATATATGACAATAAAATACTTTGCAAATTTTATGTGCCTCAAGATTTCATGAGATTAATTCATTTAAAAGAATAGTTGTAAAAGGATAACTCAAAACTTAGTAATATAAAGTATTTAAGTACCATTAAAAATACTACATATTACTGAATCTTAATAGCCCCTCTATGTAACAAACTTATAATCTCTTTGTATTACAGAGTTTCAGCTTCTTTTTTTTGTTGTAACAAATTCAAGAAAGACTTTTTCCTTTACGTGGTGCACTGGGAGTTTCAGCTTCTTTATTGAAGTGTGATTACATTAAATAAAATTCAGAAATTTTAAGTGCATAATTTGATGTACTGCCATTTGGATCAGAATACTTTAAAAAATCTAACAAAAACTGTTATTTCACATATGCAGGGACACAGATTTTTTTTCATACAATTTTAGGGTGCTTTATCACTCTTTCAAAATTTTTGCTTAAAGGTTTTTTCTACAGACTGTAAATTATTCAAGACAATGACTTTACAAATGTATTATACTAATGTATCTAAATTTCTTGAGGTTAGGCCAAATATTTATTTTTTTAATTGATTAATTTATTTTAATTGGAGGATAATTACTTTACAATATCATGATGGTTTTTTCCATACATCAACATGAATTGGCCACAGTTATACACATGTCTCCCCATCCTGAACCTCCCTCCCCTTCCGCTCTATTCCTCTGGGTTGTCCCAGAGCATCAGGCACACTGGTCATCTATTTTACATATGGTAAAGTACGTTTCAATGCTATTCTCTCAAAGCACTCCACCCTCACCTCTTGTGCCAAAGATTTATAAATATCATACTACTGCTTTAAATGAATGTTAACTATAAATGCTATATTCCCATCTACTTGATTAGCAATATACTCATTTAACTTTTATTAAGTGCAGATTTATTTTTTTCCATATTTCAGTTGAAATTCCTACTTAGAACTGCCTTTTTTTACAACCCTGGAGAAGGAACATAACAAAATCGTTAACATCTACTTGAGTATAAAAACAAAGGCTTTGAATGGAACAATTCTCTACAGTGAGTATTAAAAGTTTGACCTTCTATATTTCATGTTTCTTTCTCAAATGTTAACCTACTAAATTACTGAAGTATTCATTTAAATGTCTGGGAGAAACCTTTCTAGCTCAGTGCATGAAGTATTACTAAAGTGAAATGTTGGTTCTTTCTAGTTTTCTTTAAACATTTCAATTTGTGAGTTAGTTAATGAAACATGACTTACAAACAGGCTTGAACCAGCAAGAAAGAATACAACAAGGATATATAAGTGATGGCATATGGCTATAGCAGGGAAAGATTAATGTGGGAAATGTTTCAGATGGCACATTTTTATAACATAAATAACCAAACATGAATTGCATTCATACTTGGTAACTTAGAAAAAGGCATTTCAAACCGGCATTCATTTAACAATTGGGAAAATTCTTATCACTCTTAGAGCATTATCATAAAATTAGCTGGCTTAAAAAAACAGTATTAACAATATTCGTTTAAGGAAAGACTTCTAAGTTCAGGGTTTTCTACAGGGTTTTCTCTATGGTCTCTGTCATTTATGGACGGATACCACTAAAATGCATTGCTTGTAATGTTTCAAATGTGACAATTGCTTTCTCTCTTTTGAAATGAATACACCATAGTTCAAATAGTCCCCTATGTTGGAGATGTTACATCTTCAGTACTTGGTGCGATGATCCATTTCAAGACAACTCGTTTCCCAAGTGAGTTTCTCATCTGCTTTAAAGTATTTTGGAAACTGATTCATCATTTCGTACTTTTTAAACAAAATTCAACCTCTTTTGTTATTTGAATATTGGAAAAATTCCTTAAAGTAGCATTTTTGGAAAACTAGATACAATTAAAAGTTTTGAACATTAAGTTAAAGATAAGAATTTCTGTTATATTTTAGAAAGAAATTAACTTGTCAAAATTATGCCAGCCTTGCTTATTTGCAGGAGTGTAAGCACCCATGTTTAACTAATGGCTTTAGAACACTTGACTAGTTTAAAAGAGAGATTTTAAAAAAGAAAAACTGAGTTTTATATGGGAAACCTAAGTGGTGGTAGTTGACCATGAAATTTGGAGGTAATAGTGCATTACTGGGGAAACAAAAAAATCAAAACCTAGAACAAAGGAGGCAAACATAATACTTTAAAGTCACAAAAAAGCAAAGTGATTTTCGGGCTCTGCAGTGTTTTGAATTACATAGATCCAAAAGGTGAAAAGTGTGTTTTTAACATTTAAAAACAGCTTATACCCAAAGAAACAACCAACCTCTGGGAATTTCCTTCCTCTGGGCTCACTGCAGGCCCAGTTCCATACTTTCACTCAAAGTGCTCTTTTTGAAGGCTATCAAGGTACATGCCATGTGTGCTTGCTCTGTTGAGGCTGGTACTCTAAACTAGTACACCCAAGCTGACATTAGTGCCATATGAGTAATTTAGTCTTTTGTAGCCAATGACCTACCAAAAATCAAACTAGAAATTATTAATCAGAAAAAATGCCCTTGGAATGATAAGCAGCCTGTATCTTCGTCTCACATAATTGTTGCTGTCACTGTGATGGATACACAGAAGATCTGTAGAATAAAGAATATACAAAAGAAATGTACAAAAAAGATCTTCACAACCAAGATAATCATGATGGTGTGATCACTCACCTAGAGCCAGACATCCTGAAATGTCAAGTCAAATGGGCTTTAGGAAGCATCACTATTAACAAAGCTAGTGGAGGTAATGGAATTCCAATTGAGCTATTTCAAATCCTGAAAGATGATGCTGTGAAAGGGCTGCACTCAATATGTCAGCAAATTTGGAAAACTCACAGTGCCCACAGGACTGGAAAAGGTCAGTTTCCATTCAAATTGCTAAGAAAGGCAATGCCAAAGAATGCTCACACTACCACACAAGTGCACTCATCTCACACGCTAGGAAAGTAATGCTCAAAATTCTTCAAGTCAGGCTTCAAAAATATCTGAATCATGAACTTCTAGATGTTAAAGCTGGTTTTAGATAAGGCAGAGGAACCATAGATCAAAATGCCAACATCCATTGTATCATCAGAAAAGCAAGGGAATTCCAGAAAAACATCTACTTCTGCTTTATTGTCTATGTCAAAGCCTTTGGCCCTGTGGATCACAACAAACTATGGAAAATTCTTAAAGAGATGGGAATACCAGACCACCTGACCTGTCTCTTGAGAAACCTGTATGCAGGTCAGGAAGCAACAGTTAGAACTAGACATGGAACAACAGACTGGTTCCAAATAGGAAAAGGAGTACTTCAAGGCTGTATATTGTCACCCTGCTTGTTTTATTTATATGCAGAGTACATCATGAGAAATGCTGGGCTAGATGAAGCACAAACTAGAACCAAGATTATCATGAGAAATATCAATAACCTCAGATATGCAGATAACACCACCCTTATGGCAGAAGGTGAAGAAGAACTAAAAAGCCACTTGATGAAAGTGAAAGAGGAGAGTGAAAACGTTGGCTTAAAGCTCAACATTCAGAAAACTAAGATCATGGCATCTGGTCCCATCACTTCATGGCAAATAGATGGGGAAATAGTGGAAATAGTGGCACTTTGTTTTGGGGGGCTCCAAAATCACTGCAGATGATGACTGCAGCCATGAAATTAAAAGACACTTACCCCTTGAAAGGAAAGTTATGACCAATCTAGAAAGCATATTTAAAAGGAGGGACATTACTTAGACAACAAAGGTCCTTCTAGTCAAGGCTATGATTTTTCCAGTGGTCATGTATGGATGTGAGAGATGGACTATAAAGAAAGCTGAGCACCAAAGAATTGACACTTTTGAACTGTGGTGTTGGAGAAGACCCTTGAGAGTCCCTTGGACTGCAAGATCCAACCAGTCCATCCTAAAGGAGATCAATGCTGGGTGTTCATTGGAAGGACTGATGTGGAAGCTGAAACTCCCAATACTTTGGCCACCTGTTACAAAGAACTGACTCATTTGAAAAGACCCTGATGCTGGGAAAGATTGAGGGAGGAGGAGAAGGGGACGACAGAGGATGAGATGGTTGGATGGCATCACTGACTCAATGGACATTGGTTTCGGTAAACTCAAGGAGTTGGTGGTGGACAGGGAGGCCTGGCGTGCTGCCGTCCATTGAATCACAGAGAGTCAGACACGACTGAGCGACTGAACTGAAATCACTGAACTGAAGATCTCTTTTGTGTAGTTCTGTGTATTCTTGCCACCTCTTCTTAATATCTTCTGCTTCTTTTAGGTCCATACCATTTCTGTCCTTTATTGTGCCTATCTTTGTTTGAAATGTTCCCTTGCTCTCTCTAATATTCTTAAAGAGATCTCTAGTCTTTCCCATTCTATTGTTTTCCTCCTTTTCTTTGAATGGATCACTTAGGAAGCCTTTCTTATCTCTCCTTGCTATTCTTGGGAAATCTGCATTCAAATGGACATATCTTTCCTTTCCTCTTTTGCCTTTTGCTTCTTTTCTTTTCTCAGCTATTTGTAAGATCTCCTCAGACAACCATTTTGCCTTTCTTTTTCTTGGGGGTGATATACAAACTTCTGTCCATAGTTTTCCAGGTATTGTATCTAATCCTTTGAATCTATTTGTCACTTTCACTGTATAAAATTAAGGGATTTGATTTAGGTCATGCTTGAATGGTTTAGTAATATTATGTGTAGAAGCAATTAAAATTTGAGAGGAAATTAAAACATGTTTCATATTAGATTGTAAAAGAAATTTTTTGTTTGATTTTTGGGTTTTGCAGGTATAGGGGAAGTTGCTTTTTGTTTTGCTAATTTTCTTATTCCTGAACATGTTAGCAAAAACTGAATTTCTTTTCACAAACATTTGTTGATCATTTATACTTTGTATCATCAACTATTCAAGGGAAAAAATAAAGAAATATCAGGTTGATAAGTTAATGCCAACTTCGAATTATATTCCTAGTTCAAAACTGCAGATTTATCTCAGTTTGCCTCAACTAACTGATCTTGAAAATAAACAAAAGAGAAATAAACCTTGAACCCTAATGGCATTACAGTAAAATTCATTCAAAAAGATAGTTTTAAAAGAACTCTGTGGGAGAGAGACAGTTTTGAGTACAGTAGTCAAGATGGAAAGAACTTTTGAAACTGCCACTGAACAATTCAGAATTCAGGAGTCCAGTCAGAAGAGCTGCTGATATGTCACAGAATTGGGGGACCACACAAAGCCCTCTGTTTGCACTACCAGGAGATGGTGCCTGTTCAGCAAGCAACATCAGGCAGGTTTTGTCATGGGGCCCATTACCATGCAGGTTAATCCATCCTGTGCTCTTATTTTGAGAGAAAACAAGCAGACCTTTGGAAGTATGTGATCTGAGAACTAGGTGCAGACATCTGACTGAGTTGCAGGAAGAAATTCCATGAGCAGCTCTAGAAGGAGAACAGAATTCAGAAATAATCTTTATTATTAGTTCTTGCATTAAGAAAGAGAGTAAAAGGACTGGTCTTAGGAACTTATTCCTGGTAGGAATTGATAGAATGGAGAAGATTACTGGGGACTCCTTTTTGGTGCATCTAGGAAGGATTGATGGAGAAGGAAATGGCAACCCACTCCAGTATTCTTGCCTGAAGAATCTACAGTCCGTGGTGTCGCAAAAGTCAGACACAATTTAATGACTAAAGAGAGAGAGAGAGGAAGGATTGAAAGAAGAGATTTTTGATATTGCTGAAGAGAAGAAAATTAAACATTAAGATTAAAATTAAACAGAATTATACTTGTCTTTCTCTATAAAATGACTCCCAGCAGAACATACAATATCTTCATTAGATATCTTTCATGTCAAGGCCAATGAAATCCCACACTACTTCCTGACACTATATTAAAAAGCATCTTTTCCTATAGAAAATGTGCTGTTTTTTTTAAATCAATTTTACAATGTGTACCATAAACATCCTTGAATATCTTTGCCCCTCCTTCCTAGCCCCTGATGGATCTTGGAGAGAGTGGAGTTGAGAGCAGGGGTAGAAGTCATGCATTACCATTCATAAGGTACACAAACACTGCTTTAATTGTACCATTGTTTCTGATAGCAAAGTCAAATTCAACAGATTTTAGCTGAGTGCCTGTAAAGTGCACCTCACTCTGCTAGGCCCTATGAGGGGTATTAAGATGAATAAGATGTGGTCTGTGTCCTATATCTAATCAATCATTCAGTGGAGAGATCCTATGAGCCTAACTCCATGAGAGAGCTAACTGTGAAGATTTTCTAACAGCAGTTCACAATAAGAACAAAGACTGAATGGAGATTCACCACACCAGGAATCTGGGCTCATGTTTCTTCTCTAACTCAGGAATATCCCATTCCCCCAGTTGGATTTTACATCTATTTCACTTACCCACTCAAGTACTTCCACCACGGCATAGATATCAACACCTGATTAGAATAGTTCTTAAAGTTCTGTTTGTGAGTTACTCAACTTTGATGGTTGCAATAAAAAAAATTAGGAGTAAATGAAACTTTACTTTAGGAAACATTGGTATACTTTCTTCTAACAAAAGGATATAGATTTTCAAGGTTTAGTCAAAACAGAGCTTGAATCAAACATAATTTTTTTCTTAGGTCTACTTCAACAATCAAGAACAGAATGGTGTTTGGCAAATTTTTCTCTAACAACTAGAGAGCAAACTTTATGCAGGCCAGACAGTGTCTGTTACAAATGCTGACCTCTGCCAGGGTAGCCTGAAAGAGGCCATAGAGAAAGTAAATAAATGAATGTTGTGTTCCAAAAACATTCTCTTATAAAACCAGATGATGGAAAAATTTGGTCAATGGGCCAAAGTTTGCCAAGCCTTGACCTAGAACAATATGACTCATTAAGCATTTCTTGAAAGAGAAGAATTGTGTTAAGAATAATTAAATTCTATTTCTATGACTACATTTTATGAAGAAATAAACCAGTGAGCAATTCAACTCTGCTTCCTATATTATTACCAAAGGAATGGACCAATAAGGAATAAGTTCACTTCTGGTAGACAGAGGAAGGGGCAGAAAGAAACAAATGAGCCCAATCAGGACTGAATTTCTGGCCATGCTCTCAGTTCAAGAATGGTGTGATGTGTGATTAGAGCTACTCCACATGTCTCTGCCATTTGGCACATTACTGAACATCTCTGTAAAACGTAATCCTATTAATAATGGCAATACCAAAGATGTTTAAGTAGTTATTACTAGGATTGAGAGAGTTACCATTGTTAATGTGCTTAATACTGTGGTTGAGCACACAGCAAATTGCATAAGAGCTCAAACATCCTATTCAGATAGGCTTCAATCTCTCCTCCCTCATGCATTCCTGATGAGACTCTAGGAATGGGAGACCCAGGATATTTTGTCGAATGAATTCCATGCATGCTTCATCTGTTTGGTAGACATATCCACCATGGAAAAGAAGAAGTTGACCATGAAAAATTCTAGAATCAGGAATGCTACAGTAGTGGGATGAAAGTGATGTAATGTTTAGTTTCCATTCTTATCCATTTCTTCCAAATGAAGATGCATTTCCTCTAAGACTCTACTTTTACTGATTAAGCACAGCCAGAAGGCTTGGAAAAATTGAAATAGGTTCTCTTTGAATTTCATAAACTGGCCCACTCTGCAGCAACATATGGGAAGCGTGCAATAATTAAATATGCATGCCAGCCTTCTTGAAGGCTCCTTCACTCTTTTCAGAACTCCTCTGCAATATGTCTGTCCAGGGACCAGCCAGCTCACACCAACAACACCCTAGATACAAGTCACTGCCCATGTCGCCACCTGTGCTCCATGCTATCTGCAAACCCTGAACTGCTGAGGTTGCTGTTGGCTTGCTGTTACTTTTGCGGACAAATACAAGCCTTTCAGGACAGCAGGTAAAGTGGAATTCTAGAGCTGCAGCAAGAGCCTCTGTTCAACGGAGAACTCAGGGCAAACTTGGAGAACAGTCTCTATCACATTCACCCAGGGGGCCCCAGGAGGAAGAGATCATCAGCTCTGGCATGGGCAGTACTGATCCATGTGTATGGAGGGAACAACATCAGCCAAGACTTAAGCCCAAGTTTAGTTATGAGCCAGTTGTACAACATAGAGTCGACCTATTAAGCTTTCTGTATTTCTGACTACAAACATGCAGATGTAATTTCTATACTCAAATTCACAAAGTTTGAAACAATGTACATAAAAGTGTTCAGAAAAATACAAAGTACCATGAAAATTGTGTGTGTGTGTGTATTTTTTTATGGGAGATGGTATTATAGAAATACATGTCACTTTATGGAAATTTTTAAATTTGTCTGTGTACCTGACTTAAGAAACATATTATCTGTATACATCACCATCAGTTCTATAAGGAATGATGTTGAGTTTTATTTTAATTCAAAATGATGTTGGTAAATCTCTTCTGATTACTTGTTTATACATGATCTCATATCAAGCTGTTATTCATGTTTGGGACCATTTATAAGAATAGTTCAAATAGAGAAAAACTCATTTTTAGTGGAAGTAACAAACCATATAATCATATAAACCATAAATACCTCAATATTTCAGTGAAGTGATAAAAATGATATGCTTAGAAAATTGCATATCTATAACCCAATTCAATACACAAGCAAACCAATTTTTTTAAAAAGTTGAGTAGGATATCATTCTTTCTCTGAGTTATTTCATTATTATCCCTTTCTTATGAAATTAATAACATATGCATGTATAATATATACTATGCTATATTTAAATATGTATTATATACACTAAACACATATAAATTTTAGACTCAACATTATTAGAATTATCTCTTGAAAAGAGAAGTATAGAAACTAGAATCCACTGTTTTACAAGTAAGGATTACAGTTCTTCATTTTAAGTAGCATTTCTGATAGTTAATAAATCTTAATTGGGTAACAAATCAATGATTTCATTAAGATAAACAAAACTTCAGAATTTTAGATTTTATAGAATTTTTTTATGGTAGCAAGCATATAGGATTTATTCAGTTCAGTTCAGTTCAGTCACTCAATTGTGTCCGACTCTTTGCGACCCAATGAATTGCAACACACCAAGCCTCCCTGTCCATCACCAACTCCCGAAGTTTACCCAAACTCTTGTCCGTAGGATTTATTAGAGAAAAGGAAAGTACAAAGCTCTCAGCATAGACACTGAGAGCAGGTAAAGAGTCCCCCAAAAGGCAAGGATTACAGAAGTTTTACATCTTTGCCAGTATTAATCTGTACATTTCTGTTGGCTGCTGTCCTTAAAATATGTTATTTCTAACCAATCAGTTTAAAGGTCAAAGTGTTTAACTTAACAGCAGAATGACTTAAGCAACAGAATGAGTTTTCTTCAATAGCTTAATAATGAACTCTTCTAGGGTTTTAAACTCCTGTCCAAAGGTAGCATGAATTGGAATAAAATGGAAAAAGAGATACAAGAGAGATTCATATTTGCTTTTTGCCTTTGGGTTCAGTGACCAATGATGAACTAAATTCAATGTGGCATATAGATTACTCAATCCATAAGCTATAATATAAAAATGTATCTAAGAGTTGTCATTACTTATAATTTTCTTTAATATTTCTATTTGAAAATCTTGTATTTTATTACTCATTTACTAATTATAACTAATTTTTCAACTCTAAAAGTCAAATAATTTAACATAATTGTGTTTGAAGTATAATGTCTATAGTACTATTTGTGAAAACCAAAGAATTCTTCTAGGTTTTGTGATACAAAATTAAATGATTCAGAAGTGAAGGGGTCAATCAAACAGTAAGACTCATATTCCTTGAATAATTTACTGTTGAATTATCAGTAGGTGCAAGTCTTCCATTTCCAAACCCACCATTACATGTTATTAGCAAATCTGAATTTCTTTATGGGATTTCCCTGGTAACTCAGAGAGTAAAGAATTCACCTATAATGTAGGAGACATGGATTTGATTCCTGGGCTTGGAAGATCCCCTGGGAAATGAACTGGCTACCCACTCCTGTATTCTTGCCTGGAGAATTCTATTGACAGAGGAGCCTGGCAAGCTACAGTCCGAGAGGTTGCAATGAGTCAGACACCACTGAGTGATTTTCACTTTCACTTTCATCACTGTATAGTAATAAATTGCTTATGAATCAAAACCTATTACTCTGTAGCAGACTACAGGCAGAACTAAGCTTAACTGTTTATTTTTATTTTCATTCCTATTACCTTTATGAAAGCAGCCTTAATCATGTACTATAATACCAGGTACCTATGGTTTATAATGGGATGTTGATATACTTAGAAGGCATCACTGACTCTACAAACATGAGTTTGAGCAAGCTCCAGCAGTTGATGATGGATAGGGAGGTCTGGCATGCTGCAGTCTATGGGGTTGCAAAGAGTCGAACAGGACTGAGCAACTGAACTGAACTGAACTGAAACTTAGATAAGACTGTTCATCCTTGTCACTAATGTTAGTGGCTGAGCTTCATTTAAAAGCAAGTTATTCTTGCATGATGTTACATAAATCTTACTTAACGTACATAATCGATCTTTAAAATTCAGTTTTTGAAGCTTTGAAAAACAAACCTTGTGCATGTGGCACAACAGTTTGACCTAAATGTTCAGTTCTGTCCCCTATTGCTCTGTATATCATATTTCTAAGTTTTATCTCAAAAATATGTCTGAAATGGTAACATAAAGCAATTTACAAATATAGTAAACAATATAAACTTCTGAGTAAAAAGTGTGGACAGAGCAGGGGAACAGACTGTCCATTTGTGCATAATAAAATAAACCATCCTCCCCCCTGCCAAAAGGATTAGGGCAAAGAACAAGCTAACAATTCAAGAGAGAAGAACAAATCAATGTCATTTCATGACACAACCTTATATGCATTCAAGGACAGAAAACACAAGATGTTGGTACAGAGGTCAATATTCTAAATGTGCTCTCATTGCCCCTAACTGCCTCCCCCTAGTAAAAAGAGGAGTTACGAAATAATACTATAATAAAAAGTTTAATTATATTCTCAAATTCTAAAGAAAAGCAGCCTGAGAAATTGATCAGGAAGTCATGGGGAAAATGAGGGAAAAACACTAAAAATAAAAGCCTAAAGAACTGCCAATGGATCTCAGGAGAGGTAGAAAGGGTAAAGGTGCATTTTTCTCTGTTGGGCAAGGGTTACTTTGGAGAATTGTTTAGCTGAAGCCCTCAGAAATATGATAAATGGCTGCAATCCAAAAATCCACAAGTAATAAATGTTGGAGAGGATGTGGAGAAAAGGGAACTCTCTTACACTGTTGGTGGGATTGCAAACTAGTACAGCCTCTATGGAAAACAGTGTGGAGGTTCCTTAAAATACTGCAAATAGTCCTGCCATATGACCCAGCAATCCCACTGTTGGGCATATACACCGAGGAAACCAGAATTGAAAGAGCCACGTGTACCCCAATGTTCATCGCTGCTTTATTTACAATAGCCAGGACATGGAAGCAACCTAGATGCCCATCAACTGACGAATGGATAAGAAAGCTGTGGTACATATATACAATGGAATATTACTCAGCATTAAGGAAAAATTCATTTGAATCAGTTCTACTCAGATGGACGAAACTGGAGCCCATTATCCAGAGTGAAGTAAGCCAGAAGCAAAAACAACAATACAGTATATTAACACATATATATGGAATTTGGAAAGACGGTAACGAGAACCCAGCATGCGAGACAGCAAAAGGAACGCAGATGTATAGAATAGACTAGTGGACTTTGTGGATGAGGGAAAGGGTGGGATGATATGGGAGAAGGGCATTGAAACATGTTAATTATCATATGTCTAAGCAATTGCCGGCCCAGGAGTGATGCTTGGGACTGCAAAGAGATTTCCCGGGGGGAGGGAGGAGGGAGGGGGGTTCTGGAAGGGGAGCATATGTAAACCCATGGTGATATCATGTCATTGTTTGGCAAAACTAATAAAAAAAATTGTTAAAAAAAAAAAAGACTTTGATGGACTGAGTGTACTCTAGTAAGGAACATTTAGGAGAATCTCAAAAGAGTGATTTTCAACTATGTTTACCCTGTCCTTTGCTACTCATATTTCATACTTAAATCTTCTCTAGTTTATGTATTTTTGATTGGAAAATAATTGGTCTACAATATTGTGTTGTTTTCTGCCATACATCAACATGAATCGGTCACAGGCATCTGTATGCCCCCTCCCTCTGGAACCTCCCTCCCAATTCCCACCTTGTCCCTCCCTCTAAACTATCAGAGAGCAACAGAGCACTCTGTTACACAGCAAATTTCCACTGGCTGTCTGCTTTACATACGGGAATGCACGTGTTTCAGTGCTACTCTCTCTATTTGCCCCACCCTTTTCATCCCCACCGAGTCCACAAAGGTGCTGTCTATGTCTATGTTAATTTTGCTACTCATGATTAAATCTTTAGTGCTGTTCTTTTGTCCAGTTTGTTTGCTTACTTGGGCAGTATAGATTTATTCTATTTTATGTTATATTTTCATTTTGTGTTATTCTTTTACTGAATTTATAGTCTCAATAAGTTCTCTAGAGTGGAGCACTCATGGAATATCTGCTTCTATTTTTTAGATATCAATCTATCTTATAGATTCTATTTTTATACATCTGTTTCTGTTATCTAGATATCAATCTGATCTCACTGCTATCAGATTCTTTAATTGTATTCTGAATTCTTCCTTCTTTTATTTCTTCCCAATCTTGATTGTCTGGGATGGTGGGCATTGCTGTCCAGTTTAAGACTTCTAAGTTGTTTAATATCAGGGTAACCCATTCAATTGCATTTGATGAAATTTTTTTCCTTGGAGTTGATTTTGGTTTTATTTGCTCTAATACAATGTCAATCATTTCTCCTGATGTACCTCATAATTTCAGAAACTGAAATTAGCTTGTTTTCCTTTGTTAAAGAACACTTCAAAAAGACATATAAAATGAGCTCAAGTCAAAGATTTTATTTAACATATAATTAATGATGGAACTGGTAAGATATTACATCCAGTGAAAAGGAAAATTCAAGGAGTAAAGTAATAAATAAAGTTTAAAGAATTCTGAAACAAACTTGCAAAAAGATGGAAAACAGTTCTAGGGTAATAAGCAATTGCATTTTACTAGACACAACCAGTTTGCATTCTATAGACAAGAATTATCTCAATTATTATTCATTTTCTCCAACTTACAGAGTTGCAAAATAGCTCAAAGATAAAAGTGACAAGAAGCTGAATGGATGAGCTAGATTTTTCTTTCCGATTTTCATTTATTCCACAATCTTTTCTGACACTTTTTTCTGAACCATTCTTAAAATCTAAGTGTTGTTTTAGTCCATTCTTGTAGAGCCTGAGGCCTCAGGGAGAGATAACCTAGATTTCATGACCTTCTTGCTGAGATGTTAAAGAAACATTAAAAAAAAAAAAAGAAAAAGAGAAAGAAAGAAAACATTTATTCAAGATTAAGCAATACTTTGAGCATTACATTACCAGTATGTGAAACGAGTGCTATTCTGCAGTAGTTTGAACATTCTTTGGCATTGCCCTTCTTTGGGATTGAAATGAAAACTGACATTTTCCAGTCCTGTGGCCACTGCTGAGTTTTCCAAATTTTCTGACATGTTGAGCAGAACTTGAACAACATCATCTTTTGGGATTTGAAACAGCTCAGCTGGAATTCCATCACCACAACTAGCTTTGTTCATAGTGATGCTTCCTAAGTCCCACTTAACTTCACATTCCAGGATGTCTGGCTCAGGGTGAGTGATCACACCTTCATGTTTATCCAGATCATTAAGATCTTTCTACATAGTTCTTATGTGTATTCTTGCCACCTCTTCTTAATATCTGCTGCTTCTGTTAAGTCTGTACCATTTCTGTCCTTTATTGAGCCCATCTTTGCATGAAATATTCCCTTGGTATCTCTAACTTTCTTGAAGAGATCTCTAGTCTTTCCCATTCTATTGTTTTCCTTTATTTCTTTGCATGAATCATTTATGAAGGCTTTCTTATCTCTCCTTGCTCTTCTCTGGAACTCTGCATTCAGATGGCTATGTCTTTCCTTTTCTCCTTTGCCTTTCACTTCTCTTTTCTCAGCTGTTTGTAAGGTCTCCTCAGGCAACCATTTTTCCTTGTTGCATTTCTTTTTCTCGGGGATGTTTTTATCACTGCTTCCTGTACAATGTTACGAACCTCTGTCCATAGTTCTTCAAGTACTCTATCAGATTTAATCCCTTGAATCTATTTCTCACTGACACTGTATCATCATAAGGGATTTGACTTAGATCATACTTGAATACCCTGGTGATTTTCCTTGCAATCTTCAATTTAAGTCTGAGTTTTGCAATAAGGAATTCATGACCTGAGCCACAGTCAGTTTCTGGTCTAGTTTCACTCTATGTTTTTTTCTTTTAAATTGATATGAACTGTAATACAGATATTATTCAAGTTTATACAGATCCCTGAGTATCTTCACAATCCTTTCAGGTTTCCATAATATCTAGATTTTTTTTTTTACCTAAACTAAGCCATTTGTCTTTTAACATTTATCTATGACAACGTTTGCACTCATGATACAAAAGTCAGAATGGATAAAGCTTCTGGCAATAGCCTAAAATTATATTCATTCATTTTATTCTACTCCACTTTGTATTTGGGCTCAAAGTACAAATAGACATGGAAATATCCTTAATGGTGCAGAAAATGAATTCACTTTTAAAAATCCTCAATCCTTGTGGGCGAAATTTTAATTTTCTATGTGTAAAAAGGGAAGAATACATAAAGCAAGTCTGTTACATACTATTGATACATGCTGCACAATAAAGTATAAAAACTGATTTGAGGAAAAAATCCTGTGCATTTCTTAAGTTGCTAATTGAAGCAGCTACAATGAAGCTATGATGTGAAAAATGATTAAAAGATAACCTATAGTTATTTAGAGTTGTGTATTTTATAGTATTTTTCTCAAAAATTAACAAAGTAAGCCTATTATTTTAAGTTAAGCACTAACACTATCTGTTGACAATGATAAAAGTCAAGTTTCCTAAGAAAAATTGCAGTTTTAATAAACTTACCTTCTCTATGATGAGCTTCAGAATTTCCAAATACTTTCTGATGAGTTCAGTAGTTATATCAATGAATTTTTTTTTAAAATATTTTATATAGTAAAATATGTCAACATTTAAAAGATTTCTTTAACCTGTGAATCAACATATTTCAAGTAGTTAATGCACAATGTTATAAATCATGTACAATTAGAATATCCATTCAAAGTGCAAGAAAGACCAATGGAATTTTAATATAATGGAGTATGTAGTGATCAATAATATAGTTTCAGATTCCTCTTTGCAACTCAACTTTAAAAAATTACTATTTGTCCAATTTATCTGTATTTAAAAACCTACTAAACTAATCCTTTCTTTCCAACTACATTCTGTATGAGGCTAGAAGTCCTATGCATCAAACAAAGCAACAATTTGCAACAGATTGAATACAGAAGTAGATATAAGAATCCATCCCTCTTTCAGGGGCGGCGGCGGAAAGGAACAACCAGCGTCCAAGCAGCTGCAGCTGTGTGGGAGCAGGAGGCCCGAGAGGAGCTACTCCACATTCAAGGTCAGGAGGGGGAACCATGAGGAGAGACCCCTCGTTCAAGGTAAGGAGCAGTGGCTGTGCTTTGCTGGAGCAGCCGTGAAGACAAACCCCACAGCCAAGATAAGAGAAACCCAAGTAAGACAATAGGTGTTGCAAGAGGGCGTCAGAGGGCAGACGCACTAAAACCATAAAAACAGAAAACTAGCCAATCTGATCACAAGGACCAAAACCTTGTCTAACTCAGTGAAACTAAGCCATGCCATATGGGACCACCCAAGACGGTCGGGTCATGGTGCAGAAGTCTGACAGATTGTGGTCCACTGGAGAAGGGAATGACAAATCACTTCAGTATTCTTGCCTTGAGAACCCCATAAGCAGTAGAAAAGGACAAAAAGATAGGACACTGAAAGATGAACTCCCCAGGTCGATAGATGCCCAATATGATACAGGAGATCAGTGGAGAAATAACTCCAGAAAGAATGAAGGGATGGAGCCAAAACAAAATAATACCCAGTTGTGGATGTGACTGGTGATAGAAGCAAGGCACAATGCTGTAAAGAGCAATATTGCATAGAAACCTGGAAGGTTAGGTCCATGAATCAAGGAAAATTAGAAGTGGTCAAACAGGAGATGACAAGTGAATGTTGACATTCTAGGAATCAGCAAACTGAGATGGACTGGAATGGGTGAATTTAACTCAGATGACCATTATATCTACTACTGTGGGCAGGAATTCAGTAGAAGAAATGGAGTAGCCATCATGGTCAACAAAAGAGTCTGAAATGTAGTACTTAGATGCAATCTCAAAAATGACAGAATGATCTCTGTTTCTTTTCAAATCACAATAATCCAAGCCTATGCTCCAACCAGTAATGCTGAAGAAGATGAAGTTGAAAGGGTCTATGAAGACCTACAAGACCTTTTAGAACTAACACCCAAAAAAGATGTCCTTTTTACTATAGGGGACTGGAATGCAAAAGTAGGAAGTCAAGAAACACCTGGAGTAACAGGCAAAATTGGCCTTGGAGTGAAGAATGAAACAAGGCAAAGGCTAATAGAGTTTTGCCAAGAGAATGCACTGGTCATAGCAAAAACCCTCTTTCAACAACACAAGAGAAGACACTACATATGGACATCACCTAATGGTCAACACTGAAATCAGATTGATTATATTCTTTGCAGCCAAAGATGGAGAAGCTCTATACAGTCAACAAAAACAAGACCAGGAACTGACTGTGGCTCAGATCATGAACTCCTTATTGCCAAATTAGACTTGAATTGAAGAAAATAGGGAAAACCACTAAACCATTCCTATATAACCTAAATTAAATCCCTTATGATTAAACAGTAGAAGTGAGAAATAGATTTAAGGAACTAGATCTGATAGACTGAGTGCCTGATGAACTATGGATGGAGGTTCATGATGTTGTATAGGAGACAGGGATTAAGATGATCCCCATGGAAAAGAAATGTAAAAAAGGAAAATGGCTGTCTGAAGAGACTTTACAAATAGCTGTAAAAAGAATAGGAGCAAAAAGCAAAGGAAAAAAAGAAAGATATTGCCATCTGAATACAGAGTTACAAAGAAAAGCAAGGAGAGAAAAGAAAGCCTTCCTCAGTGACCAATGCTAGGAAATAGAGGAAAACAACAGAATGGGAAAGACTAGAGATCTCTTCAAGAAAATTAGAGATGCCAAGGGAACATTTCATGCAAAGATGGGCTTGATAAAGAACAGCAATGGTATGGACCTAACAGAAGCAGAAGATATTAAGAAAAGGTGGCCAGAATGCACAGAACAACTGTACAAAAAAGATCTTCATGACCCAGATAATCATGATGGTGTGATCACTCACCTAGAGCAAGACATCTTGGAATGTGAAGTCAAGTGGGCCTTAGAAAGCATCACTACAAACAAAGTTAGTGGAGGTCATGGAATTCCAGTTTAGCTATTTCAAATTCTGAAAGATGATGCTGTAAAAGTGCTTCACTCAATATGTCACCAAATTTGGGAAACTCAGCAGTGGCCACAAGACTGGAAAAGGTTAGTTTTCATTCCAATCCCAAAGAAAGGCAATGCCAAAGAATGTTCTAACTACCGCACAATTGCACTCATCTCACACGCTATGAAAGTAATGCTCAAAATTCTCCAAGCCAGGCTTCAGCAATATATGAACCGTGAACTTCCAGATATTCAAACTGGTTTTAGAAATGGCAGAGGAACCAGAAATCAAATTGCCAACATCTGCTGGATCACCGAAAAAGCAAGAGAGTTCTGGAAAAACATCTGTTTCTGGTTTATTGACTATGCCAAAGCCATTGACTTTGTGGATCACAATAAACTGTGGAAAATTCTTAAAGAGATAGGAATACCAGACCATCTGACCTATCTCTTGAGAAACCTGTTTGCAAGTCAGGAAGCAACAGTTAGAACCAGGCATGGAACAACAGACTGGTTCCAAATAGGAAAAGGAGTACGTCAAGGCTGTATATTGTCACCCTGCTTATTTAACTTATATGCAGAGTACATCATGAGAAATGCTGGGCGGGATGAAGAACAAGCTGGAATCAACATGGCCAGGAGAAATATTTATAACCTCAGATACACAGACGACACCACCCTTATGGCAGAAAGTGAAGAGGAACTAAAAAGCCTCTTGCTGAAAGTGAAAGAGAGTGAAAAAGTTGGCTTAAAGCTCAACATTTAGAAAACTAAGATCATGGTATCCGGTCCCATCACTTCATGGGAAATAGATGGGGAAATAGTGCAAACAGTGTCAGACTTTATTTTGGGGGGCTCCAAAATCACTGTAGATGATGACTGAAGCCATGAAATTAAAAGACAGTTACTCCTTGGAAGAAAGTTTATGACCTATCTAGACAGCATGTTGAAAAGCATGCCAACCTTTGCCAACAAAGGTCTGTCTAGTCAAGGCTATGGTTTTTCCAGTAGTCATTTATGAATGTGAGAGTTGGACGGTAAAGAAAGCTGTGTGCAGAAGAATTGATGCTTTTGAACTGTGGTGTTGGAGAAGACTCTTGAGAGTCCCTTGGATTACAATGAGATCTAACCAGTCCATCCTAAAGGAGATCAGTGCTGGGTGTTCATTGGAAGGACTGGTGTTGAAGCTGAAACTCCAATACTTTGGCCACCTCATGCAAAGAGTCGACCCATTAGAAAAGACCCTAATGCTGGGAAGGATCGGGGGCAGGAGGAGAAGGGGACGTCAGAGGATGAGATGGCTGGATGGCATCACCGACACTATGGCTATGGGTTTGAGTAGACTCCAGTAGTTGGTGATGGACAGGGAGGCCTGGCATGCTGCAGCTCATTGGGGTGCAAAGAGTCAGACACGAGTGAGCAACTGAACTGGACTGAACTGAACTGATTTGTCTTTGTCTGGCTTACTTTACTTAGTATGATACTCACAAGTGAAAAATTTAGCTTAAACTTCAGCATTCAGAAAACTAAGATCATGCCATCCAGTCCCATCACTTCGTGGCAGATAGATGGGGAAACAATGGAAACAGTGACAGACTTTATTTTTTTGAGCTCCAAAATCACTATGGATGGTGACAGCAGCCGTGAAATTTAAAAAAAAAAAAAAAAGCTTGCTCCTTGGAAGAATAGCTATGACCAACATATATGACAGCATATTAAAAAGCAGAGACATTACTTTGCCAACAAAGTTCCATCTAGTCAAAGTTATGATTTTTCCAGTAGTAATGTATGGATATAGGAGTTGAACTGCAAAGAAAGCTGAGCACTGAAGAACTGATGCTTTTTGAACTGTGATGTTGAAGACTCTTGAGAGCCCCTTGGACTACAAGGAGATCCAACCAGTCAGTCCTAAAGAAAAATCAGTCCTGAATATTCATTGAAATGACTGATGTTGAAGCTGAAGCTTCAGTACTTTGGCCACTTCATATAAAGAGGTGACTCATTGGAAAAGACCCTGATGCTGGACAAGATGGAAGGCAGGAGGAGGAGGGGACGACAGAGGATGAGTTGGTTGGGTGGCATCACTGACTCAATGGACATGAGTTTGTGCAAGCACAGGGAAGCCTGGCATGCTGAAGTCCATTGTGTAACAAAGGGTCGGACATGACTGAGTGACTGAGCTGAAATTATATATATATCTGATTTATCTGTCAATGTATAGATAGGCTAATTCTATTTCCTGGCTATTGTAAATAGTGTTGCAGTAACATTGGGGCACATGTATCTTTTCAAATTGTGGTTTTCGTTGGATATATGCCCAGGGGTAGAATTGCAGTATCATACAATAGCTGTACTTTTAGTTTTGTGAGGAACCTCCATACTATTCTCCACAGTGACTGTTCTAATCTACATTCCTGCCAACAGTGTAGGAGGGTTCTCTTCTCTCTACACATTCTCCAATGCCTAACCAGTTCTGACAGTTGTAATTTCAGGTTTTAGTGCACTTTCATGATTATTTTTACATTGCATAAGTAAAAAGTAAACAATAAAAGCATTATCTTAAATGTATATATTCACAAAAATAAGTAAAAGCTAAAGAGAAGAGAGCGGGGATACTAGAAATTTTAAATATATATATTCCATAAATATCTGAAAATTCAATAAAAACATCATGAGAATTATTTGCTTTGATGATTTTGGATCAATTGGAAATCAAGACAAAAATTGAAAACTGACCCTTTTTTTTAGTTCTTTGTTGCTGCTGTAACAAATTACCATGATTAAGTGGTTTAAAGCCACAAAAAAAATATATTCTCTTGCAATTTTGGAGAGCAGAAGCATAAAATGTGTCTTGTATGATTAAGATCAAGTTGTTAGCAGGGCCAGTTCCTTCTGCAAGCTCCAGAGAAGTTATTCCTTGCCTCTGATGGCTGCTGGCATTTTTTGGCTTGTGACTACATCACTTCAATCTCTGCTTCTACAGTCATATAACCAGTCCACTTCCACTGTCAAATCTCCCTCTGACTCCCTTTTAAGAGGACACTTTTGACTAATTTTATGACCCACTCAGAATAATCTCCCCATCTCAAGATCTTTAATTTAATCACACCTGCAAAGTCTCTTTTGCACCTTTATATTCACTGCCTGGAGCTGTGAGGATGCCCCCTTGCTCAGATGACAAGGTCACGAGACTAAGAAAGAAATTGCAAAGCTGACTTTCTTTATCAGGGCATCCTGGGCAAGGGCCCCCCTGGTATTTTTCTTGGGAGTTCTGTCAATGCTCGGAACATTAGCTCATCTCAGTAGGTCAGTCCCAGTTGGAAAGAATTTGTCCTGAGATAATTCCTCCAGACCTTATCTACCAGAGGATCTGGGAAGGTGGATTGCCTTCCCCGGGGGCTAAGGAGGAATGAAAGGGACATTTAAATAGATTACTACTCCTTACTGGGGAGTTTACCAAGAGCTCTCTGGGGGTCATGGCAAGGCCACCACCAGAAAGGCTCGTACTTGGGTCACCTTTCCACCTCCCACTCCCCTGACCACTCCACGGAGGAGGCTCCCTTCCTTGAAGAAACCAGGCTGAAATGGGACTTAGGAATGCTCATAACTGTGGCCAGCATAGTCGGAGACATTGATTGCTTTAGGATAATGTAGACATAGGAATTCATTATAGTAGTTATAAGGTTTTATTGCTAAAGCAGTGCTGCTAGACTGTCTCTTAGTCCTCTTTCCTCTTTCTAAACTGTTTTAGTCCTCTTTCTTCTTTCTGTTAAGTCCAAACTCCAGGTCCCAAGCCCCTGAAGAGACCAAGTCCACACAGCAATGCAAAAGCATAAAGGGGTTCATTGCTAGCCGGGCTAGGGCGCAAGTCTCATCCACACAGTGGAATCCAACAAGAGCCCCGCGCTCCAGATCACAGTTGCTTTTATACAGGCAGTTCTTTGTTACAGCATTGGTATAGCTGGCAGTCAATGTTTGGTCAGTTTAAACTGTGCATCTTCCCTGGATGGTCTATCTCTTGGTGCGCGCGGAACTTTCCTGGCTTGTGGGGGGAGGTATGAGGTGAGGGTTGGGGGGGTCGCTGGAACTAGGGCCTGCTGTATCTCACAGCAGCCTGTCACAGAAGCTGTTTTGTTTACACACCACACTTTCTAAACTGTCTTTTTGTCCTCTTTCCTCTTTCCTTGTAAGATCGGTGTAGGTTACTAGAATAAAACATTTTAAGCCCTTCCCTCTAGCTTCTACATAGTTGCACCTGATAAGAGAAACATAACCTTTCTACTTAGATTGATGTACTTATCATGATTGAATGAAGTATGCTGAAGACATTCAAATGGTAAACATACTATTGTTAAATCTAATTACCCAGAAATCTGACTCCTGCAAGGGGAATATTTCATGATAGATTGGGGAATGAGCTCAATGATAAGGTTGCTATGGAAGGTAGAAAACAAAAAATTGTATAGAATGATAGGTGATGTAATGATGTAATGGGGACAATTAACAGATTCAAATTATTAGGATATGAGTGTCTCTTGGAGCCATTATTCAACATACCACAGCACCTTATTTCATGTCATACACAAAAGTTAATTCTAAGTAGAGTGTAGATCCTAAATAAAGTTTATAGAAAGTAACAGGAGAGAATAATTTCGTGACATTAGGCAGGCAAAGATATCTTAAAGATGATATAGAAAGGACTAACTGTAACTACAAAGAAAACAATTGATAAACTGATTCATGCTAAAATTAAAAATGTATGTTCATCAAATGTGACCCTCTATAGGAGAATGGCCAGATGGTCTACAGGCTTGGAGAAGTTACCTTCAAGACATATGATTGACAAAAAGCTTATAAGCTCTTTTATCTGTACACACTGTTGTTGTTGTTTGGTCACTCAGTTGAATCCAACTCTTTGTGATGCCATGGACTGCAGTACATCAGGATTCCTTGTCCTTCACCGTCTCCCAGAGCTTGCTCAAACTCATGTCCATTGAGTTGGTGATGCCATCGAACCATCTCCTTCTGCCTTCAATCTCTCCCATCATCAGTCTTTTCCAATGGGTTGACTCTTCACATCAAGTGGCCAAAGCATTGGAGTTTCAGCTTCAGCATCAGTCCTTCCAATTAATATTCTGGGTTGACTTGACTAGTTTGACCTCCTTACAGTCAAAAGAACTCTCAAGAGTATTCTTCAACACCACAGTTTGAAAGCATCAATTCTTCAGCACTCACCTTCAATATAGCCCAACTCTCACATCTGTACGTGACTACTGGAAAAACCATGCCTTTGACTAGATGGTGCTTTGTCAACAAAGTAATATCTTTGCTTTTTAACACACTGTCTAGGTTTGTCAGTTTTTCTTCCAAGGAAGAAGAAATTAAATTTCTTTTAATTTCATGACTGCAATCCCCATCCACAGTGATCTTGGAAACCAACAATATAGTCTGTCTCCATTGTTTCCCCATCTCTTTGCCATGAATTAATGGAACTGAATGATATGATCTTAGTTTTTTGAATGTTGAGTTTTAAGCCAGCTTTCCACTCTCCTCTTTAATTCTTTAATTTTCATCAAGAGGTTCTTTTGTTCTGCTTCTCTTTCTGCCATAAGGGTGATGTAATCTGTAATATCTGATGTTATTGATATTTCTCTCAGCAATCTTGATTTCAGCTTGTGCGTCATCCAGCCCAGCATTTCATATGATATATTCTGTGTATTAGGTAAGTAAACAGGGTGACAATATACATCCTTAACATACTCCTCTACCCAATTTTGAACCAGTCTGTTGCTCCATGTCCAGTTCTAACTGTTGCTTCTTGACTTGCATACAGGTTTCTCAGGAGGCTGATAAGGTTGTCTGGTATTCCTATTGCTTGAAGAATAGTCCACAGTTTGTTATAATCCACATAGTCAAAAGTTTTAGCATAGTCAGTGAAGCAGAAGTAGATGCTTTTCTGGAATTCTCTTGCTTTTTCTATGATCAAAAGGATGTTGGCAATTCACTCTCTGGTCCCTCTGCCTTTTCTAAATTCTGCTTTTACATCTGGAAGTTCTTGGTTCACATACCATTGAAGCCTAGCTTGAAGGACTTTGAGCATTACCTTGCTAAAAAGTGAAATGAGCACAATTGTGAGGTAGTTTGAACATTGTTTGGCATTGCCTTTCTTTGGGACTGAAATAAAAATTGACCTCTTCCAGTTCTGTGGCCACTGCTTCATTTTCCAAATGTGTTGGCACGTTGAGTGCAGCACTTTAATATATGTGTAAACATATATGAATATAAATATTAGATGTATACATGAATATAACTCTATAATCTGCTCCGGCCGCTAGCTGGGCGCAGTCGCTCTGGCCCGCAGAGCAATCAACGGGGGGTCCGAATCCACCTGAAAACAGATGAAGGGGTGGGACAAGAGACGCGAAGAACGGCAGCAAGACAAAGGTTCTGATCAAGCTGCAAAACTTTATTGAGCGCAAGGCGATTATATATGGGGAGGAGGGGAGGGAGTGGGAAAAGGAAGGGGGGAGTTCTGACGGGCATGTAAGGAATACGTGTCTTGTGGGCGATTGGCCTGTCGGATATATGTTCGCCGCATGATCCTTTTGGTGATTTGCCAGCCGAATGTATAGCTGGCACATAATCAGCGCCTTATATGGCAGCAGGCTTGCAGTGCTCCGACCGTAATGGCTCTGGCTGATCGCATCAGCCGGCCGGGCCCCAACAATAATCAATAAGGAAAAAGCAAACAACCAAAAAGTAAAAAATAAAAACAAGACCCACAAACTTACACTTCACAAAAGAGAATATCAAAACAACCACTGTACATGAAAGTATTCTTAACTTCACTACTAAGGAAAACAAAAATTCAAGCCAGAAGAGTAAGTACAAAATAGTTAAAATATACAGGGTGATAAAACAATTGACAATGAAAAAGTGAATCAGTTGGAATTCATATACTGTTGTTAAGAAGTTAAAACACCAGGTTAGAAAACTTGAAATAGCTACTAAATTAATCATATTCATATTCTGTGACAGAATAATGCAACTCCTAGTTTCTACAAATCAGAAATGTATGTACATTAATAGCAAGGACACATACAAGATTTGCATATAAGCATTAGTTATAAAAACCCAAACAGCATGGGTGGATTTCCATCTACAAAAGAAAGAATAATGGAATTGTGAATATTCATTTAATGAAATATTATAAAACAGTAGAAATGAAGAGTGAATGCTATATTTCAAACATAACGTTGAGCAAAAACAAATATATGATAAAGAACATATACAGTATAATCTATTATAAAAATGAAAATCAAGCAAAACTGTTCCTATTAAACATCAGGATCACAGTTTTGTTTTTTAATAAGAGACAAAGAGAACATTGATTAATAGGAGATGTGACAATGCAGATAATTTTCTTTTTAAGTTGGTGGAGTTTGTGGGAGCAGGTTTACTTTGTGACAATTCACTAAGCTGTATGCTTAAAATTTTTGTGATTTTCTGTGTCAGTCATAATCAAAAATGTTAAAAAAGAGAAAAACATATGTGTCTACCAGGATAGATATCTAAAATTTATTAAGTGAAAAGACAAGTGAGCAAAGCCACATATTCCATCATTTGTTTTGAAAATAAAATTAAGGCTATATAAATGCTTGAATGTGGATCAACGATAGCAAAGAACATCTCAAAGGAGACTGAAGAATAGGCTGGAAGAAAGAGGAATGTTTCTCTCTTTTATTCTTTATTTTTTGTCATTTCAATTTTTATGAGACAGATTAAAATTAAAATATAATAATAACAAGGCACGTATCATTTATTATCTTATTATCACAGTAATTCTAATAACTAGCTGCTCTCATTATCCAGTTAGAATATATGAGGAAACTGAGGTTCATGACTGTTTAGGTCATAGTTATTAAGAAACAAAATCAGAAGTTAAAATCTCATGTCAAGTTAGTGCCGTTAATTCTGGCTATCCTTAGCATGTGGAAAACAATGTTTCTGAAAGTTGAAAGTGTTAATCGCTCAGCCTCGTCCAACTCTTTGTATCCCCATGGACTGTAGTTCACCAGGCTCCTCTGCCCATGGAATTTTCCAGGCAAGCATACTGGAAGAGGTAACCACTCCCTTATTTCAGGGGATATTTCTGACTCAGTGACTGAACCTGAACTACATTGCAGATGGATCCTGTGTTGGGAAGATCCCTTGGGTAAGAGAGTGGATACCCACTGCTGTATTCTTGCGAGGAGCCTGGTAGGCTATAGTTCATGGGGTTGCAAAGAGTCAGATGTGACTGAGTGACTAGCACTTTCACTTTTTCAGCACTACTATCATCTCATCAAGTGATTATTCCTTGAAAGCAAAGATTGTGTTTGTTAAATAAATGACTGCTGTTGAATAAAATGTAAATCTACATTACTCACTAATTTAATGTAATATTTGTTATTAAAAGTAATAAGAATTTTGGACAGCAGTTTCTTCATTAATTTCTTGTGGAAGGAAGGCCCAAAGTTAAATATGGATATAGAAGTTCTCAAAATATCTTGACTCTTTCTGCTAAGTACAGCATTAGCAGATATGTATTCATCCCTGTCTCAATACAGTAAGTACCCCCCCAGCAATGGCTTGAATTATAGTGTTGAGCATTATTTTTTAAATGTTACTTATTGTGTAATAGACACCCAAACATAGAAACAATGGAAGAAAGGAATAAAAGAAAGAGAGGTCTCTGAAAATTATTTTCCCAATCTTTTTTTTTTTTATTTTGGTGGAATAAACTGCAAATTAAACTGAGGTACAATTTGATATCATCCAGTATCAACAAAAGGAATCAATATCTCTGAAAATATCTTGACACAATTAAATAGATTAAAGAAGTGTGTGGATCAGTTGAAATTAAGATTTAGTTCAATTGTACAACAGAATATCTACAGAGGGAAAGGAGCACCACTATTAGTAAATGGAGAGTGGAAAGTAGTTAGTGCTGAATTGGAAAAGGAAAATTCAGTAGAGAAAATTTCCTATTAAATAAAAATTTCTGGAGCATATCAAATTTTAGAGAAAGTCTTGAAAGTAATTCATGCTTCAGAATTAGGAAATTGCAAAAGAGATAAATGACTACACATAATGGTCACATTCCAAGAATATTACTGAACAAAATTTACATGTAGCAGTCAAGAATTTAAAATTCTTCATCAGTATAACAATCTGGTGATAACATTCTCCAAAGTTACTTATTGTCAGGTTAAAGATAACATTTTGTGTTTGAGTTTATGTGTTAGGTGACATTTGGATGAGTTCTTCTGATCATCTGGAATCTTGACTAACCTATGAAGATTATATAAATCCAATAATCTTTCCTAACCTTGCATCAATCTGAAAATAAAATCAAAGAAATTGACACCAATCTGAAAAAGGAAACTCCATACAGGCAAGAGTATCTTATTCATCTTTATTGTACTTAGCAGGACATTTTGCAGATAGCTCATAAATGTCTGGAGAAATGGAGATATGGGAGTGTATTGGAGGGAAAATTCAGTTGGTGAGAAGGTAATAAAGCTACCCTAAGGTAATGAAATTGTTATTCATAAATTAGGCATACCCTTTTGTAACACTGCTTTTGGAACACTACAGATGGAAACAAACTTTCAGAACGATAGACTTAACTCTGATTTAAATCATTTCTCTTACAAAGGCTGCTGTTGATTCTGAAAAGGAGCCAGATGAGAAGGTGAATAACATAAAGCCAATTTAAAAGGCATTTCTATTGATAACTTCATCACTTTATACAGTGTCATCATTTTATACAAACATTGGAATATTCAATTACATACAATGTAATTTCTAATTTTTATCAAGCTTTTCTGAGGAACTGATCATATATTCTGCCTTTAACTAATGAAGACCTTGTCAGGTACTCCTCAAAAAAACTGCTCAAATCCTTAGGTAACCTCAAGTTGAAAGCACCCTGTAAAACATCCCACTATTGGGCATATATTCTAAGAAAGCCATAATTGCAAAAGTTACACATACCCCATTGTTCATTGCAGCACTATATACAATAGCTAGGACATGGAAGCAACTTAGATGCCCATCAACAGATAAATGGATAAAGAAGCTATGGTACATACATACAATGGAATATTACTCAGCCATATAAAGAAACACATTTGAGTCATTGCTAATGAGATGGATGAATATGGAGTCTATTACATAGAGTAAAGTAAATCAGAAAGAGATAAAGAAATATCATATATTAGCATATATATATATATATAGAATCTAGAAAGATGGTACTGATTAATCTATTTTCAGAGCAGCAATGGAGATGAAGACATAGAGAACAGACTTGTGGACACGGGGAGAGATAGGAGATGGTGGGATGAATGGAGAGAGTAACATGAAAACATATACACTACCATATGTAAAACAGATGGACTTCCCCGGAGGCTCAGTGATAAAGAATCCAGCTGCAATATAGAAGATGCAGAAGATTCAGATTCCATCCCTGGGTCAGGAAGATCCCCTGGAGGAGGTCATGGCAAGCCACTCCAGTATTCTTGCCTAGAGAATGCTATGGACAGAGGAGCCTGGCAGGCAATAGTCCTTAGCGTCACAAAGAGTCGGACACAACTGAAGCAACTGAGTATGCGTGCATGCATGTAAAATATATAACCAGTGGGAATTTGCTATGACTCAGGGAGCTCAAACCCATGCTCTGTGATAACCTACAGAGTGGGATGGGGTAGGGGATGGGATGGAGTGGGTGGTGGAAGGAATATTCAAGAGGAAGGAGGCATATGTATAACTATAGTTGATTCCTTTTGATGTATTGCAGAAACCAACACAATATTATGAAACAATTATCCTTCAATTAAAAATAAATTTTAAAAATTACTGACACATTTATTGAAAAAAGTGGAAAAAAGCCAGATTTACTGATACAAATATATAACTCTAATTTGTCTCATCAGCAATATCCTACAAGACCTTATAGTGAAGATAGTTTTCATTAAAGGTTAATCCTAGGACTATATTATATATTACACATTATATTATTTAAAGTATTTAAATTTACATAATTTATATAATTTAAAAACATTATATAAATTTAAATAAATTAGTTAAAATAAATTAACTAAAATTAACTTTTGAGTACCCATCTGCTCTCTCAATATTTACTAATTTTTTCCCCATTTTTTTTCTATTTCTTCTAGGTTTCTTCCTCTGTTTTTAATTTTATTTATTCATGTAGCAAATGGTTTCTATTATATTTGTAGTACTATACCAAGCTTTTTTAGTTCAATGGTAAGCCAAATCAGACAAAATCCCTATTTCTATATATAATAAGTTTAGTGAGGGATATTGACAAATAATCACACTAAGGAGGAAATAATTAAAATTTGAGATGTGTTTTATATATATAGTGCAAGAAAAACAAAGAAGCATGGCCTAGACTAAAGAGTCAAAAGAAATTCTCTGAAAAATGAGTAGAGCCAAACTTGATAAAAGCAAATAAGCAGAAACAGTCAAAGCAGTAGTGTAGGAATTCCAGGCAGTGGGAAGAGTGTGAGGAAAGCACCTTTGGTGGAAAGAGTATATTAAGCCATCCAATAGGCTAAAGTGTAAGGAACAGAGGTGTAGAAGAAGATGGCTGAGGGTAGTAGGCTGAAGACTGAGGGACCACCAGATGGCAAATACTGTAGGGTCCTATTAACTGTAGGAAGTGATTTAAGGGGGCTAATTAGATGGCTGTTCTATATCCAGATAAGACATATAGTGGCTTGGACTAGGCTGGTGTCGTAGAGAAATCAACAGATTTAAAATATAATTAGGGTTGGTGGCCAAGATGACAGAGTGGGAAGACTCTGAATTCACCTCCTCCCATGGTCACACCAAAACTACAACTAATTACTAAACAACTATGGAGAAGAAAGATAAGACTAGCAGGAAAGATCATCTACTACTAAGGATATGAAAAATCACAAGGAAATGGGTAGGAGGCACAGAGTCATGATACAGTCAACACCCATACCCATGTGAGGACAGCTCACAAACAAGAGGATGATTGCAACTGCAGAGGCTCTTCCCAAAGAACAGAGGTCCAAGCCCCACATCAGGTTCCCTAGCCTAGGAGTCCCACACTGGGAAAACAAACCCTAGGAACATCTGGCTTTGAAAACCAGCAAGGCTTACATATAGAAGAGTCAGAAAGATGTGGGAAATAGAAACTCTAGGGCTTCCCTGATAGCTCAGTTGGTAAAGAATCTGCCTGCAATGCAGGAGACCTCAGTACCATTCCTGGATTGGTAAGATCCACTGGAGA